>KK115212.1:217647-263451 GCA_000611955.2 Stegodyphus mimosarum | reverse complement strand
CACCTAAAACATCTTTATATATATAATAAATTAAATAACATTAACTAATGAATTATTTTAGCTTTAATTTTATTTGCATTAAAATTATGCAAGCTTCAGTATTAAGAGGGAATAATTTTTATCCTTTCTCTTATGCAATGGTAGAATATACATATTGTTTTATTATACATACAGATGTTCACAAAAGATCTGACCATTAATAAAGACCACTGCATCATCAAAAGAAGGATGACTGTTCATTTAGAGTGAAAAAGTTTTAAATAAAAAAAAAACTATTATTTTTCTAATACCATAGAAAAACAATACTTATTAGGAAAATAACCATCAAACCAATTTCCTTTTCATGCTTTATACATCAAAATGGAATCACAATTTATAAAAATTTGCAAGGATATGTTCATGATTTTGTCATTTCAGTGATAACAATTTTAGTAACAAAACCAACTAGCATTGCAAACACAACAGTAACAATGGTTCCATGTGTCATTCCAAAGCCATAAATCTATGAAAGAAAAAAAAATGACCATGTTTCTGCCACATATTTAAAATACACTAACATCATAAAGTAAGGACACAGAAGTTAACATAACTTTTGAAAAATGAATTCTTGACTCTTACTAAAATAACTTTATAAAGCAAAGAAACATTAACTCCCACAGCAATATGTTTGTGTGTATGCATATTTGAATCAAAATTTGAAAGTTTATGAAACATATAATACAGCATAAAAATGGTCAGATATCAGTACTTTTGCAAATAATTATTACAATACACATACACAAACTAAAGAAAAAGAAGCAATATTTTTTAATTTGACAATTTTTTTATGTTCTTTACATTTTTTTATATACAGTTTGTAAAAATAACATTATCAAGACAGTATATTAAAGATAATAAATATCAGAGTATTCAATTATGTTCTAAAAAGGTAACTGCACATTTATTCTAAGCAGATATGGATTTATTAGTGATGATTGATGATGAACAGATTGGCTTTATTGATGATGCAACACATGCAATGGTTTAATATGGTAAAATTCAACCTAACTGTCAATTACTCCATAGTCAAGTGATAAGGATTAGTGAAATATGATATTGCACTGGGAGGCAATATTCTTAAAATTCTGGTTCAAGATAAAAATTTAAAGTGCTTTTTTTTTTTAAATCTCAACAATGTTTGGACTTACTAACTTTTTAATATTGTTTGATCTTTTTAGAATGAATTCAACAAGATTATTGGCTGGAGAGCTTTTAATACACTCTTCAACAATTATTTTAAGAAAAAAAAAGTGCTTTCTAATTTTGCTTTTAATTTCTTACAAAATATACTGTGTAGATTTTTAATTTTGAGGAAGTGTTTTGATTATTTTAATACAATAAAACAGTTTCCTAAATCATACATTCATAAGAAAGGGAATTTACACGAAGGGAAACGTTTAGTGGAACTGTTCTGGTAAAATTCCATTAAAATATTGCCCACCTTTATAACTCCTTTACATTAACAATATTTCTCCTTCACATTAACAATATTTTACCTTAGCAGTATTTCAACTATATATTTAAATATTCTTAATGCTATAATACCTATAACTCATTAATAATTCTAAAATGAGTATAAATAGCTCACCTTAACAATATTTCAAACTAACTAACATTTTACTGAAAATACCAATTTTCACTTGTATTAATACAATTTAAAAGTAACTCTGTCTTTGGAAAAAAGTATTCTAAACAAAAACTAATAAAAAAATGGCTTTAATAGAGTGTATGTGCAGTGTTAGAAAAAGAAATAAATTTCTCACCACTGGGATAACCACAGGTATCCAATGATTTTTTCTATCCACTGCAATTCTGTCAGTACAAACTTATGGCATCTCTAATAATGTGAAGACTGATTTTTTAAAACACACAGAACGCTTTAAAACAGAATGCTTTGGATTTGCTGGCTTCCTCACTCTATAGCCCCATTCACATGCAACGCTCCTTCGCACAGCTGCCGTTAGCAAGAGGAGAAAAAGGAGACAGGACGGAGTCTTATTTTTAGGACCCGTTCAGAAAATCGCCGTCTTCCTTCCCCTTACAAATATATATGCCACTGTGCGAATTGTTTGATTTCTAATAACTGTTTACACATTTTTAACGTTGTTTAGTGTTGTTAATTTCGTAATCGGTACTTCCGCAATTGGTACCGGAACTTTCGTAATGGTTCCTGAAAAATGCGTGCATTATAATTTTTATTATTATAATTATTTTATAGACTTTTATTTAGCTCACTCTTGGTGCTTGTCGCTATGATTAAAAGATGGTCATCGGTTTTTAAATTGTTTCCCGATAAGAATCGAATTCAAACTTTGCACATATACTGCTTTTGGATGTGGAGTCACAATTTTGATTTTTAGAGGGTTAGATTTTTTTTTTCCAAGTTTCTCTTCTTTAAAGTTGAAACGCTTTTTTGCCAATATTTGCGTTAAATAAACTTCTTTGTACCATAAGACAAAGTGGGAAAAAATTAAGTAAAAATTTTAAGTTAATATTTTTTTGTTGTTGTTTTGGGAGAATTTTTGAAAATCGCTCGTATTTTTAGACTTTTTGACACCTATTAATTTTAAAATTTCATATCTAAATATATATCGATTACAAACTTCCGAAATTTTTACAGGTTATAAAACAAACTTTTTGCACTTATAAAAATTATAAATGAAATTAATAAATTAAATGGATGATTTTTTACTTTTTTAAAAGATATGCAATGAAGCAGAATGGGAAATACTGGTTTTTCTTGGGAATCATTTCGAAACATCAGTTTCAAAGTAATAATCTCATTACACCACACTATTTTCATGACATTATTTACACTATATAATTTGTTATTGTTGCGAGGTGTTAGTTCAGCGTGAGATCGGAGGTATTTCCAAGTTAGCTTTCTCTTAAGATGCGCTTTGCACTGCATTGTGTTTAACGTTCTTAGTAATTTGAAGCGTAACTACTGAGTACACTTTGTGTTATTTTAAACACTTATACGAGTATTTCTGTGGAAAATTCCAGAATTTTGAAGTATTTAGGTTGATAAAATAAATTTAATTAAAGTATTATCGGACCTGTATGCAATGACAATCATTTATGAACTATTATCAATCTATTACAAACCTGTACACATGCAACAATATTATAATTAATTCATGTATTAAAATTGTTTTGAACGTGTTTCACAAAACAAAAACAGATAAAGAAAAATTCTACTTGCGTTTTATGATTTTTTTTGCAACCTTTCTGGCCAAATAAGGTTTTAAATAAAGGCTTGCAGTTTATATTTATATTAACCAAATATACGAATAGCACTAGGTTTTATTTACGCAACAATAACAAATTATATAGTGTTAAGAAAAAAAAAGTGCTTTCTAATTTTGATTATTTTAATACAATAAAACAGTTTCCTAATGTTCATTAACATTAGTTTCCTAATGTTAAAACATAAACAGTTTCCTAATGTTTCATTAGTTTCAGTACATAAATGTATCGACATTTATGTACTGAAATTCATTAATAAAATTTTTAGGAAGTTTGAAATGATTTAATGACTATTTAGACAATTTGTATTCTTTAAACTGCATTTTCTCAGTTTAAATTTTTTCTATAAATCCTTTTACTTTAAGTCCTAAACCATATACAGATATGGACTAAATTATTTGATATTTTTACTGCTTATTTAAAATTATATACTTTATAGAAACAAGGATGAGTTTTGCAAAATACTGAAAAGAGAAATTATTTGAAATGAAAATGTGACGAAGATTACATTTGTTTTAAAGATTTTACATGGAAATGTGTTTTTACTTTTTTTCTCGGAAACTAATGCATTAATTGCAAAATCAATCCTTGAAGTTATTAAGAATAATAAATACAATAAAAAAATCTAGGGGGAACACTGAAAATTGTAGGAGAAAGAAAGACATTATAATTATTAAATTTTTATTAAAAATTTATTTTTTTATTAAAAATTTATTAAATTAATTAAAAAGCTATTTCTTTGTTAAAAATTAAAATGATTTTGTCGTACAAAAAACATTTAATAATATTCATAAAAAGTAGGAGAAAGTTCCTAAATGAAAAAATCATTCAAAAGGTACCGAGCCCTTTGTCGCGTTGAAGCTGATATGTGCGTCTGAGCGCCTTAACTTTAGTTTTAATTTTAATGATATACCTGAAATATCCAGCATCAGATAACCTTGTCTGTACTAGTTTATAAATATCCGTATCTTGTACAGTTCCATCTATTTTTGGGGGGATGCTATCACATCTGCAGACATCTATCAACACGACTGTTTCGCTGACAGTCCAGCGAGCAGTCAATTGCACGTCAGCCTTGTTACTTACTAAAATTAAGTGAACCGCACAATCTCGCAGTGCAGTACGGGAAATCTCCCCATTTGCCCTGCCCCAGAGAGGTAGGAGCATTCTAGCAAATTCTACCTAAAATCCTGAGAAGCAGTTAATGCTTGTTCGCCATGTGAATGGGACACGTTGGAAAAATCAGTTTTCTCTGCCGGTCGAATCTGCTCTTGTGAACAGGGCTTATGTTGTAATAATTCAAAAGAGGCCTTAAAATAAAATAAAACAATCCACGAAACTCAAGGAAGATAATTGTCTTCCCGAGGACATTTTTTATTTGCAACACATACATACAAAAGCCTAAATAATTTTTAAGTATTAAAATAGCAGCAGAATAAGTTTTCCAACCTTGCTGCACACAAACCTCTTTCAAAGTCTTCCTCTCACTCATCTGCTCTTCTGGAAAAGCTTTCGCATGTCTCCATGCCAGTGTTTACTAGTTGGCTAATCTTCACTTTTCTTGGTGTGTTTCCAAACTTTACATATCCCAGAGCCAAAAGGATTAAGGTAAAAAACTTCCACTATTCCTACTAGCGTACAGGAGTACCAATCATGACAGCACTGAATTTTCCCCATCACAAATGATTTTTGGTCGTGATTTTCATTTGGCATATTACCTGTTCTTTCGATGTCCACCAGCCAAAGAAAGCCAAAGAAACATGTCTACAAAAAGTATCCCTAAGAAATATTTCAAGAGAGCAAAAGAGTTTTGCACCACCATCTAAACTCAACAAATGTAATTTATAAATTTCAGACCTTTACATGAACCTGAGCAAGTCCATAATTTTTAAACCAAAAAACATTCAATTCATTCACACAGCGTACCTATGAAAATTTAGAATTAATTTTGCACAGAAACAAAAATTCAAGAAAACAAACTTCTTACTTAGGCTTTAATAAACAATCCCTGTAAGTCTATATAATGCTTGGATTTTCAGACAGGTGCTTGATTCCTTAGCAGAACTCATCTTTTGGATTATTGTCCAAAACCTCTGGCTATGGTTTTCTGAATTTATTCAATGCTAATTTAGAAGTCAAACAACAAAAATCAGCGTTATATTTTCAAATTTTCACAGGACTAGTTTCGATGGTTTTACTGAACCACCATCCTCAGCTGCAAAAGTGCAAATGAAAGAGATAAGATATAATGATTAGATAAGATAAGAAAGCCTGGGCAGGAGTCAAGCTACTGGCCCCATCTGTTGATGAAACCAGAACTAAAACATAATTTTTTTAAAGGCTGAAGGCAAAGATGGATTGGAATTGGGGTCGTTAACTAGAACAGAAAGATTTTTTTGAATGTGAAATGCCTTTAGAAAATCCAGTTCCCCAATGGAAGATGTTTTTTGAATAATTTTGGCAGCAGAAAAATTGAAAGTGTAATTTTCGGACCAGCAATGTTGCGCAACAGAAGACTTATGTGTTTTCTTTTTTTCTAACATATGTCTCATGTTCTTTAATGTGAAATTTTAGGGCTGTCTTAGTTTGGCCAATGTAAATTAAACCCCACTGCAAGGAATCCTGTAAATACCCCAGGAATTCATATCTGGAACTCGGAATTTTATTGATGGGAGAATAAACGACCCGAAAGTTATATTTCTGTAAAATACGTGCAACTTTATAGCTCACTGATGGAAAGAAGGGAATGACAACAGAATTTTTGTAATCTCCTAAAACAAGAGTCTCCCTTTTGGTGTGTTGAGATGAGAATATTTTAACTGCTTGATTAATAATGTTGGGTGAAAAGGCCCTGCCAATAGCTATTGCTTTTAAATAATTTAGTTCTTCATCGAGGGATAGTTTGGAGAAACAAACTTGAAGAGCATGGAAAACATTGGAACAAAATGAAGCTAACTTTTGTTTAGTCCCGCGGATGACATGATTTGAAGTGTAACGGAAAGCAAACCAATGAAGGTTTACGGTAAACCGTACTACTGAAGTTGGATGTGTTATGTGTGACCAGAATGTCGAGAAACGAAGAGAATTGCAAGTCTCAAGTTCAAAAGTGAACTGAATAGCAGGATCAATGGAATTCATTGTTGAAAGAACTTTATTTAAATCATCTTTATTACCTTCAAACAGGGTAAAAGTATCGTCTACTCAGTAGAACCATACCAGGAAGTTTAAAGTTTAAAACAATTTTGATTCATAATAATGCATGTAGATATCAGCCAGGATGGGACTGAGGGGGCTTTCCATGGCTAATCCCTCAATTTGCTTGTAATATTTATTTTGGAAAATAAAATGCATTTGTTTCAACGTCAATTTCGATGCAAGAGAAATGAAATTCGTGAAGTCTGATTTCTAGACATCTTAATGTACCCTCCACTGGAACACTGGTGAATAATGATTTTACATCAAAAGAAACCATGAGTAAATTTCTAGGAGAAATGTTTTTAACCTTTTTTACAAGCCCTATTGAATTTTTATGGTGTAAATGTTATTGTCTAATAGAGTTGAAAATCTAGAAACTAGATATTTAGCTAACAGATACGAGGCAGTACCTAAATTTGATACAATAGGGCGGAAAGGAATACCACTTTTATGAATTTTGGGAAGACAATATAATCTGGCACAATTCGAAACAGATGGGATAAGTGAATGTTTTAAGTTTCTTGAAAGGATTTGTGAAGATTTGATCACAGTTTTTATTTTTGACAAGTCTGAAGGTGAAGGATCTTTAGGGATCAGATTATATGGTCCTTCATTTAACAGTCTATTGGCACCATCGACGTAAGTGTTCTGTTGTAAGTTTTGTTGTTTGACTTCTAAATTAATATTTGTTCAGCGTGTTATTGTATCTTGATTATTCAATGCTGTTGAAATAATGGCCTTTGAGGTGAGACCTCATGTTAGGGCAGAGATAACAGTGTGCAGATGAAAAATTTGATGAATGCTGGTCAAGAATTTTGATTCCCTCCTAGCAACTGTTTGAAAAGAATGGAATCATATGACTACACATTCTCATGCAGCAGAAGCTTGTTATTTTCTTAAGCTTTCTCGGACTTAACAGAGTAATTTTGTTTCAGATATTTAATCAGTACAACTTCAGAAAATACGGATGTCACCATTTGTCCCCCAGAAACAAATTCCTTCCAATCAAGAAAGGTTACTGATATAACCATGGTGAACCTTCCATTTAGTCTCAGAATCATAAACAATCATCAAGTTTCATCTCCAATCACAATTTGTTTGAAAATATTTCCTTCTTTATAACGAAACTTTAATTCTGTTTTGGCCTCCTCGGTGATTGCAGTGATTTGTACCAGAGGGCGCACCACACAAAGAGTTAGTTGCATTGTAGAACGTAAAGGAAACAGACACGCCAATGTTTCAGGCGTATCACCGCTAATTGATATAACCACATCATATCTGCCAGGTGGCAGAAAATTAGACTGATGTATCAATTTACATGCCATGGGGCATAACGCTTGTAAGCATGTGCCAAGTGGCATACGTCTTGTAAATAAATTGTAAATAAATGTACTAAATTATCTTCATCATTAAATACAGGAACATGCAACAACAAGCTTCTGATCATTTGGGTATGCACATTTTTCTGGATATTAGCGCGTACTAAGAATTTTGATGTAAATGAGCCATCTGTACAAAACAAAAGTTCCCATCTAGGTTACCGAAATAAATCTTACATACATTCTAAAAGAAATAATTACTATACAAATAAGCAAGACACTTCAACATTAACTAGTCAAAGCGAAAGTCCCTGTAAATACTGGCAAAAATCACATTTTAATCAAAACCTAAAGTTTTCTACCCTCCCTAAGAAAGAGAATCAAAATGTCTGCATTTTTTGTTTATCTGCTTGTCACATGAATCATGATTGCCCACTTGATTTAAAGGCTCACCGAAAGGCATTAATGGTCCGAGGTTTATGTTTAATTTTCTTCAAGGCGTTTCTGTGCTCTTAAAGATGAAAAATGCAGACTGTGCAATGTCTAGGGTTTACACAATTCATTAATATGCGACGCCGTATCGAAAGATTTAAAGGCGGATACTTCCAGTCAGACAAAACAAGCGCCAATTTCTGAAGCTTCTCTTTCGCTCTTATGTAATGAAAATAATAACAAAATTAAATATCCAACTTCAGTTCTTTTACAGACGTTTTCAGCGACAGTGAGGCGTCAAGGGGGAGCGAAAAGGTATTACGTCAAGTGTTATGGCACTGTAGCATATTTTAGATTTGAGAAGAAAAATAAATGCAAAACAAGTTTCATAATGTCAAAATCCCGTTTAGCTCCATTAAAAAGGGTAACACTCCCTAGGCTTGAACTTCTAGGAACATTAATATCTGCAAGATTAGGTTCGTATTTGCAATCAATATTTCCACAGTTGGATAAGGGAAATATATTTTACTGGACTGATTCCCAAATTTGCATTCACTGGATCAAGGGACCTGCCAATGAGTGGAAACAATTTGTTCAAAATCGTGTGATAGAAATCAAGGAGAAAACTAATTTAAACAACTGGTATTTTTGCAGTGGGAAAACCAACCCTACTGATAAACTCACCAGGAGAATGAATGCTGAAGCTCTAATTAATGACAGTGTTTGGTTTTCTGGGCCACCTTGGCTTTCAGAGGTAGATATTCGATGTCACATAACCGAAATGAATACTGGAGCTGACATTCAAAACGTTAGTGAAGAACGAAAATGTGTTACTTTGAAAACACTTGTGGAATCTACAGAACCGTTAATAAATCTTGAATTGTACTGGAATTTTAACAAAGTTCTGGGAATAATGGCATACGTTCTGCGATTCGTGAACAATTGTAATTCGGCACATGAAAGGAAATCTGGTGTGCTTACCGCCTGTGAATTAAGGAAGGCTTCAGAGTTTATTATAAGAAATGTTCAACTTAATGGATTTTCAGAAGAAATGAAGGCTTTAAAGACAGGAGCACCGATTAAAACTAAAAGCAAAATCATTTCACATAATCCATTTCTACATGAAAACGAAATTTTAAGATTAGGGGGTAGATTATGAAACGCAGAAATTACCAAAGAAAGTAAACATCCCATTATATTTCCAAATAATAATCACTTTACTAAATTATTAATACAACATTATCACGAAACCCATTTACATGGAGGACTGCACTTACTGTTATCCGCAGTACGACAGAAATACTGGATAGTAAGTGCAAAGAATGAAATTAAAAAATGCATAAAATGTTGCAGAGTATGAGCAGCAACATCTACACAGTTAATGGGAGAACTACCTGCAAGTAGAGTGATTCCAAGTAGAACCATTTGAAAGGTTGGCGTTCATTATGCCGACTCATTTGCTGTGAAAATGAAAAGGGGAAGAGGTATAAGACCAATTAAACATTATGTCTGTATTTTTATTTGTTTACCTACAAAGGCTATACATTTAGAGATTGTCAGCAACTTATCAAGTGAAGCATTTTTAGCTGCTCTAAAATGATTTGCTTCGAGGAGAGGAAAACCTCAAGAAGTAAGAAGTGATTGTGGAACTAATTTTATAGGTTCAAATAAAATCCTCAAGGAAGCAGTTTCATCTATACACTCAAACTCAGAATTTCAAAGGTGGTTTATCGAATGAAAACATAAAGTGGATATTCAATCCGCCAGCTGCTCCACATCATGGTGGTATATGGGAGGTAGCCGTAAGATCTATGCAGCTACATCTAAAGAAATGTGTTGGAACTCAAATTTTGACTTATGAAGAGTTCCTAACTCTAATTGCACAAATAGAAGCATGTTTAAGTTTGAGGCCAATAACACCAGTCTCCAGTGATCCCAATGATTTTACATCTCTGACTCCTGGACACTTTATTACTGGGACTCCTTTAACAGCTATTCCAGAACAAGATTTAACCGAAATGCGAGTGTTTCCATTGCAGAGATGGCACCTAACACAGCAGATGTTCCAAGGGTTTTGGAAGCGGTGGTCTAAAGAGTATCTGTGCCAACTACAGCAGTGCAGCAAATGGAGACAACCTAGCAGAAATATTCGTCTAAATGACTTGGTTCTAATTAAAGGAGATAACATGCCTTCATTACGTTGGAAACTCGGGCGAGTAATAGAAGTGTTTCCTAGAAAAGACAATAATGTCCGAATGGCAAGACTAAAAATTGTGCACGGAGACATTAAACGTCCTATTACCAAACTGTGTCTTTTAACAGTTAATCAAGATGAACATTAACTTTTAAATGCCAAATTTATATTGAAAATGTTATTATTTTTTATATTACTTGTTGTACTAATATTTTTATTTGTTTGTTTTAGTTTAACCATTATAGTTAATTGTTCAATGTAGTAAGCTATCAGAGGTTTAGATGTTTTGCTAGAAGATTGGTAAGTGTAATATGTAATTTTGTACTCTTGAAGATTTTATATGCTTTCAATTTCTATATTCTACATTTACTTGTTTGCATGCAATGAAGATTATATTGAGATGAATGTGATTCATCGGGAGGGGGGAGAATTTGTTTTGGCCTCTGCGGTGATTTGTACCAGAGGGTGCACTGCACAAAGAGTTAGTTGCGTTATAGAATGTAAAGGGAACGGACACGCCAATGTTTCTGGCGTATTACCACTAACTGATATAATCACATTGTATCTGCCAGGTGGCAGAAAATTAGACTGATGTTTCAATTTACATGCCAGGGGCATAACACTTGTAAACATGCCAGGGGTCATAACGCTTGTGAACATGCCAGGTCGCATACATCTTGTAAATAAATGCACAGTAAATTATCTTCACCATTAAATAAAGGAACACGCAACAACAAGCTTTTGATCATTTGGATACGCACATTTTTCTGATCAGAATGTTGTGTATTCAAATCACGTCCGGGTCATCAAATTCATTCTTCAGCCTCTGAATGCAGGACAACAAGTATTCACTGGACAAAGCAAACAATTAACTGCAGAGAAAATACTATCTGTAAGCAGATAGTATTTTCAAAAAAGCAAGTTGAAATGTCACAGTAATAAATGTTGCATATTACTGTTCGTCAGTTTGCTAGAATTGATTTTAAAAATCAGTCCTAAAATTTTATACACACTAAACTGTACACAACATAACTGAGATACTATATTTATACAGTTCAGTCTCAGACTACATTACAACACCATGAGAAAATGGATTTGTATTAATACTAAAAATTAATTTTAAAGATAATTATTTTTTATACTGGTACTAAACTGAATAGTGGGAATTAATACTTACAGACATTTGAAGAGCATTTAATCCCATATATTGTAAAGTCTTTATCCTCTGTTCAGTTGGGTATATACACTAAAATACAAAGTAATGTTTAAAACAATAATTATAATTCTATAGTATATATTTATTTAATAAATTTTTTAAAATACCTTTAAAACATAGTAGAACTTCAGCTTATATATTTATATAATAAATTGTTTAAAATACCTTTAAAACATAGTAAAAGAACTTCAGCTCAATTTTTATTTAAATAATAAGAAAAATAAATTTTTATTATTGATAAACAGGCAATTTGAAATCAGCTGTAAAAATCAACTGGCTAATTAAGAGATATAAAAATATCAGTTAACATAATAATTAATCCTTTCAAACATGAAAGATCATAAAACATATAATGAAAAGACAATTGTACACACTGCAGATATACATCAACAAATGCATGTGTTGTATCATAAACAATTCAGTTACATGTATACATATGCTATAGGGTTGGGCAGAAATGCAGCAGAACGTTGAGAGTTTCTGAAATGAAATAACATAATAAATACAAAGAATTCATTTTTATTCATGTTGCACCTTTACAATTTAATGTATACCATTACTGAAAAAATTAAAATTAGGTCAACATAAGTTCAAAAATCATAGCTTTTAAATGCCATCCTCCCAAGACAACACACTGCTGTTAATCAAACAATCTTTGCATGAATTTATAAGCATCCACTACACTTACAGTAGGTTACACAGTGGTATGATGTGTTAATATTTGGGACGAATGGCCAGCATTTCTTCGAGCAACATGATTACGCAGTAACAGAGAATGCAGAATGCTGTACTGCAATCATGGCTGGTTAAGGAGTCCTACAGCAGCTGCAGTTGCTAAAGGGCCTCCTAAAACTTTTCGTGTTAGATAATTTTTATATATTTATTGCAGCGACTTTGCAGAAAAAATGAAAGGTGAATGGCAATGCCTAAAGACTATTATATGACAGGCATAAGTAAAAATTAAAAAAAAAATTGTAGGTATAATTTCTCACTGAAACAGTAGCTCTCTATGTTAAATTCTCCAAATCAAAACTGTCAATCACGAGGGCCATTATGTTTGGTTATTGGATATTCTCTATTTGGTAAACAGGGCCAGTGTTGGATGATGGTAGTTATAAGCAACAAATTGAAATCAGGCTTATTATGAGAACGAGTTCTGAATTTTCAAAGATGACTGCGTGAAAATGCTGAAAATATGAAGGTATGAAAGGTCAGGACCACAACACAGATCAAAGGAATTCTCAAAACTTCCAGTTCCAGAAAATGATTTTGTATTACTGTGCACAATTTTTTTTTAATACGCAAAAGAATGAATTAACTTGTTAACTTTGGGTAGTGGAATGAAATTTAAAAGATTTTAAAATTTCTTTTCTTCTCTTCTTTCTTTTTACAGTTACTGAACTGGTAATGAAATTTCATTCAAAAGGATTAATAAGGTTATTAACAATCAATATAAATACATTTTAACCTCTTGCATCACTCAGAAAAAAGACACATTATGATGAATATTCCTTAACTGTTTCAATAGACTGTTTCTTCAAGGGATGACCATTATAATATCAGAGAAAAATTAAAAGCGAGAAAAAATAATACATTGTTTTATATAAACAAAGCATGTTTTCTTGAAAAAATGAAATGCTCCAATAAGATGTTTTTAGAAAAATTGAGTGACATTACATTCACCCAGTGTTTTAATACATTTAGAAGCTTTCCACACATTATTTAGCATACAAGAATTTTATGTAAAAGCTTTTCATAAAACAGAAAGCTTTTTTTTGAAGTTTTCCATAAATGCTATACCTTAAGATTTTTTCATGCACATTTGTATGAGAGATACTTTATGTGTTTATACATCTAATCAGAGCCATGTCGATAATAGGTAAAATAAGACACTTTCCTAGGATAAGAAATGAATGTCATTTATAAAATGAAAAAAAATCACCTAAATATTCAATTTTGGAAATTGGATGTAATAACAATGTCACAAGAATTTTACTTGAAACTAAAATGAGAAAATGAATTTTACCAATTCATAATTCAATACGCCAAGATCGCAAGCTCAGAATGCTTTCTTCTCTCCTCTGCTTCGGACTACCACACATTCTTTTTTTTTTTTAAAAAAAAGTAGAAAACTGCCCAATTAATTTTTTTTATCATTCTTGCTTCAAAAGAGGGCAAAAAGGTTTGTTTCATAATCTGTGAAAATTTCAAAACTTTACACCATATAAATTTTTAGATGCCCAAATTTTAAAATCATTAAAATCAAACGGTCTAAAAAATCAAGCAATTTTCAAAAATTCACCAAAACTTCAAAAATCAAGTTAAAATTTGCATAGAAATTTAATTAAAAAGATTTTCTTTTAATCCAAAGGGGGCTTTTGTCCCTGAAGGACTATTGTTTTTGTTTTGTGATGGAAACATTAAAATTCTGAATCACTTATCTCCAGCATGCGGAACTGCGTATCGGAAATTCTAAAGATATGTTCATTTAAAAATTATTTTGTGATATTGCTGTTGAACTGAATTTTATGGTTTAAGTGCAAAGAACATGATATTTAATAAATGAAGGTAATACACAAAACGTTAAAAAAATGCCCCTTTGGACATAATTTTGAAATCTGAAACATTTCAGATTTTATTTTATTATTTTATTTATTTTTTTTTTTTTCTGTTTTCACTGGTGCAAAAAGTAAAATTCTGATATGCTTAGTTTGTTGATTAAACAGAGATATGTGCAAAATATTCTTTAAAAATTAAAAAGTGTAATTCGAAGTTTTGAAAAAATCGCTTCTTACATTGCATTGTCATCCACAAATATTGTGTGTACAAAATTTGAACTCAATAATTTATCAGGAAGTAGGTTAAAAATCAATGACAAAATTTCACTCACAGAGAAACACCATAAGTGAACTAAATAAATAAAACAACATCATCACTGTAGCCCGACCCAAAATAGAAGGAGAATATTGTTTTTTAAAGCAATTTATCAAAATATTCATATTTAATACTCATCATTTATTCCCTTGAAAAAAATCCCTTGAATTATTATTATACCTTGAAATACACTAAATCTTTTTAAATCAATATCGCATTAAAGACAAATTCTATCTATTTTAAAGTATAAGTAATTACTTTAGAAGAATCTCTATGAAATAAATAAAATACTGATGAACTGCTTTTGAAATTTCAAATTTATATTATGAATCATTACCTAATTACGAAAAATATGTGCATAATAACCGATACATAAATAAAAATAATTTATTACCTAATTCATTTATATAATTATATAAAATTCTATTAAGACACTGGAAATTATTCAATCTGAATAATCTAATTTTAATGTAACAGAATAGTTCATATGAACTATAATCACTATCAATGGATATCTGTGTCAACTTTTTTAAAAAGTATTAAACTAATATAATACTCACCCGCAACACTCTTTGGCCTTCAAAATTTACTTCGGCTATTGCTGTAGATAAAACAACAAGCAATACTAGAGGAAGTGAAAACTGAAGAATATCAAAAACTGTGGCAGGATGTCCCAACCAATGAACAAGGTATGTTGAACATCGTAGAAGTACAAGAGATACAAAACTGGCATACCACCTCTGAAGAGCACATGATGAAAATCTTAACCTGCACTAATTTTCAAAGGAAATTTATGTGTAATTAATTCCAAATAATTATTAACCAACCAATAATAATAATAATAATAAAGGAAAGAAAAAAATGTAGTATTTTTCCTAACCAATAGCAGAAAACAAAAAATGAAGAAATATGTTTCCATATTAATCAAAAGAGGCTCACAATATTCACAGGAAGAATAAATGTATAAAATTCGCAATAAAATGATATGAAAAGTAGGAGAAAGGGAAATTTCAGATTTATGCTTCTGAGGCCGAATTTATTTTAATAAATGCTAATTCTGATAATAGTTTTGGGCTTAATAAATTTTTAATACATTTTGATAATTATTATTTAATTTTAATTTGGAATACTAGAGCCATCTGCTGATGAGGAAGGATATTTTCCTAGGAAAAAACTAAGGAATTTGATTATTTCATTAAAACACGGCATATGAAATTATCTGAGGCTTTCTAAATGACACTATCCCATATTATATAACATATGAAAAAAGTCCCCAAAAATGCATGCAGCCATTCTATTTAGTCACTGACAATAAAAAATGAGGTAACTATCAGTGTTTAGCAAATGCAACCACTCAATAAAAACCTAGGATTTAGTAACAAAAAGGATTCCATTAATTCCAAAATAACTCCACTAATTAAATTTACTACTCAGTGCTGTAACTTCTACAATATTTTTAATACATCATTTTTAGGTATATACTCAAAACTTTTTAAAATAGCATATAATCCAGATAACAAGCTTACTCAATTACTTTGTCTTATGACAAATAAAAATTTCTAGGTAGTTAGGAACAGAGTTTCAGAAGCTTTATATGTATAAGACAAGTTTATATTATGCTATAAATAACTACTACAAGGGAAGACTCTAATTAATTCACAGTAAATTAGACTGGAATATTTAATTAAAACAAAGCATGCAAAGCTACATAACTAAGCTTAATTCCAATTTTAAGTGACTGCATCACATTGAATGTTTTGGGGGGGGGGGTATGTTTTGAAAAGTGATTATAATTCTATACCTATCTTGACTGTACCTTCAAGAAAAAAGGATTCAATCTTGGAAACTAATTCTAAAAACTACATTCAGTTGTATCATATCAGTTGTATCATATCTGAATGACTTTTGCAGGGTTATAGGAAATATACTAAATTTTTTAGACAAATGATTCGATTCACACTTTTAAATTTTTTTAAATAAGATTGTAACATGAATATTTTCAAATTTGTTCACTGAAATTTTTCATACTGAATTTTCAAACACATTAGCATTTGTTTTCATGCTTTGAAGCGAGAGAGATTAAATTAGCAGACTTTTAGCAAATGTGTTATTTATTTTCATAAATAACTTACATTAAGTTTCCAAAAATGATGCATTAGTTCTGCATTAGTCATGGTATGAGGAGTAGCTGCTGAATCATCAAGACCATCCTTATTTCCTTGAAGTAATCTCCGGACTGGAATAAATGCACTATCCTAGATGAAATAAATTAATCTGTTTATGCAGTTTATATTATTGAATGCTGTAATTGTTCCATATTATAAATACTCATATGAGTTTTAGCAAAATAAATACTCATATCATTTTAGCAAACTGGAAAAAATTTGGTAATTTTTTTATGCAGAACCAAAAAAAAAAAAAAAGGCAGGATGCTATTTTGCAATAAAATAATTTATTTTCCTGAATGTAATTCATATTAAAAAAGGGGAGGAACAATTTATGAATGCTATTATACTAACTGAGCAAGTGATCGGTTTAAATGAAATAAGTTCAAACTAAAAAGGTAATGAGAAACTCAGCCCTTCATGTGCATATAATTCAGAGCAGGTCAGATATGAAATCTAAAAAAGATAAACATAGTAAAAATAAAAACTGAGTAAACTATAAAAATGTATATTAGATCAAGGTTCAAATTTAATTTTTTAACTAGAATGCACCTAATGACTAAACTTTGAATTCCATTATATATAACGCCTCCAAATATGTAAAATCAAGGCTACCAGTAGGTGTAGATCAGTTAGTATTAAAAATGTTTTCTTGCTTTAGCAATTATGGCAATAGATTGCAGCTTTGAACAAGTTCAGTAATTTTGTAGTTATGCTATATATGGAAGATTTGAGGGAAGTTTCAATAAGGTGGTTAAGCTCATCACATGCTCATAAGAGACTGTTAGGGACTTGGTCCCGATAACTAGCTAAATTTCTTTCAACCTTTTAATCTTTTACTCATATTTTATCCTTTATTATTATAATTTATTATACCATTTTGTACATATGCAAAAGTGAAATAACATTACTAGGCACAATACAATCGATTTTTCATCAAAACTAAATTAAAAACAATTTTCTTTACACCATCCTATTTTTGCACAACAAATTCTATTGCTAGTTCTATTTTATTTGGCTTTCTAGTATTTAACATCAGATTATTCTCCTGTTAACTGCTTTTCTGTTAACTGCTGCATTATTAACAAAAGTAGTATCTTTATAGCATGTGTGAATAAATGTAAACAAAAAATCAGTCCTAAGAAATAAACATAGCATAGGTTAACAGAGATTATATTGGAGAAGAATTATGCAATAATGGGATTTCCTAGTGTGAAAGAAAAGTAAGATGTTTTATGCTCCATTTTTTAGCAATCATTTTCCCAGTATGCCTGTTTTTATGCACAACTATAGATTCCTTCACATAGTCCAACACACGCACACATACCAATAAATAAATAAATAAATAGAGAGATCTTTTTTGCGTATCAATATCTCATCAGTTTCTTATTTTTATGCATTTTTATTTTTTCTTTTTTGCTTATTTTAGACAAATGCAAAGATACTGATAACTGCAATAACTGCTGCATTTAAATAAAATAATAAATTTTCCTCAGCATTTCTGAAATTTCACATTCATCAAATTAAAAAAAAAGAAGTAAATTCTTACATTTTAAAGTAAAAGAAATTTTGAATTTCAAATTAAATTTCTTTACATTACAGACATTAAAATAAATTTTTAAAAAATCTGCTTTATAAGATACATACATCACGAAAATAATTCCACTCAAATTCTGATACAGAAGAATGATCATCAGAAGGATCCAGATTCTCAGCTATTGGTGCAAAAAGGACACTGATTTCACCTGATTGCTCAATATTCCTCAAATTGGGCTCAGATGAACGCATTTGAGGATTAATATCCTTTTTTGATACAGACATCTTATGCTTAGTATTTGGTTTATAATTTACATATTCTTCATCATTTTCATCTTCAGCAATCCACATTGATTCTAAAATAAATGTGAAATGAAATTATACACATATAATATGAAATAAAACATTACAATAAAGCAATCAAATGCACCAATCAAAATTTCAATATCAAATGCAGAAATAAAAAATTTAAATACCTTGCCATATATCATCTTGATTCATCGGTAAAATTTTATGAGTAAATGAAAGATGGCGTTCAATGATAGAAGCATCATATTCTACTTCTTTTATAAAACGTCTTAATCCTAAAATACACATATAAAAATTAGGTACTGTTCTGTCATTGGAACCTGATTCAGAAATGTATAATGTATGTGCATATAATGTGTATATGTATACACACATACATTCATGCTTACATATATATATGTATATATGAACACATACATCCATATGTATATGCATATATTTCTGAATCTGGTCCTGATAATAGAACAGTACCAAAAATTACAAAAATATACAGAGTTGATTTACTCTAACCACTAATTAACACAATACATAAAAATGAATACATGATACAACGAAGTATTTAATAAACTAGATATGATAGTAACCTTATTTTAAGGCATATTACTGGTCATATGTGACATATAAATGCTGCTACATATACATCAATATTATTATTCAATATCTAATAGTGGAAACAATAGTATACTGCATGAAGCATCATTCAGTAGTTGTGAAGAATAATAGCAACACACGAACAACAAATTCTATCAGCACTTATGCAAATCAGTAATCAAAACCACAAAAATATACTGATAATTATAGGCAAATGAGTTGTAGTATATCTCTTATGGACTATATTAATTAAGTGGTATAAAATGCAGAATTGTTCTTATGTATGTTTTCATTTGAGGCAAAGAGCATACATGGCTTTATATACAATTAAATTAACTGTGTCTCTATATGTTTATATTCAACAAAATTAACTATTTTAAATTATATCATAATTTTTTATATCTGTAATCATAACTTTACAAATTTAGAAAATTAATGAGTGTAATAATTTATAATTTTTAAATGAAAACATACAATATAACTTTTTGATAAATAGCTAACAACATTGAATAAGAAGTAGTATAATAAGAATAATACTATAATAGTACTATAATAAGAATAAGAAGTACTGCATTATTATTCAAAGGTTTATTGTGACCTGATTTGTTTCGCTTTTAATGAAGTAATATCATTAATATTTTTTCAAAACCTATTTGATTATTTAATTTATATTCTGTAGAGAAAATAGTGATATTGCAACCTATTTGATTATTTAATTTATATTCTGTAGAGAAAATAGTGATATTGCAAAGTTTTTTTAGGCCAGAAAAATATTTTGCATTCTTTTTTATTATCATTATTTTAAGTTTTCTTAAGCTTTTTTCGCCCTAACAATAATAACTAGGTAATATTAAAAATATTTCGACAACATTTTTTGAATTCAGATATGATTAAACTAAACTGTGTTCCTGATTTATCTACAAAAAAATCTGGCTTTGGTTTAACAATAAGACTTTTTGAAATAGCATAATTTTTAAAATCTGCCCTTCAAATTAGATATTTCTGATATCTGTAGTATTTATAACTTTGGATATTTAATTGTTAAGTTAGCAGCTGATCATTTTTCAAGTATCTAATCATTCCTCTTCTTAGGCAATTAGTCCTCATGAGCTCTGCAAAATCCATCCTAATCTAACCTTTAAAATACTAAATCCAAAGACATTAATTTTCACCAGTTATAGAAACTGGAAATTAGAAACTATTTTGTATAATTTTTGATATCTTCATTTCAGTTGTGAGATTAAAATGCATATCATTTCTACTATGAAAAGTATTTTCTAAAATCTTTATCTACTGATTTTTGATAGTCTGGTTTATTAAATTTTCTTTTTAACTATCAATTAAGCTAAATTCGCACATTTCTCCAGAATATTTTCTCTAATTTTTTATAAAGAAAGAGATAATCCTTCTATTATGTTTTTTAATTCAATGAAACAAATACATAAAGGCTATTTGCCTAACGAGATGGATACTTTCATGGAGGACTTCCTAAGGCAAGCATGCTTGTATCTGCATTTTATAGAGGAAAATAATGAAAACAACCACACAGCCAAACCATTCACCAGAATTTGATATTAGATTAATCCCTATATTAAGCATGCAGCTTTATGTACACTTAAAGTTTTTTACTGCAAGGCTTAATTTACCTTTTATTTTCTTGCAGCATTAAATTTGATGAAGGCATGCACAAAATTTTAAACATACTTGCTTACAGAAGTTATTAGATTCAATCCATTATGATGATTCATCATTCAGAGCCTTAGATAAGTTTTAACTTCGTATAGAGTCAAAAATTATATAAAATATGTGATAATGTCATTTTTATTCCATTTTAAATATTAAATCTTTAATAATTAATTAAATTTTTGATTTCATTTGGTTAATCGATTAAAGAAAAGCACACAAGTTGTGCAAGTGTTCAAGAATATAGTGCCATTTCTGCTGATTTAAATTTATATTAAAATGGTGCTTCTCAATATATTTCAAAAGTTAACTATCATAATTTGATTTTTAAGCATTCTAAAATTTTGAAACTAATTTGGCACCCCTCTTATGCATTCCTGACTTGCCTCACCTTTGCCCCAGCTCCAAATAATGTTTTGAAGAAGGTATGGATAATCTGAATGATAATTCGTATAATCAGCTAAGAATACAGAAAATTAAACTTTTTTAAGATTTTATGTCTGCATATGAAAATTACTCATAAATTGTAGACAATATTGTAGCTCCTATGGGAGTCTACTACAGCATTTTCCCCATAACTCTCATAGATAATCTGTACAAGTTCCATATAACACAGTGCAGCACATCCTTCTTGAGTTATCA
The DNA here is from genome assembly GCA_000611955.2 of Stegodyphus mimosarum. Taxonomy (NCBI): domain Eukaryota; kingdom Metazoa; phylum Arthropoda; class Arachnida; order Araneae; family Eresidae; genus Stegodyphus; species Stegodyphus mimosarum. The sequence goes on along the minus strand of KK115212.1, from coordinate 242,007 downwards.
TGATTTATGCGAAAACTCGCATGATTATTTGGGGCAATCTAATTTAATAGATTGGTGAATGCTTCTGAGAATGTAAAATTATGGGTCACGAGATACAGTGTTGTCTCTACTATCCACACATGAAATGGCAACTGATCACTTTGAAATTCTGTATATTCCAGAGACAGTAAAAGTGCTGCCAAGGGAACTGAAAATTATATGTGTAAATAGTGCTTATTCCTGAGAGACATATGACAGTGAACAATATCTACATTCATAACTTTAAAAATTTAGCAAACATATCCTAATCTGTGAAAAAATAATAATCGGCCTCTGTTTATAGACAATATTCAATTCATTAATCTGCTCTTGTTACAGAACTTTATATTAACTTGTACTATTAATTTATTTTTCAGACTCGCTATTACTTTTTTTTTTTTTCAGACTTCTAAAATCTCACTATTTCTTTCTTCTGACATCTAATATAGCCTCCAAACTTTAAAAACACACTGCTTTCCCCTTTTTTTTTCCATTTGAAAGAGCACTTGCAAGGTTACAAGTTCACTTCCGCAGATGAGGCAGAAGTAGTCCTGATGTAAATCCTCGGATCTGTTACATTGAAAAAACTTCAAAGAAGAATATAGCCTCTTATTTTTATATGACAGAGTAAGGAAACCAAAAATCTGCCGAAAAAAAAAAGACGAACCAGATACACACAAGAAAGACACTTTTAGGTATAAAGTAAAATTCTTGAAGTCTATACAGTACTGCATAGGTATCAATACATTCATTACGGATGACCTGTTAATGGAAGTCATTTTTGAGGAGAAAATAAAGATCTTATCACAACTCTCTTGATGAACATAAATCGTGTTAACAAATTTGGCAAATAATTCCTTTTTATCGGTTCCAAATTTTTCAACCAAAGATCTGAAAAATTTTTATCATTCAACCAGCTCCAGGAAATTTTGGTTTAAGAAAGGATAACAATGAAAATGAATCAAGAATACATGAAAAACAGAGAACATGTAATTTTAATACCTAAATCAGAGCTGAAATTAGCAGCAGTGAAATGTGATAAATTTTGAGACTAACGCAACAGTTTATAAAAATTTTAATCTATTGTAACAAAGCACATTGATGTAGGCATTTTGAATAACAAACTGAATATTTATTTGTAAGTGTTTAGGTTTGGAGTGGCTGCAGCTAATGAATAAAAAGAAATTTTTTCACATTTTAAGCTCCTCCTTTCTTCAATAATTAAAAGTAATACATAAATTAAATTAAATTAAAAAAATTTAAACCTATTACTTTATTAATCATTAATAAAAATAACAATTCAATGCTTAAAAGCATACATAAGGAATACAGATGTAAACATTTAGATTCATTAATTCTTTGAAACTATAAAATACAAGACAAGATCAAGCATGACTGATTTACATTTCCTTCACTAAGCCTATAAAATTTTTTAAAAATATATCCTACTCATTAAGACTATGCATTTATAGCCATCAATCTCTAATATTAAGTAATGAAAAATGTTTTATGTATGTATGTTCCTCACTTTGTGGAAAAATGACAACGCCTAGAGCCACCAAATTTTGAATACATGTGCACCTTGAAGGCCAAATTTCATAAAAATTACAAAAACAAGTCAATTCATGAATACAATCATGAATCAAGTTTGCTTAAAAAATTAAATTTTAATATTCCCTTTCATGTGTGAAGGCTGATAAAATTATGCACTTCTAAAAAAATACAAATGTCAAGAAACTCAAAAGCCTTATTAAGGTACTGAAAAAATAAGATTACATAATACAACAAACAGTATTCCAGATGTACAATATTTATATTTCCAATTTATTTAACTCATGAAATTACGCATAAGCAATACTTACATTTCAATTTTAGTTCACTTTTCGGTCAGGTTTCATGATTTACCCTCTCATCATAAAAATTACTATATTACTTATTGTATTCTGCAATTAATTCATGGAGTACAGAAAGAGCTACAATCTTATATAGAGAACAAAATTTTCCCTTAATATTTAAAGTGATATATTTATCAAATGATATGGGATGCCATGTTATAGAATTAAATGAGATACATATGGATGATATGTTAATTTGTTTATGAAAATTATTTTTTTATTTTAAGCCAATAAGCATGCTATACACATTCATTAGTATTAATTCAAGCTTTTCTATGATGCTCTGCAATGTTACTGTTGAGTTATTACATCATTTGGTAATATTTATATTCCGTGTGTATATCCCAGAAAATGGATCTATAAAATTATACTCAGGGTTGATAATGTGATGTTCAAATCAGCTACTTCTAAATAATATTTAAGTTCAAATCCCTTCCAGCAGTCAGCACAAATAATGCTGTCAATACTAATAATTACAATTACCAAATTTAATGATAATGATGGAGTTGTGTATCTGAAGGTTTTCATATAGCATGAGAAAAAGCGAAACATTTTGATTAATAGATTATCAGAAAAAATGCTAAATGAAGATGATATGGCTGAAGTCTTACATTTCAATGCCAATGCCTCAATCATCAATCAATTAATGGAACCATGAATATCGATAGTATAGTTTTAAATCTCGAAAATATCACCATTTCAGCCATAATCGAGTCCTATATTATGAATGAAAATTTGGAAAAATCTCTCTCTATGCAAATACTTCTTTCTTACAGAAATTTTAATAAAGAATACTTTTATAACTTTATAATTTCTACATGTCATCTTAATAAATTTATTAAATGATCTAAAATTCAAAACTGCTGATTCCAGATTCTGGATCTCAGATTTTGTATTGCAGTTTTAAGAAATGTACCACATGCTTCTCACAGCAAATGCCTTTGTACATAGCAGTATTCTGCCTATAATGCCTTATATCACACTGCTAGAACATATTTTTAAAGAATTTCAGATGCATTGGATGGCCATTCTTGCATCTTCTTTCTTCACGCAAAATTCCATCAGCCTGAAAAGACATACAGCATTTTTCTCAACCCTTATTGGTAGCTGCCATATATTTTTAATTTCAGACAATTTTCTGATCCTTCAAGAATCTCATATACTTTCCAAAAAGATGAAAGATGAAGACTGAATGTTAAAAAAGCCCCAAGAAGAAACAAACAAATGTTAAAAAATTATTTAAAAAACAAAGAGCAAATTTATTGCTAAGTCACTACAAATAAACCTTTTTTTTTGTGGGGGGGGGGAAGGGAAGGTAGCTCAGCTAAAATACAAGATAACAAAAATAAATATCATTTATTACTTCAATTAATGGCACAAATGCTTCTTAAATACAGTATAAATTACTTTATAAATAGATATTTCATTAAAAAACCAAATAAATTAAAGATAAAATTATTAGCAGTACATACACATGCTAATAATTGTATTTTATTATCAACGCATTTCTATTCAAATAGAAATTAATGATCTTCTGTCTTTAGATATGGCAACACCAATTTCTGGTAATAAACTTGTGGCAACAAAACCTGTTTTATGGATTATGATATTTGGTGACTTCTCACACTTAACAAAACAAAAAAAAAATTTTTATTTATTTATTTATTTTTTTAGGGGGTGTGTGCATGTTGCTATTAATTGGAAAATACCTGTAAAAGTTCATAATGCAATCACTATAACAAACACAGCAAAAAAGTGTATAACAACATATAAAGAATCACTTCATGTTTGTAGTGTAACAGACCCTATAACATAACTGTAGATTTAGCTGTTAAGTTGCATTCATCAAGTTAGGTACCAGTATAATAGAAGAATGGCATTCAGTGCTGAACACAAATTTAGAACTTTCAAAGGTGAATCAGTTGTACTAGTATAATAGAGATTTTATATAAAATATCAAATAAAAGAATCTACAGGCAAGCCAATTCAAGTGATAAGTTCAAGCAGAGTAGCTGCTTATGTCAGAGACCACAAACCTTTTTGTAGCTTAGAGCATATTTTAAAATATTGGTGAAGTGGTAGATATAGTGGCAGACAATAGTTTAAAAATTTTTTGGTTTAGGGTTCATTTCAATACTTTAGGTATTAATGCAACCGCCTTGGTGAAATTTGGTGATTTTTTTTTAAAGATGATAAAGTAGAAGTTACTTATCGGATGGAAATTGGAGGTTTTTGTGCCTTTTTTTCAGGAAGATTCCCAAAGTATCAACATTTATTCTAAGTTCATGAATATTACCAACATATGAAAAGAAAACATACTTTAAGCAATTTAAAAATACGAATTTTAATTATTAAATAAGGATTGCATTGATACATTAAAAAAAAACACTTATGTTCTTTTTTAAATCTTCTTTTAATTTTGTTCATTTTCTTCTTCTCCAAGTACACAGTAATCTGCTTTCACTTAAAAAAAACATTAGAGAATTAAGGAGACTTGGCTTTGTATAAATCTAAGCAACAGCAACTATCTAAAAAATGCATTTTCTAATTGTTCCCCTTAGAAAATTTTCAGCAAAATTCTGTATTCCTCCAGAAATTTTACCACAGTTTCTTCCATTACTAGCAAAGTCCACAAGCTCATACTTTAAAACTAAGGCAAAAGATATCATGATTTATTTATAAAAACCATTAGAACTTGGAATACAACAAAAAAGAATGCGTACAAAAATGGCAGTATTGCTTGACTGAAGGATTGTTATGACCACGGTTGCCAGAAGAATTGTTATGCGCATAATTGCCAGATTTTGCACATTTTGAAAAATTGCTGACTTTTACTATGGCAGTTACATTAATAGTACCAATATTTCTTTATAAAAATGTAATTTGTAAAGTCAATGTGATATTTGGCATTGCATTTCATAGGCATAATAGAAATCATTCATAATAATATAATCAATAATAATTCATATAATCATTCATAATAGAAAAGCATGATGATATTCCTGCTTGTAAGCTATCATCAAGATGTTCTTCTGCTAGTTGAGATCTGTACTTTGATTTTAGGATATGAAAACAATGATATCTGACATGTTTTAATTTTTAATAAATAGCCAGATCAATAGCCGGATGTATGGTAAGCTCATTTAAAATTCTAAACACATAATTATAAATGAAAAAATTTTAAACAAACTCCCTCAGATTTTTAAAATTAATTACTACATTTTACTCAAAACTTTTTGTCGTGGTTCCACAGCAGTGGGTATAGTTGTTCCTGAAGGCATAAGGTTGAAGACCCCTGGCTTATGTAATATAAAATTAATGATCAGCTAAGGCTATACAGTGCTGATATGTACCTTTTTACCATATTTATTATGGCTATTATACCATAATTTTTTTTAATTCCAGAAGGAATTATGTACCACCTTGTACAACATATTTCTACATATTATACCTTAAAACTTTTTAAATATAAAAGTCAATTCAAACAATATATTTCTTGTACTGATGAAAAAACAATATAATGATAAGATCTGATTAGAAAACTTACCAATAGTATGTGTTCTACATACAGACATGAAAACAAATGATACAAGAGAATGCCATATCAACGTAAATACTGAAAATACAATACTAGACACACTCATCATCTGGCAGACGATAGGATCTAAATTAATTCTATCACAGACTGCATCATCAAACCAAGTTAAGCTTTCAACAACATTTGCTATTGTAAAAAAAAGTCCTAGTATAAATACTAGCAATGCTCCGTTAATTTTAAATACAGTTCTTGTGTGCATTCTTATATCTTTGAGAAATCTTTGATGTAAAAATAGACGACTACTTAAATCTTTACAATAAAATCCAAATCCACACCAAAAGTAAACAAGAAGGATACTGACAGAGCCACCTGGAATGTCTCTTGGTGTACTGGGTGAAAGTATGTCATACACAACATACCAAGTATATGATAGAGCATATGATAATGCTCCAGTAAAAGTTAAAGCATGAAGAATTGTTCCTAAAATTGGTTTTGAGTCAGGTTGCAATGGAATACCATTGCATTTAGCTATAATATACCAAGCCCACAATGGTAGGTGCTTTGACTGTTTAATCTTGGTATCTGGATTTTTTTGCTTAACACATGATGACGTTGTTTCTATAAAAGATTTCACTTTGTAATCCTCTGATTCAGCTTCATAAAATCGTGAAGTCATAGAAGCAGATCGGCGATTTTTCCTGCAAAATACACATAAAATATACAACATATGCTTTTTTTAAAATTACATATTGCGATACTAAAACAAAGATAAAAAGTGAATCCACTGATAAATTTTAGCAATTATTTTAAGGGTGTTACTAAACTGTTAAAGTGGCTGGCCACTTTGGTGAAATTTGAAAACTCTATGGCAACTTTAAAAAAATTAAAACCCATCATGCATACGGGAAGGAATAATGTTTACTTTCTTTTGTGGAGGTGATAATTCAGCAATTTCTGTTATTTTAAAATCAAATATTTTCTCTTGTTCTATATATTGTTATCACATATATGATTCTAGATAGGAATCCAAGAGTTTACCGATCTCTATCGCTTTGCCTCACTCTGTTCCACCATTTCAATACAATCTACAGTTGTTCACATTTCTCTGTATGTACACCAGATGTTGGATTTACAAAGTTGTATTTATGATATGCACTACTTGTGCACTGTGTTGAAAACTCCTTTTCTAATTCCTCACTCTGATAAGCTTGTAGCTATGCAAATATATCACACATTCTTTTATATTTATGTATGTATGCAAGTATGCATGTATATATGTACATATATATGTGTGTGTATACACACATATATGCATACACATGTGTGTGTATACGCACATAACACACATACATACGTTTCTAAACCCGGTTCCGATGACAAAAAAATATTGTAAATATTTTAGTGGAAAAGAAGAAATATTGAAAAAATGATATCATATGGACAACATCATAATTAAAACAATGAAATTCAAATATATTGTGGGTTAAAAACCTGACATTCAAGTCAGTAAATTCTCATTTAATGGGATGCTCACTTTAACAAGCAATTACCTTTTATTTTTTATTTTTCAAATATGATAAAATTTTCATACATCATATTAAGAAGAATGAACTGAGACTGAATTTATATGACACCATGCCTTTTTAATTCAGGCTATACAAATAATGTATTTGCTTATGTAATTTAATTCAGCTATAACATATATATGCTCTATTTAATAAATTAAAATTTCCAAAGGAATAAATCACATCTCAAATTAAGATGAATCATAGAATAATTTATGCACACACTTCAGAAAATTGCAAAACATCCCTTACATAAAATAAATATAAACCATATCCTTAAATTACATGAAAACACTAAGATGAAAAATATTTGTTATATATAAAAATACTGGCAAATAAGTGAATATAATTAACAGTTCAGAAGGCTCTTCTTATGTGGCTTACATTTCTGATAAGAAACGGCATATAAGAGTTATTCTAGAAATTATGCATTGAGAAATGATGTTCAAATACAACTGATGTACCATTACGGCCAATGAAGCAATTTGTACTGCCCAGATAAAAATTTTTTTTTTTTTTTTTTTTTTTTTTTTTTTTTTAAGGTTCAGTACTTACACGTTGAATGCTAATAGAAATATATATAGGTTTTAAGAAATTATGCAAACCACTGCCAAAGTTAGCCCCCAGTAACCAAAGCCCTTGATACTCAGATTAGCAATAAAACTATCTTGGTGCTAATCAAATTCCCATCAGAGTTTAATTTGTAAGTATTGAACATTTATGATCTAATTTTAGTCAAATAAAATTGGAGATGATATTCTGTTGCTTGCATTAAAACAAGCGTAGCTTAAAACACTTCATAACTTAAATATTTAATGCTTAAACATTGGAAAAGAATATTTGGAAACTACAATAAAATCTATTAGCATAAAATGAATCATTACTATAAAATGAAGACACAGGCTTGAAAATAACTTACGGCGATGCAGACGCCATTTCCAGAGGTATTGAATTGATACTTTTATCATCTGCGCTTAGATCAGCCTAAATAGAAAGAATATTTTTACAAAAATATATACATACAACAGAAAGGTTTGGATGCGGCAACATTTTAACTCATAATATTATATAAAAAGTAAAAATTCTACATGGTGATTGCATCTCACTTTTATAATTTGTATAGTCGCTTCTTGATATGTAAAGAAAAAAATAACAGCATGCAATTAAATACTTAATATTTCGGTTCTTGAATTATTATCTCCTTGTAATTACTTTATTTATTTATTTTTTGAGTAAAATGTTTAAACTGCGATTGAATCAAAATTATACAGTAAAACCAAAATTATACAGTAAAACTTTATAACCGAATCTGAGATTAAAAAGCATAAACTATGAAACAAAAAGAAAAACCGCCCAATTTAAAACGAGATTCTGTACTATACCATTGCCGATTAGGAAATCCTCAGTCATTGAGATTAAAAAGCACGATTTTCTGTCTCTGGTCAGCATTGCGCAATCCAAAATCTCAGCCTGTGATTTGTCAACAAACTACGCGTCTAGACTCTAAAGCCCTAAACCTTACTTTTGCTCATAAGCCTGGTTTCGGAATGAGAGAGGATAAAAGGGATTTCCTCCAAGCGCTCACGCCTAGTCTAGATCGCGTTTCATACAAGAGTCAACAGTTGATGTTGCGTTTCAGGAATATTGGGCTCTGAAAAAGACCTTTCAGTTGTTTCCAAGGTTATCAGCTGACTTTCCAATGTGAAATTACTTGTCCCTATAAGTGCCGTTTTATTATTTCAAAAGACATGTTAATATTTTGTGTAGATATTCACAGTACAGGATCACGTCAATGCTATGGACTAAAATTCCCTTTACGCAAAATCCCTTTTCCCTTCCTCATATCCCAGAGTTGAACTCCCAGTTGAACGGTGTTTGATACACCCGGGTACCGGCTATAAGCCCTACCCCTTGTAGAATAATTGTAAAATTTTGAATGTTATACTTCAGAGTAACCATATCTTACATTTAGTTTTTTTTTTAGTCCAAAGGGATTTAGTCCCGAAGGACTATTACTTTCGTTTTGAGATTTTGCGTCGGAAACACAAAAACGGCGTATCACTTTTCAAATTGTTGCCACTAAATGTTATCGCTCTGCATTAAATTTTAAAAAATGAAAAATCTGCATAAATGTATGCATGTTTTTTTTTTTTTGACGTAGCTTTCTCTTCAAAAATCGTCTGCGTGCGTTGCACGGGAAAATAAAAAGGAATTTTAATTACAGTTCTAAATAAATAGCCAAATAAATGTGAAATTCGTAACAATATTCTCTAAAACTTTAACGAATTTTTCATTAACAAACTCAAAGATTTCAAAGCCAGCAATACCAACGTTGTACAGAAAAACATTTTTATCTCCAGCGCGTGAGAGCGTGTACCGAAATTTCTAAAGATATGCTCAACTTAAAATTATTTTGCGATATTGCTGTTGAACTGAATTTTATGGTTTAAGTGCGAAGAACATGGTATTTAACAAATAAAGGTAACACACAAAATGTTAAATAAACGTCCCTTTGGACGTAATTTAAAATCTGAAACATTTCACATTTTTTTTGTGTGTTTTTTATAAATCTATATAATAATAGTATGTAAGATTAAATATAGACGCTAATTAAGAAATTTTGATTGTGTTTTTGAGCTTTATGTAAGTATAGTATCATATCTGCAGGCCAGAAAGCCATTGAGCTGGTGATAATAAGCTGGAAGGCAAGAGTTAGTATATCCCCGTGGTATACCAAAGAGCAAGTGCAAGAGAGATGGTGCCGAAATACAATGACCCAGGGGATGTTTACAATGTGATAAATGAAATACAATGACACAAAATTATACAATGATGAATGAAATACAATGGCACATTTTATGCATGTCATAGAATGTTACAAAACAATGGGGATTAATATGAGCACAGAAGTTACATGATCCATACATTAAGTATGGCAAGAGGTCTATCTTTGTTGTCTAAATTATTATAATCATAAGTGGCTATTTTAATTGCAGGATTATTAATGACAAGTTGCCTTTCATGAATTTTTTTTGCTATTTTATAATAAAAGGACCTGAGTACAGGGATACCCAGTTCCTGATGTATTTTGTTAATTCTAATGAACCACTGAGCATTAACAATCTGCCTGAGGGTGGAGTTCTGTACAGTTTGTAATTTTCCCCCTGTATCTATTACAGGAATAAGCCCATATGGGACATGCATAACATAATAGGGGACGCAGAATAGATTTATAAATGAGTAGTTTGTTATCAATAGACAAAACAGAGTTTCGAGCAATTAAGGGGAAGAGTCTAGCTTTACATGCTGGAAACTTTTTAAGACTAGCTGTAATGTGTGGGTTCCATGAAAGTCTCTTACTGAGGATCACCCCAAGGTAAGGAACTTGCTTGGCCCAGGGAATAGAGTTGCCATAGAGTTGCAGATTTTTCTTGAACTTTTGTTTCCTGGTAAACAGAATGGCATGAGTTTTGTTGACGTTGATTTGGATCTTCTATTGGGTGAGCCAAGTCTCTAATGCATGTAAGTAGTTTTGTAAGTGTTGGATAACCGAATCAGCAAATGCACTTTGAGAAAGGATCGCTGTGTCGTCTGCATACATGGCAAGTGTAGTGTTCTGTGTTGTGGGTATGTCGCTCATGTATATATTAAAGTAAGGGGGGCCAAGTAGGGACCCTTGCGGGACCCCAGCCCCTATGGGATGTTTTGTGGAATTTGTACCAGATACATGAACGAGAAAGTTTCTACCTGTGAGGTAGGACTTGGTGATGTTTGTGATGTAACCTGGGAGACCCAGGTTGTGTAGTTTATAGGTAAGAGCCTCCAACCATACTCTATCGAAGGCCTTGGCTATATCAAGGAATACTCCACCGGTGACTTTGTGGGATTTCATACCTTCTGAGATCATCTCCACGACTCTGTAGAGCTGATTTGTGGTTCCCAGGTTCTTTCTAAATCTAAATTGGCAGGGGATGATTACGTTGGAGTTTTCAAGATGATCATTGATGCGTCTTAGAATCGTAGCTTCAAATATTTTGCTGAGTGAAGAGAGTAAGCTTATTGGTCTGTAGGAGTCAGGGCTGGTAGATGGCTTGCCGGGTTTCAAGATTGGTATTACTTTTGCATATCCCAGAGAAGAAAAACACCGGTTATGAGCAAAAGTGATGTTTGGGGTCTAGACGCTTGTGAAGACGTGCAGCTAAAATCTGCTGGGAACTGAAGAAATTGAACCAATCAGAATAAGCCGCCGCCGGAGACTGTTTTTAGGGACTAATTTTTTTATGCCAACAATTAAAGAGCCTTTTTTCATTCATTTCCCACTCACGTGCCTTTTTCCATTTCTTTGCTCATATTATATTCTTTAGATTTGTAATAATTTTCTATTATAAAAAGCAGCGGAGTGAGTATGGAAGATTCGGTTAATTCGCATGTCAAATTTGTGTTCAATAAAACAAGAAAAAGGTATAGAAAATATTGATAATACCAGAATTTTAATAAAAGTAGATTTTTATACCCATGAATTAAAACTAAATACTCATGAAACTATGACATTCCTCCCTAAGGATTAGTCCACCCCTCCCCCTTATTGAGAACTTCTGTTTTATACGATTGGCTGCAAGTGATCCAATGAATGGCTTTCGTTTTATTGTGTTTTTAACATTGCTTTTGGCGGGTCCGTATCAAAGAATATGTATTGTAGAATTATATATAGACTTTCTTTGTCTGTATTATTTTTTCCTCACCTGAATGCAAATTAACCTGAACTGCCGGCCGGTGCACAAACGTTATTTGTGTATGTACAGGCATTGCTGTCTTTTATTTGAAGTTAAGCAAATGAATGATGAATGACTCAAGTAAGCAGCTGAATGAAGATGCGAAACTCAAGAATATTATAGGCAAACTGAAAGTGAGTTGTTTCTTTTTCTGATTTGTCGCTTGTTATCGATAAGCTTGGAACAGTAAAATCTAAAATACAATGAAAAAAATGCAAAATATCTGATATGCATTTTAAATACCTAAACCATGTTTTTTAGAATTTTGGTACTATTAGTGATGATCAGAAGTTTGGTGAAATGTTGACGAAGCCAGGACCAAATCGCTACATCCTCATAGAACAGATTCTTTCTAAGTAAGAATTTTTCTTACATAGTGTAAGGGTTTATCTCTTAAAATTGAATTGCTTAGTTAAATCTAAATAAAGGAATTGGAGTTTTTCTTATGATTTGAATGAAGCGTTAAATGTATCAATCTGCAGGATAAACAATTTGTAATGTGCATATATTTTCTTTCCTTTCCAGTTGTTATTAATATGGATATATCTATAAGGAACTTTCTTTTGAACCTCTTTGATTATCTTTATAATATTAAACAGTGTTTACTTAATTTTGTATATTCCATTTATATTTTACAGTTTTTAAAAGTCAGAAATGTTTTTAGGTTTTGTATGATTTATATGTAATAGGAAGGACCCAGCCAATTATTGGATATTTATTGGATTTACCAATTATTGGATAAATTTTTAAATATTGTATAAAAATTTAATGTTGAGATATCAAAATTGTGTCCCTAATTTCTATTTTGTTTAGATAAGCCTTGCATGTGAAATTTTTTAGAGTTAGATGAGCAGGTTTAAATATGTGAGTGAATCATCAAGGATTTTTTTAATGTTTTCTTTATTATTAGGCTCATTTTCAAATTTTGCTTACATATGCTATCTCAGAAGAAAATAAAGAAAATTCAAGATAAATTAATATTTAAAGTGTAATTTGAGCAATGCATTGCATAAAGTTCACTATAAATATATTTGTACAATTTAAAATATAAAAATATCAATTGAAAATTTTTAGATATAAATTTAACAAGTCAATAAAAATAATTTGTCTTCCCCTTTGTGTCAAGTCTGTTATCTTGAGATTATTTTACCCACAATCAATTTGTAAATCTGCCTAAAAGGGGCAGTACATATTCAAAGCTTAGCTTAACTAGTTTATCTATGTCACTTAATATCTACTTCCCCTTTTAGGCAGATTTACAAACAAATTGTGGGTAAAATAGTCTCAAGGTAATGGACTTGACACTTAGTGGAAGATAATTTTTTTTTATTGATTTGCTAAAGAAAGAAACTTTTGTAATTAATTTTTATCATGAACATAACACACTATTAGTGCATATTTAAGATGAGTAAACATCTTTATTTAAAATATATAAATTAAGTTACAAAACAAAGAGGTTGAATAACATAAAACTTGCAATTGATAGGCATTTTTGCCTACGATCACATGTAAGATTTCAATTAATTTTTTTATATTTTAAATTGTGGAAATATATTTATAGTCCTCTTTATGTAATGCATTGTTCAAATTAAACTTTAAAATATAATTTATCTTGAATTTTCTTTCTTTTCTTCTGGGACAGCATACGTAAGCAAAATTTGAAAATGGGCCTGTTTTTATAATACATAATAATCATAATGTAATGATAGTATGTATCCGAGTTTTTTTTTCAAAGATTCCTTTTCCTTTCAATATATTACGCTTAAAATTTATTTTATTGATGGTTTTTTATACTTGTTTTATTTTGACTTATAAAATGTAAAGAGATGTATGTATTTTCAGAATCATTTAGTAATTTTATTAACTATAATTTAGAAATCAAGTTAGAGTTTAAGTATGTTCATTCTTTCTACATCTTTATCACACAGTATGCATAATTTACTAGCTTAAAATATTAGTGTGTATTAATACACATGTTTAAGCTACTTAATTTCTCTGCTTAGGCTGCAGTTAAGAATATTTTGGGAGATTAAAAATAATTTTCTTGTTTCTAGCTATTATCTCAGGATAAAATTATCACAGTGCTATAAAACATATGGTCATTGTTCATAATTGAATTTCTTTATTAAAATGGACATTCTCCTTTATTAAACCAAATGCCCAGACATTTGTTAAATTTATTAATACTTAAAAAAATCCCTTCATAAGCATTAAAATGAAATTATTAATATGAGATCATCTGAAGTAATTGAAAATGATTAATTCATTTTAAGTTAGATTTAAATTGATTATCATAACCATTTTTAATTCTTTATGCTTTTATTATCATTTAGTTTTTAAATTTATATTAAAGCATAACAGTGTTTTGTTACTCTATTAATACTAATCTTTGTTAATTTTATTATTATGCAAGTAAAATAACCAAAACAGATATTTGAAATTTTACAATTAAAGAAGAAATTTTATTATGAAAGTTTTTTTTTAGAGTATAACATATATATCTAGCAGCTCTATTGTAGCTGCTGGATGATATTGTTTTTATAAATATGTACACTTATTTTATTTCATTAGCTGGCCCAATTTCATAATTCATATTATTTTATAATGTTTTGTATTTTATTTTTGTTTTTATTGAGTAGACTAGGGCAGTTTGATCATACTAATTTTTGGAATCTGATGGATAGCTTGTAACTGATTTTTTTTTTTTTTTTGTATTTAAAAGAAGTTTGTAAGAATTTCATGGAAAACTTGTAACTGATTTTTTTACTTCATAAAAGTAAGAAGCAGTAAACAGCTGCTAATTATGTTAGCCACACTTGAGATAAAAAGGAGTATTACTTATGAATGAAAGTCCAACTGTTTGAGAGTACGTGATCAAAATCTTTTGGTCTCTAGAAAATTTTTTTTAAAAAGTATACGAGAGTGTAATATCATAAAGAAATGATATTAGCGTTTCACTTATGTTTTCATTTTCGTTACATTTGTATGAAATTTCCTATTTCTGTGGCGTATTGCAAATTTAATTGCTATTTAGAAGATCTATATGTTATATGTATGTATCATATTAAAAAGTTTCTCCCATGAAAAATTACCTTCCTAGACTTTAAATATTCTTTAATGTTGTAGTTTTCTTTCTTCCTCCTCCCACCTGCAGTAGTTTGAATAAGCTATTTAAAACTATCAAAAAGCATTACAAGAAGAGGCAGCTTTATTTTTTTAAATGAGGAATTTAAATATGTGTAACTGATTTCAGTTATTATTTAACAATGATGCTGATTTTCAAGAGATTTATTTTTAGATTTTCTCTACTTTAAGATTTTAATGCTGAAATAATATAGTTAAAGATACCATTAAAAAAAACAAGTATATTTCATTGATGTCAATAGAAAAAATCATCCTTTTTTATTGCTATGTACCTTTCTTCCCTCCCTAAAAAATTAAGTTACGTTAGGTTTAATTAACATTTTCTCTGTGCTAAAATATCTTGTTACAATAATTTTCTTACATTGTGACTTTCTATAGAGTTGTAACTGTTAAAAATTCTTTTTTTCAGTTGTGCCTGAAGCAGATACTACTTCCATATTTCATAACATTAAATTGCCCTCCTTTGGTGTTATTTTTTTATTTATTCATCTGTAATATGTATTGAATAAGAATATTTTTTTAAATATAAATCTCTGTACTGTGCTGATACATCATAGGTTTTGAAGTAAACCTTAGGATTTTTTATGTATTCCTTGTAGAATTAGCCTTACATATCTCAGACTGATTTTAAAATGAAAAGTTTTTTGTAATTCTTCATCTGTTTTTCCTGATTATTTTGTAAATTTTGAAAATCTCTCCTTTCTTGTCGCCCTTTGTAATAAATCAAAATGTAAGAATGCGGTATTTGAAAATTGTATTCTAGAATATGTTTTTCATAACTTTTGCATCTTTTAAGACATTTGACATCAAAGATCTGACTTTTAATTAAATAGGTATGATATGATATATATGTATTCGTATAATAAGTTAGCATATAATTAGTTGATGAATTTAACATCACATAAACTACAAAAAAAAAAAAAAAAAAAAAAAAAAAAAAAATGCCCTGTATCGGAAATTAAAATTTAATTATAATCTAAAACTGTTGTATCAAGTTGATTTTTGTGATTTTACAAATCATTGTATGTTCATTGTATACCATATTGGTTATGAGTTCTTTGGAATAGCTTACATTCATTGAAATTAAAGAAGTTAATAAAAGTAAAATCCATTTACAGGTAATGAACATTTTCTTAAACATGCTTAAACAGCAATTTGTTTAAAAAACATTCTTAAATTTTATTCCGTAAAAAATATTGAGTGTTAGTGAATAGTAAATTTAAAATATTACTATTATTGCCAGATTGTTTAAGAGGAGAGGAAATATAAACATAATATAAAATGGTAAAAATATATTTATGGGTGCCCCTTGGCAAAAATTGGCAATTTTTGTGCTACATGGACACTGAGTTTGTGCAATTCTTTGACTTGTTATTTTAGCTTTGTGTAGTGGCGATTTTTGCATCAAAAGTGGTGATTGCACAAACTCGATATCTGTGTACACATCAACCTATTTTCACTTAAAAAAAAATCAGAGAATTGCACAAACTTGGCATTGTGCACTCTCTTGACTTTGTCCATGTACACATCGATCTATTTTCACTTAAAAAGTCAAAGGAGCAGCCAGTTCTATGCTGGAGCCAAACAAAATATATAATCTCAATAAACTGCATTTTAAATCAAACAATGAAATAACATAAAAAAGGAAATTTTTCTTAACACTACATAAAGGAACTATGCAGTTACCTTAGAAATTTCTGTATCTTCAGTCAAACAAAATTCTTTAACAGCATCCAAAAACTTCTTAAAATTATCTGAAGTAGAATCTGTATATTGGCATCGCGACAAAATTCACAGAAATAAGAGTAAAAAATATCCTCCGTGGAGCCGGTATCCTCCGACGTTCGACCATGTGCATTTCCTTCCCACAAACAGGACACTTATAATGGCTACGAAGTAAACCTTCATTTACATGAGTCAATTAATGTTTTTCCCCTTTCGTTCCAAATCATATAGAAACTTCATATTAATCTTATCATATTTAGCCATTTTAACGTGTAAACCATAAAATAAGCAGCGTACTTTCTAGCCAACATCCAACACTTACAAATATCATCAGTCAAATTCACTGCAGTCACGCAACCAATTACGTCATAATAAGGTTTCCATAACATTCAACTACTCAGGTTACCATAAATGAAACAACTTAATGATAATCTAAGGGGTGCCCTTCAGTAACTCTAACCTATAAAATTCAAAGAGAATACAATATAAGTTAAATATCTTATTTAATAAGGAGTAAATAGTTTTTTTTTTTTTTTGTTAAAGAACATAAGAATTATCTATTTAAGTTCCTCTTAAATTTGATCAACAGGATTCTCTCATATTTTATTCAAGAATACTTTAAAATCAATAGATTTAAGGAGCCAAATTCCACAAAAATATTATGCTTGCAACTATTCATATTTTACCAGACTAGACTCAAGCCCAGCAACATGATAAACAGCTTTTACTAACCATCATAACAAACAAGGTTTTTATTTAATGCAGAATCTGAGTGTTTAAACATTTATTGACTAACATAACCATCAGAAAAAGCCATAATAGTTTAATACCAGCTGTAAAAAATGATTCAGAAACCCAGTAAATGTTATAAAAAAGTTGAGTACTTCCATTAATCCATTCACTGTGATAGTTAGTTGCTATCAAATCATGAAAATTAGCAGAGATCTTGCTGACGTTGCACCAATCATTTTTGCAGAATTCTAAGGGAACTGACATCTCTTTGTTTAATAAATAGTCAGTATTTTACCTGCTGTGTTTTTGCACTATGTCAAAAGCCTTTCACTAATTTCTACTATTCTGTTAGACCTTTTGATTTCACTGGAAGCTCTATTTAAAATGCTATGAGTACAAACTATCCTTGAGTAACTGCTCCAGTCTGTTACTCTTTAGTCAGCCATATTCAGCTGACCATCTCATGTCTATTAATACTCTTTTTCTGATGGTAGGATCTCATAATTACGAAAATAACCTGCTGCTTGCTTCCTTGCTGCAAGTTTCAAATTTTATTTATTTATTTTTTTTTTCCAAAATGCAACAAAAAATACAATAACAATTAATTTATATTTTTGCTCATTAAAACAAAATGTGACTCATCGAGAATCATTAGGGGTTGCATCAAACGAAGGTGCAGATGTTACAAGTGTGTTACGATTTCATGCTAAATCTATAATTGGTGCTAAATCACACTGTTTAATAACAAAACATGGTCAAGATGTGTAAGTACCAAAAGCTGATTCTTGACTGTAGTAACAGGTAATAAGATATGTAAAAAGTAATTTAAATGTAAACTGCATCTTTTTGTGAATATTTTTATGTATTATAAATAAATGTATGTTTTCACTAGCGAATTATAAATTGTTTTAAGTTTTTCATAGAAAATTAGGAATTCATCTGCTGTAGAAAGTCTTTTTGAATATGTGAAATTTAAAATTTTCTCTAATATAGCTTTCAGTAATTGTATAAAACATGGTAAAAATTACATAAATTTAGCAGTTATTTAAAAACATTTTTAAGGGTTATAGGATCGACTTCCAATGGAAAACTGAATTGAATTTAAGTTACATGTGGAAGAACAAAAATTTCTTTTGACTGATGAGAACCAGATCTGGAATCTATTTATAGTATTCGACAGCTAGAGCCACTAAACCATTTGTAGAGCTAAATTTTGATTTATGGATTCAATATATAGGCTATGTGTGTTTAGGATATGGAATATATTACTCTTTAAAAAAGCACTGGGAACTGGGAATTGTTTTTATTTTCATGAATATATATGATAAAATCAGGGGACAAATATCTGAAATAATTTTGTATGGTTGATATATAAATAAAATAAAACAGGTCACATGATCATAAGAATTACACAATTTAAAAATATTAAGGTCAGATTCTGAATATCTAATGCATCATAAATGAAAATTATATATTGTTTTTCATACTTCGTTTTGAATGGTGGTTTAATGTTGACAGATTTGCCAAAAAGGATAGTTATATAAAGCAGAGAAAAGTTTTTAAATTTCAAAAGTAGGAATATGTATTGCAATCTGATAAACAGATTTAATTATATTAAGACATTTGGTAATTGTACTTAATTTTATTAATTTTTTGGTACTTTCTGATTATCCACATCCCCACTGAAAAATTGCAAACTCA
This sequence comes from Stegodyphus mimosarum, assembly GCA_000611955.2. Classification (NCBI taxonomy): domain Eukaryota; kingdom Metazoa; phylum Arthropoda; class Arachnida; order Araneae; family Eresidae; genus Stegodyphus; species Stegodyphus mimosarum. Next base: position 222,917 of record KK115212.1, on the reverse strand, counting down.
TTGCTAATTTTGGAGAGAAGCATTTATTTGGTTTTTTTTTTTTATGTCAATTTCAGCAATGCATCTAGAGCATTTTTTGGGGGGGGGAGTTTTTTTTAACCCCTATAACAAGACATGGCCATTTCTTGGTTTTTTGCAGTGGTCTTGTTCCCGTGTATGCACCAATCTGTTTTCACTATTAAAAAAAAAAAAAAGATTGAAGAATTGCTGTCTTGACCCCAAAATCTTAAAATGAAAGTTAAAAAAGAGGTATATAATGCCTTTAAGTGAGCTACGATATGTTCCATGCATACAGAAAGTTAAATGAGATTTTCCTGAAGACGATGAAAACTGCTGTACGTGACCCACCACAGGTGCTAACACACTGAAATGGAGGATCATAATCATCAGTTGCAATTCTGAAAATGTCTGGAGAAGTGAAAAACCATCTGGTGTAATGCTATGCACACACCTGGGTTGTCACATAAATATTTGCTAACATTGTGGATTGCCACATGAATACTTTTGGCAACATAGCGCGTTCCCTCATAAATATATTTTCAGCTTTACGGTGGGTGTGCAGATAATCAAAGTACCAATTTTCCACTAATCTAAATTTATTCTTTAGTATTAATTTATACTCAGAAGAGGATCAAGAGGAAGAGATTAGTCATTTTTACTTATTTTATTTTATGTTTTTAGTACTATTACTAATTTTTATTTATATATTGTTTGTTTTTCATATTTTAGACTAAAGTATCCTGTTCCTGAGTCTTGTCACATTTCTGATGAGGAAAAGTTAAAATGTAAGTATGAAAATACTTATATTACAGTTTTACCATATTTAATTCATATTTTTATGATAAATTTATATCATTCATGTATCAAGAGAAGGGATCTGACAGTTTGCGTTTTGTATTAAAATTTCATAGTTTTCATTTATCTTGTATCAATTTAATAAAAACCTCATTATTGTAATAATTTAAAATCTTAATTCTGTCCTTAAATGGTTTAAATGAAAAAAATTGCTAATACACATTCATATAGAATATCAGTATACCATGAAGCTCTACTTTTAAGTTTTTTGCTCAGCAGAATAGGGAATTTCCTTGTTTTGCTACCAATATCAAGTAGAAAAGTCATTCAGTCCAATTCAGTATGGTCTTTTAAAAGGCTGACTATTTTTCTTTAATCTTTGAACTTTTCTTAAGAAATAGTTGAGTTGCATTTGCAGGAGATCTGAGTAATGTATAAAAATAAATGAAGACTTCTATTCTTAATAGTAGAGCAATTCGTCATTGGCAGCAAAACTCAGATTTGCATTTCAATACTTTTAATTAGAAGGAAAATAAAAACTTGGAAAACAAGTGATTCAGAAGGAAGTAATGAAATATTCCTTCATCTCTGGGGAAGATTTCTTAAAGAGAGAGAAGATAGTTATATTATTAGAGGCTCGAGCAGAACATGACAATTTCTGAATGTTGTAAAACAATTGTCAAGTCTTAAGGCATAAACTGTTGTACTCTAAAAGGCTGTTTAAATAAAATAATTCTGCATAGCAAACAACTGCACAGAAAGATTATAAAAATCAAACTGGGAAATTTTTTTATCAAAAATTAATATAAATTGTGTGACTATTATTTCAAAAAAATTAAAGCTAAAATTTCTGATGAAATTTGTGAAACTGGAATGTATTCTATAGGAGAAGTTACAATTCGAAATGTTTCTATTTTAGTTAAATTAGTGTTTAGTAATTATGAAATATGTATTTCAGGGAAATTTTTTTGAAAGATTTTTTGCCATGGTGTAAGAGGTTTAAGTTTACGTAATTTAATAATTAACGTAATATAGTGCAGAAATTTATCTATTTTACAATGTATCAACATTTGTATATTCTACAGATGGAGCTGCTACTATACAAGGCATTTATCATGCGCTTTATTGATAAAAAAAAAAAAAAAAAGGCAAAGGACGTATATCTAGTTGGTGCTTTAGTCAGATTTTAAATTTAATTATTGAAGATCTTATGAAGGCAAACCTTTAAAGCATCATGTGTATTTAATTTATTAAGCAAAACTGCATTTTTTTAAGGATTTTATTAAAAGTATGGACATATGGCAAATAATAAATATTAAAGACCTCAAAAAAAGAAAATAGGAAACAAGCGAAACTCACTAGTGGGTAAAAGAATCTGCAATATCAAAAATTTTTGGCTATTCAAAATTGGCTGCATATGTTGATTTTTTTCGTTAGGCAGGAAAACGTGAATCCAGATACATGCATTACTGCAAAGACCATGGATCATGGTAAAAATATGAAATAATTGTGTCTGCCCATGTATTTTTAAATCTTTTTAACCCTACACTGCATTATGTTGCCAAATGGCTACACAGGTGATTTATCTTCTTAATGAGCAACAAAATGTAGCCATAAGGCAACAATGTGCGTCAAGAGCAAGTTTCGGGCATCTTTAATTACATTTTATTCTCAATAAATGGCAGTAGTTACCTGTAATCTAACAGTAAATGAAACCATGGAATAGACTTTTCAAGTCACTTGAATGCCCAAATTTCACAATTGCTATTTACAATTAAATGTTTTTCTATGAACCCTAAAAAAATCATATGCATAAAATTAAATTTATATTCCATTTAATACGCTTTTTATGTAAAAGCTAACATTTAAAAAGAAAATTAGGCCATAATATGTATCGGTAGCCATTTGGCAACATTATGCAGGAAGGATGCAATGAACAATTCAGCTCTGCACTGTAGTTCAGAAAGTATGTGCTCTGTATATATTTCTTACTCTAGATTTTTACTTTTCTTTGTTCATGGGGTTTTAATTATGAGTCTTTGTGAAATTATTGGAAGTAATGTATTTCTTTTTTAAAAAATTTATAAGATAAAATAGTGAAAGCAAATAGGTCTGTTTACTTTGTTGATACGGGTGGTAAAAAGGAAGCATTGACAGACGAAATATGGAATGCTGTTTCAAGTGGAAGTGTTGAAGATTTGGATAATAGTGATGAAGATCCTACATGTAATCCTAATGTACAGCACTTTGACAGGAAAGAAAAGTGTCATGTGAAAGTAAACTGACCTCAGAGACCTGACAGTTATCAATTCTTGGTTGTTATATAAGAGATAGCACAAACAAACGCTCGGTACTGAAAAGCCTCTAAAACTTATCAGTTTTAGACTGCAGTTAGCACAGACCTTATGGTTACATGGAGAAATAAAATCTCTAAAACGAGAGAGGCTGTCGGCCATATAGGAAATAATTCGAAAACAAGCAAAAAAAAAAAAAAAAAAATAAAAAAAAAAAAAAAAAAAAAAAAAAAAAAAATTAAAAAAATGAAAATCTTGCAGAAGAGAGCCTCCAAAAGGTATTATATTTGACAGAACTGATTATTGTTCAGAGCACTGTAGAAATAAGCAAGGACGTACAATGATGAATTACAAAGGATTTACTAAACTATAGTGCACCAAATTCTCAGGTCCTCTATGCTTTTACACAGAGAAAAACTGTTTCAGAGACTATAATTTAAATTTTTCTCTGTTGAATGCATGGTGTAGTCATTTGGCATGGTTTAATTTTTATATTTAACGGCATGTTGTTGCCATTTGGCAACAAATTAATATTCAATTAAAAAACAGTGAAAATTTAGAGTTAATTTTTTTAAAAATATTTTTCATGTTTTCTTGTTATATTCAAGTACATATATATTTTTTTCAAGGAAAAATAAAAAATCATCCAGTGTAGGGTTAATATTCCTTAACATTTATCTAAAGCATTATTATGGCAGAAACAGTACTTGAAGAATTAAATGTTCTTTTATACGTCAAAAGAAACTTGAAGAAAAAACTCCAAAGAGGTTTATTTCTTATATTAAAAATAACTAATAAATTTAGAGCCAGTGTGGGTAATAAAGTTGATAAATCCAAATGCTGCACTGATACAAAAATAGAAAGTCTTACTAGAATATGAATGTGTTTTTAATGCCTGGAAAACGTTTTAGTGATGAAGACCAAAATTAAAATTAGCGATATAGAATAAAAAGCTTTAATGTAATTCCTCATACAATCAGTGGAAGATCATTTCTGTAAAACCTTTTTAATATATGTAAAGATTTGAAAATACTAGATCCTAGGAACTTTGTGGAAATAAAAAAAAATTCCAAAAAATTGTCTGCAAGTACTGAGATACATATATGTATTAAAAACCTTTTTTAATTTAAATTAAAAATCTAAATATTGTATTTTGTGTCGCTGGAAAATCACATCTATTACCTTAATATCTAATGTTTTCATTTAAATAAAATATTTGCATAGTTGGTATTTAATAGGCATTCAATGCAGTAAGTTTTGATTTTTGTCTCTATTTAATGGAATAACTAGTTTTTTGTTACATTTATTATTGTGATTATAAGTATGATTAACATTGTTTATATTTTAACTAATTTAATTAATATATAATTACATTTTAATTATGAAAGCTAATTACTTAATTGTCATAAATATTATATTTTAATTATCAGCATCTTTAGATTTTCAAGCTTTGGTTGAATTTGAATTAGTTTCCTACAATAGCCGTATCAGTTCTATCAACCTCTGATCATGTCACATCTTTCTGTGGTGGTTAAAACAAAGAATGAGAGATTACATCTGTATCTCTTGTATAATGCTTACAAAATATTCTAGTCCATTGGTTTGGTCACTGCTAGAAGACCATTTTCCCTGTTTTCCAAAGCTGTAAAAAAATACATAAATTCATTTAAATTAAGATTATTTTAAAATTGTTTTATAAAATTAAACAATAAAAAGTATAGAAAATGTTGGTAAATATCAAAACTTGAATAAAAGTTGTATTTTATACTCATAAATTAAATAGATAAATAAAAGCCTGCATTCCCCACATGGAATAATGAAATTCCTCCCAAAAGGAAAGTCTCCTCTGGTTGAGAAAACCTAGATTAACATATTGAAATCATGTTTGGACAGGGAAACATAGTTCCTGTGTCTTATAACTATTCTATATCAGGATAGAATGAGGCGTTGAGAATGAGAACTGCTTTCCTTGATGGATTTATCAATTTTTAGAAACTTATCTACTGAAGGAACAAACTGCTAATAAAACTAGTCCTTAAATATGTCTATATTCATCCATTCTTCTAATTGATTTCTGTACCAGATAGGTAAATCATAGAAGGTGTCATCCCCATTAGTGTACTTTATGTTTTTAAACATCTATGGGTTTTTTTTTTTTTTTTTTTTTTTTTTTTTTGGTGG
>KK115212.1:202702-217391 GCA_000611955.2 Stegodyphus mimosarum | reverse complement strand
TTTTTTTTTTTTTTTTTTCATTTGCTTATGAGTGTGAGCTTATGGCTGGCTGCCTGTCATATTGCTGTGGGCCAAAGCTGTAATTTGCGCTTTACTTCTTTTGGTGCCTATTCTGATTTTTCTTCCTTCGTGGATTCAAGCATTTTTGGAAGCAGCATTTGAAAATTCAAACCAGATTCATCCCAGTTACTATTTCGTCCTCTAGTAGACCCACCACTTCAGTTAGTTTGTAGGTATTTCCTTTAAATTTATTTAACATTCTCCAAACCAGCAGATAGTTTTCTGCCCCAAAAGTTTAATTTTTTAATGCTGTAGGGCTTCTTTTATATGTCAACCAGGCAAGCTTAGCAATAAATACAGGCTTTTCTACTTCAGATTCCTCATAGAATTGCAAACTGGGTCTGAAAGAAAAGGATATTCATTTTTACCTTTGCTGTGTAAACCACTGATAAAATGGCACATTCACTTTCATGTATTCACCACCGTATATACTTTCCCTTTCTTTTAAAGTATCAGTAATGCTCTTTTCATTTTCACTAATAATACATTTTAGACTGTCTTTGAAAATGTAACTTGATAAAAAATTGAATCAATAAAAAACATATTAGTTGAAGGAAATAGGTTTACTCTGAAACATGCAGCTTCAAAAAATTTAGCGACAATTTTAGTTAGCTATAGTCATTCAAAATACAACAGATACCAAACAAATGCAGAGTTAGAAAATCTTTTATCATTCATAATTTTGATTTCAAATCAAACTAAGCCCAGTTTTTTGAAGAAAATAAAAAAAAATCTCTTATAGAATTAACATTTTTTATTTCACCATAATTTCGTACATGTTAAAGTACTCTGTATAATAAAATTTTAATACTTTTTAAATGCAGCTTAACTTCTGATGTCAGTTTAAAATTTTAAACATGTGTTCAGATTTTAAATATAATTTAACAAATATTTGTATAATTTTATTGACATTAAAATTGATTTTTTATATGATGCACCTGTTAGAATGCACGTGACTGTCATGGCTTTTGTAATATACAATAAATACTTGATTATTTTTGTGATAATCAATAAATCTACTAATTTCAGTTACTTTGAAAAATTAACCCTCAAAGAAAGTACCACTTTATTACTGTGGTGAAGTGCAAACTTTATAAAAAAACAGAAAATGCAAGTATATTCTGAAAATAAAAATTAGTCATATTTATGTCGTGTTCATTTGGTAGCAAAAAACTACACTGACCTACTGAGCAACTTCCGACCTGAGTTAGCCTTGAGGCAACTAACGGAATAAGTTACTCAGAGGTGGGACCATCTACTACCTGCCAGCCATAGCCTCAGGTCAGGGCCAGAGCAGATCAGTCGGGTATTTATTGTAAGTTAAAATTACGGAGGTTACAGTATAAGGTTTCTCCTTCAATCTCTTGACTTTCTTTGTGAGCATACGCTGTGAAACCCTATGTAGAGGACAGTGAGCAAATCTAGGCTATGTCCTTTAGTGTTGAAGAACTACAAAGTCAGAAGGAGGGTTTAAAAGTGACCCTTTAATTCAAATAATTACAACTCTCCAATTTGAGAGTAAGCCACTACTTGGGCTGAACTAAAATAATATGAAATAAAGTGTGTTAACAAATTCAAATACCTAACTTAGCTTAAGTAGGACGGCGAGGGAAGCTTAACTCTTAGTGAAATGCAATAATGCGAATTTCACTAGCAAACACTGGTAATTGAAATTGCCTATGAAGGCGAACTTTCAGTAGACAGAGGAAATCTTTGCATGCACAGCCTTACGGCGATAAATCCAAGACTGTCTTTCCCCTCGTTAACTCCTGCCTTTTAAACTGCTAACAGATATATGCGATTTGCATAAATATCTCGCTCGCGCTAAATTCGGGCAGCAACTGAAACTTTGAGATATCGATAGGAAAGTTCAAACTAAAAATAATTTGGTTAATTAAAATAATGAATGCTACAACAGTACAAACTGATTAGGTACATAACATACATTGAAGAGTACGTCTAATGTGATATACAGAAGTTTTACAATGTAGTGACATGATAGTAATCAGCTGCCATCTACAAAGGCAAACATTGGAACACTACATAAAATAATTTTACATTATACATTTTAAATTTTACATTTTAAAATAAAAATGTCAGGAGAGTCTCAATTAAAAAAAAAAAAGCAACAAACTGTACAAAACACCAAGATCAGAAAACAACTAGTAAAGCACAGAATTCATACGCCACATATAAATACACAGATAAAGCATAGAAACTACAAAAAAATACATTTTGTATTTGAAAAACATTACAATATAAGCATGAGAGTCTCGATTTTAAAAAGGAAATCAAAACAGTTAAACAACAATTATGATTTGTACATTGTCCTTCACAGTTGCATTTGATTTCATTAGGGTTTAAAATAGGCATGATACATTTGAGTCATGTGGACCTGTACTGTTACAATTTCAAGTTTAGGTATGTATGTTAAGCTAGTTACAGAAGTGAGAGTACATATTGCATTTGACAAATTAATGGTACATTAGTCAGAAGAATAAATGGTTAAATTGGGCATGTTACAAATGGGAGGATACACTGTCATGAAGACATATTAGTCACAGTGGAAGCAAATGACAAATTTTACAAAAATGCAACAAACTGTACAAAACACCAAGATTAGAAATACAACTAGTAAAAATACAGAATTCATACACTACAAGAAATAAGCATAAAAAACTGCCAAAAATACTTTTTATATACTGTATTAAACATTTTAAAAAAAGGCATAAGGGTCTCGATTTTAAAAAGGAAATCATATCAGTTGAACAGTAATTAGAATTTGTACATTCTCCTTCATGGTTGCATAAAAAACTGCCAAAAATACTTTTTATATACTCTATTAAACATTTAAAAAAAAGGCATAAGGGTCTCGATTTTAAAAAGGAAATCATATCAGTTGAACAGTAATTAGAATTTGTACATTCTCCTTCATGGTTGCGTTTGATTTCATTAAGGTTTAAATTAGGCATGATACATGACTCATGTAGACCTGTACTGTTACAATTACAAGTTAATGTACTTATTGAGCTAATTACAAAAGTGAGAGTACATATATACAGTTATTAGAATCATAACAGAGATGTAAACAATGTTCTGCCATTCAATAATGTATAAGTACAATAAGTTCAATAAGTATAGTACAAAAGATACAATAAACAAACAAAATTATAACAAAATTATCCACCATTCAGGAAATATACTATGCACTACAAACTGAAGCATTCAAAAATTAATGCTGAAACTGTATATATTACATTCGACAGGTAAAGGACCAATTGTAACTCTTGCCAGAAGCCTGTCACATAAAATTTAAACTTGGATATTGCATGTTAATTGTTATTAGATTGTTATTGTAAATTGGAATTGCATGTTAATTGCATTGTTATGAGTGGGTACAGTGATTGAGGAAACATGTCATAAAACGATTGTATTTGGATAAAACATGTTATATAAGTGAGGATACATAAACGAGAAATCAAACGTACCAAAGATGAAATATTAACAATTTTCTGCCTTTCAATAAAGTAGGCCGATTCATAACAGTCTTGTCTGCTAAACAGAACATGTACTATGCACTACAAACAAGTATATACAAAAAACATTAAAACTGAAACTAAACATGAATTGACAGGCAAACAACCAAAGGGAAATCGTTCCATGCACCAGTCACATAAAACCAAAACTGTACTTAGGTAAGGCATGTAACATAAGCAAGGATACTTTGCTATGAAGATACATTTGTCATAAAAGTAAATTAGTACTTGGATAAGGCATATTACCAATATACAATATAGCCTTAAAAACTCCATAGAGGAGGAAAAAAACACATGAAAATTGTAATATTACAAAGTATACTATTATGCAGAATTTGATGCAACACCCCAGCTCTGACTTCTATAAAATATTCTTATTCTGCGGAAGAGGAAGTCTGTACCTGAGCACTACATTGTGCCAGTACTTTCTGCAACTGAAACAAACCTGTTTGATTGGTTAAAAGTTTCTCTAGCCACTGAGGTCAGTATTATTGTAATGGTCTGTGCAAAAGTTTCTGCTTGAAAACGGGACGATCAAAAACATAATGTTCTGGATCAGCTGATCCACCACAGCTACAACAATCATCTACACTTAACCCAAATCTAAAAAGATAGGCCATGAAGGAACCATGTCCCGTTAGAAACCATGTTAAAGCCGAATTGACAGCATATAGTTTGGTCGAAAATTTAGCTATGAATTTTAGAACTCTTCTTCCAATCAGTCCATTAGACCATTGCTCTTGCCATTTGCTCTGCAGCAAGTTCCAAGTGAAGTTTTTCAAGTATGATTGTGGTAAGGGAAGTGTCTGCTCTGTACGCTCCTGAGCAAGGGCAGCCTCTTTGGCTATTCCATCCGCCAATTGCTTTCCAAAGAGACCTTGGTGTGATTTAACCCATATTAAATTGGGTCGAAGCGAGGATGAAAAGTGTAACAATAAATGTTGAATTTCTTGAACAAGATGATTTTTACTGCTGTAGTCCAAAATTGCCTCCAGACTGGAAGCTGAGTCAGAAAAAATAGCAGTCCTTTGATTTGCAGTTAAAGCCATTCGATATGCGAGTTGAAGTGCTTTTCGAATAGCCAGAAGTTCAGCTTGGTAGACCGTATTAAATTTAGACAATCACCTGTTCCAGCAAAAAATCAACTGCTGATTCTTTAAGACACAGAGACCGCTATCAGTACCAGAAGCCATTTACGATCCATCTGTAAAAATGGAAAGTTCTGTTTGACTGGGAGGAGTATTTTTAATAAAGATTGATTGTCGTAAATTGAAGTCAGAAGGCCTGCATACAAAGTTTGTGACCCGTAATTCAAAATCATCTGGATAAAATGAAAAGCCCCAAAGTTCTTGCTGTGTACGGAGACGTATAATACTAGCTATTAGAGCTTCTCTTTCTACTTGTGAAGAGAGTGGAGGAATGCCAGTCAAGATGTGTAATGCCACGGTTGAAGTTGTACGGTATGCCTTGCTTATCAAAAGAAGATGTGGTCTCTGTAAGGAGTCCAACTGGCACTTTGCTCCCTCATTGAGACTCGTACCCCATGCTGAGGCTGCATATAAAATAATGCGTTGCGTAACTACTTGATATCAAAGTTTAAGAAAATGAGGTGGTACTCCCCAAGTTGGTCCTGTTAATTATGCATAGAGTTAAGAATACACATCAATTTTCCCCTTAGAAATTTAATGTAGGGAATCCTTGAAAGTCGGTTATTGATAATGACACCCAGAAAAGGCAAATTCTCTACAAAAGCAACAGAGTAACCATTCAGTTTTAGGCACGAATTATGCCGTAGACGGTGGTGTCTTCCAATTATGATTGCCTTGGTTTTGGTAGGAGAGATAGTAATCTTGTGTCTCCTTGCCCACTCTTGGAAAATATTTAGACCTAATTGTGCACGCTTTTCTATGTCATGTCTTCCATTAACAATAATCAGAAAGTCATCAGCATAGGCAATAAGCTTAATGTTTGGATAGTCTGAAAATTCAGAAAAGAGTAAGTCAGCTACAAGCAGCCACAACAGGGGTCCCAAACAGGAGCCCTGTGGGCATCCCTTAGTAACCGTATAGGTGGTAATACCTGCTACATCTGTGATTTGAACTGCTCTATCATAGAGATAGTCACGAAGAATGTCAGTTAAATGTTCTGGACAATTTAAGTTCCTCAGTGCCTGTATGACATCAGGCCACCGAAGTCTATCAAAGGCAGCCTGTATGTCAAGAGAAATAATAAGACTGTAATTATTATTTTGCCTATTTGTTTGAATTGTAGTTAATAAATCGTGTAAGGCATGTTCCGTCGATTTATTCTTGGTTAAGCCGTATTGTTTGTTTGAAAGCAAGTCATGTCTGGCAAGAAAGTACTGCAGTCGTATCAAGATTGCCTTCTCCAGGACTTTACCAAGAGCAGGCAAAAGACAAATAGGTCTATATGATGTTGGTAATGCTGGATTCTTTTCTTTTTTCAAAAACAGTGCGACCTCAGCAATCTTAATACCTTGAGGAAAATGTTTGAGGCGGCAACAGGCATGATGAAAAGCTGTTAGTAAAGCTGGAAATTTGTTAAAGATTATTCTAATTATTTGGTTGTCTATACCATCAGGTCCAAGTGCTTTTCGAATGTTCAAGTTTCTTACTATAGAAAAATTTCACTTTCTGTTGGTGGAGGTGAATCTGTCTTCCTTGATGTAATGGTATAATACTGAAACTTACGTCGGGTGTCAGCTTGTTCTGATGTGTCCTCATCAAAAGAATCCTCTTCAAAGATGTTAGGAGATATTTCGTAACTTCTTGTTGCATGGTAGCTGCTGGCAAGATCGAAGCTGGGATAGAATGAGAATGGAAAACCCTATCAATTGCAATTTTGTAGATTATACCAAAACGCTCTGAAACTTTGATGCAATGTTTCCGCCAAGAGTCTCGTTTTGCTTGTATTATTTTGCATTTAAAATGAGCTTGTTCTTTTTTGTAATCTACAAAGAGCTGTTGTCGCTGAGGTGAAGATTTCTCCCCTTGAGCTTGTCGCCTAAGACGTCTGAGATTTCGTCAAAGTTGCTGAAGTTCTGAGGTCCACTATGCAACCTGTTGGTGTGGTTTAAAGTATTTAAATTTAAAGCTGCGTTTGCAGGCAGTACTAATATTTTCTATGAGATTATTATAAGCTTTGTCCAAATCACCTGTAGTAAAAGCTGTGTCAAGTTAAAGGCAAAGGGGTCTAACAGAAGGAGCCAAATGATTTATAAATTTATTTTGGTTGCCGGATATTGTCTTGAATCTGCACTTTGAAAATCGAGAGACTTGTTTATTAAATGTAAATGTAATTATTTGATGGTCACTGGAACTAACAAGATCATCTCGGACTCGCCAATTTTGTAAGTACAGAGCCGAAGAGTTGTTGCACAATGTCAGGTCAATCCAGCCCTGCGCTCTTGTGATACGAAAGGTGGGTGGACTGTCTGGGTTGTTAAGAATATGAAAATTCCAATACTGCTGTTCCTCTCACCTGAACTGAGTGAGCCCCATAAGGTATTACCAGCATTAAAATCTCCAGCTACAATTATATGCTGAAAAGGAGTTGATTGTAAGAAGTCAAGTTCATGCAAATCGTTGTCCAAATCTTCAGATGGTGGAAAATAAGTCGAGGAAACCAATAAAGATTCGCCCGCAAAGCTGATAAATGCAGAGACCACATGCTGTGACACCAGAAATGGAGTCAGTTGTATTGTACTAGTCGTTACCAGTACAGATAATTTAGAATGAGAGTAAAAAGCTTGAAAACAAGATGGAAGTCCTGGAATTGAATCATGAACAATGTATGGTTCTTGCAAGAGGGCTATGTGAATATTGAGTTCTTCGAGGGTCTGAAGAATTAAAGAAGTTGCAACTCTGGAACGTTGTAAATTGCATTGTAGAAAATTTGTAATACTCTCTGTGCACAATAAAGTGTTTGTTGCATCAGTTGAAAGGAGCTGTAACATTTAAAGACTTTAAGCTTGTTTAATTTTCTTTTTCAGTGCCTCTCGATATGTAGGGCAGTTGCTAGCGCTAGCTGAATGAGCTAAATCGTGAGTGGAGCCACTATGTATATTTGATAGCTTACAGTTTGCACACTGTTCTCGCTCTTGACAATCTTTGTTGGTATACGCACCTGCACAACGGGCACAAGTGGGAGCTGCTTGACAATGGAAGCTGCTTGCGAATGGAGTGTCTCAGTCCTTGACAATTATAACACCTTAGGAGTCGAATGTATCTTCGGAAGGTGCACTTAGCGAAGCCTAAGTATAAAAAGCCAATTTCAAGGATCTCCTCAGCGTATGTTGAATCAAGTTCTACTAGCCAATTATTTTTACTGTCGCGACGTAATTGCGGAGATATGGGAAGAATTTTATCCGAATGAGACTCTTTTAAGTTTTGGAAGGCCTGGACCAATGTTTCTGCTTGAACCATCGCTGGAACTCCAAAAATCAAGATCTTCGTTGTAAATGGTTTGGGTTCGTTAATTTGTAAGGCTGTGTTTTGCCTGTTTTAAAGTTGTCAAATGTTCCTTTGTTTTACGGCGTATTAAAATGCTGTTCGAATGAGTGGGTCTGATCTGCTCTATAGGAAGAGCTAAGTGTTCGATGTCCAGGTCGTTTGCCAACTGAGACTGAATGCTGATAGGTGCACGAGAAGAGTCTTTGGCAGAGATTAAGAGAACGTTATTTGAAAGATTTCTTCTAATTTCTTTGGTCCTTCCTTAGTAGCGGGAGTAAGTTTCGTTGATACACCAAGCTCTCGTGAGCGTCCTGCTACCTCTGCGTAAGTGTGGCTATCCCTAGTAACTCCAGTAATAGGTTGCGCTGTGTCAGCATGTTGTAAACCAGAGGATGGAGGGGAGTTTGAGAGGGATTCTAGCTTTGCCTCTAGTTGATATAATCTGCTTTCCAAGGATGTATTTAAAGAGGATACTCTTTCCTTTAAACTTTCCTGAAAGCCGTCTAGATGTGCAATATAGAGTTCTTGTTCTGTCGAGTGCTGCCTAATATTGCTAACAAATTTCTTAAGCTTGTTAGTATCCCTGTTATTTAATTTAAGCTTAGAATTAGAGTCCACCAAAAGAGTTAAAATGCTATCACAAGCAGTCTTTATGAAGAAAGAGTGATTATCCGATGTAAGATCCGAAGTTGAACACTTCACAGAGCTGGGGGTTGATTCACATAAAGTTACTATAGAATGTGCTGGCGAAATTGATGCATTGGAAGAAGACATCGTAAAAATGTTACGTGAAAATTATGGTAAAGCAGGCGTTTCTGCATACAAAGTCACTATGTTAGGTAATCGTTTTACAAACAGTCAAAGAAACAACAGTCAAAGAACACAAAGAAATACAACAATACAATAATCAAAGAAAAAAAAACTGTGAATACAAGTCGAAATAATACAATACTATTGAAATGCAAGAAGCAGGAACGTTTTGCAGGAACGAACCAGCAAAACAATTAAATGCTAATTAACAATAGTTTAATTATGAAATTAACAATTTGAAAGACAGTTACTAGAGAAATGACCCTAAGGTACACAATAGCATCAAAATTAAAACGATCGGTAAATGACATCAAGTAGCACTAATGATTAAAATTTTACATTAAGGCTATGTAGTTATATAAGAAAGAATTAAGTCAATAGGGCTAAATGTTAAGATTAAATCAAAAGTATAAACTCTAAAGAAAATAATCAGCACATGAAAAAAAAAAAAACTGTAATATAATGTAGAAAATCAGTGGTAACTTCCGGAAACTATTTGGAGAACAGTAGAGGGGAAAGTGGTGTAAGTTAGCCTCCCTTACAATCAAAACGCAAAATAGGTGAAATTGTAACAAGAACTGATTTAAAAAATTAAGCAATACCAAATCAAAACAGTGTCAATGAATGCCACCATGCAATGTAAACAAAACTTTAAGAACGTCAGAAAATAAGTAATACTTATCCGAAATGCACAAGTCGCAATCCGTACGGTCTGTAGATTATAAAAAGCACACTTAAAAATTGCAAGAAATACACCACTTAGCACTAAGAGATGTTAAACACACACTTTTGTTTCACAATGCTGTGATACTATGGCTTAATCCAAGAAAGGCCATAACTCTGTCAGAAATGCCTCGATTTTAACAGAATTTGCATCAGCAAAAACGGAGACACTTGTTGCACACGAATTCAAACACCAAAGCTCTCCAGACGATCCAAAAGCACAAAATAAAATGCGAAAACACAGAGCCAAAATGAAAGCAATAAATACTGTTGAAAGTCGAAGTTGAAGTGTGGTAGCAAAAAACTGTAGACAAAAACTATTTCTCTTTTTTCTACACCTAAATGAATGTCTTGGACAAGTATCAAAATTAAATAAATATTTTAATCATATGCACAAATTAAATTAAAATGCTGCTTTTGTTATTGAACGTCGAAAATGGCTCAAATTGGATTGTTGAATTATTGCAAAATACATAGCTGTTTATCTAAAAGAGAAGAATTTTCTATGGGAAACTGGCTTGTACTAATGTTATGCAAAAGGAAACCATGTAAACGTCCATGGATTCAGAACATTCCAGAGAACTGAAGCCCAGGACGAATGGATTGAATTATGGCAAAGCAATCGAGAGCTGTCTACTTAGGGAAGATTCTTCAAAGGAAAATTTTTAAGGGAAACTGACTGGTGTTTAAATTACACATGAAAAAAATTATAAAAATTCCCGTTAATCCAGCTTGTTCACTAGGATTTGTACCTGGGTCGAATTACCAGTGTTCAGTGATCTTATCCACTTCACCACTGGTGGGTTGTAAGAATTTTTACTAAGTTCAGCATCTATGATGTGAGTCTCAAGGATCAGAGCATCTTATTAACCAGAGAAATATCATATCAGCTCAATACATCTCATTTGCAATGTAAACATTAAATTTGTTTTATCTTTAAATAAAATTATTAAGCACTTTTATAGTTATTTTGTCAGATATTTTTAAAAAGTGTAATTTAATTTGACGAGTCCATAGCATATGACAATAACAGTTATGGTGCAAAGTTTCACAGTATCAGTAAAAGGTTAAAATCGTAAAAATCGGCTTAAAAATATAAATTAATAAATGTAGTCAAAAAACGGTTGTGTTAAATATTCACAGTTATAAACATTTCATGGACTAGCAGTCTGAAAAATTTCTTGATGCAAAATTTAATTCTTATTAGTAGAAATTATACTTGCATATTATGCCATTTCGGAAATATTGGTGCTATCAAATGGTGATTTTGCACCAATGACTGCATAATTGCAAAAAAAAAAAAATTAATTTTTTTGAGGGGGGGAGGAAGCTTGTCAACAACATAGAATAGCATCCTGGAGATGCAATTTAAAAAATGCCCTTTGTGTAGTCTATCTGAATATGGATGAACAATGGCAATGCAACATTTCTAACAGTGAAACTAGACTCTGTTTCAATTAATCTGTTATTGACATTTTTCTCTTTAAAATTATTTGTGATTATATTCTGCATTTCTGTAATCTAAGCATATTAGAAAGAAAATATATTGCCTTATTAAAAATTTTCAACAGCATATGAATGCCATTGATGGTCCAAATATTTCTAGGCATAGTATTATATGCAAGTGTTGAAATTTAAATGTGTGAAATAAAGATTTTGTATCAGATTATAAAATTTCAGTGAAATGAAAAGTAGGAATCTGAAATAGTATGATTTGACCAAGCCTTTTCCATCTGAGTTAAAATAATATGGTGAATAACGATTATAGGAGGTGCGAAGGCAACAAGAATTACTGCATATTTGTGAATATAATGCTGATTCTTACTGTATTAGCACATCTGATAAGCCTTTCCCATTCTATAGAATATTTTATACAATGAAAATTAAATACTAAATTAATATCATAAAAAATTATTCTATGCATGAAATTTTTATATTTTCATGAACTTTTTATTATTTGAATAATTATTTACCATTTTATCATCTCTTTGTTAGATTTGCATATTACTTTGTCCAATTTAGGAATTTGTGCGAAGAATGATGATAGTGTCATTAAAGTAAGTTTCATCCCTCTTATTTATTTGTATGCCTTATTGGATGTTTAGTAATGATATGATTTAAAAAAAAAAAAAAACCTTTATTAAACTTTTATCTAGGGTACAGCTCCAGTTAGACAGCAAATAAATTTCTGGGAGAGAATTATTGATATTCTTTGGATGAAATGTACAATTTTATCTAGCTCACGTAAAAGTGATGAAAATTACATTTCAGGAAGGTAAGGCATATTTCTGTTATATATGTGATCAAGAATTTGTTGGTGCTGAAAATCTATTATTAATCCCAAAACCCATATGTTTAGTTTTTTCTTTATTGGATATCAATAGATTTTTCTTATCCCATAAAACCATACCTTATGATACTGTGGTTTAGCAGTGGCTTGAGGTTTGAATTCCAGACAGAGCATGGATAATTGTGTCGGTGTAGTCTGTCATATGAGGACTGTTCAAGAAGACGAGAACAACAAAGATTCCATTTTCCTAGAATGTTGTGTGCTTTACAAACTGCCCAGTATAACCCTGTCTCCTAATATTAATAAGACATATTTGGCTATCTTATTTTGTCATGATTATTGGAGGAATTCTGTTTTATTACATCTGTAATTTTAGCGAAATTCTGTGTGTAAATTTTGTCTATTTTTTGTAGAATTCTTCTAATGCTTTTTACATAAAAATTTTAATTATATTCTTAAAAAATATTTTATTGAACATCTGCACTATTTTGAATCTTTCCTATACATTCAACTTTCTAGGAGTTGCAACATTCGACTTGTCACTTGTTGTATAAATTCGATCAGACTGTAAGTGATGCTTAAAATCAGCTCTTATTGCTTATACAGCTATATAAATATTATCCATAACCTATTAAAGTATATATGCTAAATTTAAACTAAACAATTGTTTATGATGATAATTCTGGCCATTTATGCATCAGCAAACATTGGTTTCTGCCACCAGTTACAACAATTTCGTAAATCCAATTTTGTTTAAAAATAAGCATTTAAAAAAAATGTACAAGGAACAGAAAAGCATGCAACCACTACACAAGAAAAATTAAATTTTAAAAAAAAATTCCCCCAACTCCATTGAGCTGGTACTTTCCTTGAATCAGTCACTAGTTGGGTATACAGTTACATAATTCATATTGTTAAATATATGAAGACAAACTAATGTACGCCTTGTAAAACCTGTTATTTGTTTTTCATTTGTGTTAGATCTATGTTACATCTCTGCAAATCACTTGAAATTGTGCAAAACATTTGAGTGTTGCTTTCATATGAAAATTCACCTTATTGAATGTAAGTTCTAAACAAAATTACAATTAAGATTTCAGTTAGGAGATTAAACTGCAAACCATGTCTTTAACAAAGGGTAAATGAAAAATGACTGGAAAAGGATGTGTTTTTGAAGGTGGTATTGTGTGCATAAAAAATGTAAAGGGAATATGAGTTCTAAAATTATATCACTTACATTTCCATTACAAAACAAACCATAAAGAAAAATTGAAGCGGAAAATAAACTGAAGGAAGAAAAGTTACGCTTTTTTAAAAATCTGGCTTAGTACAACAACAAAATTTTTCTGCAAAAGGAAATAAGTCCAAATGAAGCAACTGTTCATGCAAGTTTTGCTCTTGTGCGCATCACTGGGGAAAAAAAAAAAAAAATTGTTAGATTAAATCTGAACTTCTTTATCCTGACAAACAATAGCACAGCTTGCCATTTTTGTATGAAGTGTTACTGATGAATTTGAAGTAATTGAGGAATCAGTGGAATGATTTCTATGAAAGGAAAAAAATGTTGCACAGAATATTGTTTAGGAAATAAAAACTGTAATAGATAAATATAAATTGAATTGGAATAAAATGTTTGGATTTGCAAGTGATTGTGTGGCTGCTGCTATTGGTAAAAGAAATGGAGTAGCGGTAAAATTAAGATATATAGTGAAAGGAGAAAATTTTCCGAATATATTTCATGCTATACATTGCATTATTCATCAAGAAGCATTCTGTGCCGAAAGTTTGTGAATAGATATAATGAAAATGGTAGTTAAAACAGTAAACTGTAACTGCAGATGAGCTCTGAATTATCAAGAATTTGTTACATTTCTTGAAGGAATTGAATGTGAATACAGGGAAATGATTTATTATAACAAGGTGAGGTGGTTTAGGAGCAATATTAAAATGATATTTAATTTAATAAATGAAATCAAAATTTTCATAATGCCATAAATAAACATAAAACTAAAAAACCCTTGATGATTAATGATACATGTATAACAGACTTAGCATTTCTTGTTGATTTAACCAGTCATTTAAGTTTTCTTAATAAAGAGCCTCAAGGAAAGGAAACAGAAGCATACATGCCAATGATATAAACTTTGATTGCTGTAACAGAAGCAGATATGTCAGTGATAAGTTATCGCTAACATGTATGCTTCTTTTAAAGCTTTCAGAGTTAAATTGTAAATGTGGGAAGCACAACTCGAATAAGAAAAATTTGCACATTTTCTATGTCTTAAATCTCTCTCTATTATTCCAAATGAACAATATCAAGGGTATGTAGCCTTCGACAAAAATTTGAGGGCAGATTTAAAGAATTTAGAGTGTGATTTTAAATTATTTTCATTATCAACCATTAAAAGTAGACACGAATAACTTACTAGAAAATCTGTAAATGGAATTAATTAATTTACAGAGTGAAATTTTAGTCAGATTTGAAGATACAGATCTGATTAACTTTTATTCATACTGATGAAAAGATAAATATCTTTGCTTACAAATTTTTGCAATAGGAAAAATTGCTTTGTTCTGAAGCATATTTATATGAGAACTGATTTTTCATAGTAAGTGTAACAAAAGAGCCTGGTTGTGCAATGAGTATCTACAATTTCCAGTAACTTTTCTGCAAAGCTATGAACGTTAACAAACTCGAAACATTATGAGGTGTCAAACTGTAGTAAAAAGTAGGAAAATGTATAATTATTTACATACAGTGTATTTTTTCTGCATGTGTAAATAAAAAATTTAGTATG
>KK115212.1:140197-198204 GCA_000611955.2 Stegodyphus mimosarum | reverse complement strand
TCCTGGTAGAGACATTAGTGATTATTGTAAACGGATGAAAATACAAATGGCAGATGAATCAGATTCTGAAAACTTAAGAATATCGTTGTTAATTGGTTCAGATTATTTTTGGACTATGGTTACTGGGAAAATAAAACGAATGCCAGGATCTTTAGTGGGAATGGAAACAAAACTTGGGTATGTGTTCAACGGATCTGACGCCTCAATCAGATCGAGCTGTAGGGAAATTAAAGTAATGAAAACTATTGTTCGAAATGAAAACATAGAAGAAACGGAGATTTTGAAGAAAATATTTGATTTAGAAAGTTTGGGAATTTCATGCAATGATACTTTTAAAGACGATGAGGTTTTAAGGGAATTCGAAAACTCTATAAAAATGGTTAATAGTCACTATGAAGTCAATCTTCCGTGGAATGGAAATATTGAACGCTTATCTGATAATTATGCTATTGCCGAAGAACGCTTTGTTTCTCTTAACGACTGTCTGAAACCGGGTCCGAATTTAACACCAGATTTGTTGGCTTTACTTCTGCAGTTTAGATTGAATAGAGTCGCCTTGACAGCTGATATTGAAGGTGCATTCTTGCAAATAGCATTAGCACCAGAAGATGGAGACGCTGTCAGATTTCTGTGGGTTAAAGATGATACAAACATGGAACCAGAAGTACTCAGAATGACGCGGGTTACTTTTGGACTAAGGTCAAGTCCATTCTTGCTAAATGCAACATTGAAACACCACGTAAGGAAGTACGAAAAGGACTATCTAGTTGCGTTCCAAATCCTAAGTAACAAATTATATGTTGATGATCTTATCCATAGTTTGCAAGATGAAGAAACTGCCTTTGAAATACATCAGCAGGTGAAGTTCGTTTTAGGAGAAGCTGGATTTAACATGAGGAAATGGCGAACAAATATACAGCCACTTCAAGATCGATTCAATGAGAAAACTGTTTCTGAAGTTTCGCCCTGTAAGATACTTGGTTATTGCTGGAATTCTGAGAAAGACTGTATAAGCATTGACAACGAAAAACTGATGAATCCGAAGAATGTATGTGAATTCAAATCATCGAAAAGAGGTGTAATAAGAACTGTTGGAAGGCTGTTTGATCCAATTGGACTTATTTCTCCGTTCACAATTAGAGCGAAGATGATACTTCAAGAAATATGGAAAAGAAGACTGAAATGGGATGACCCCTTACCACCAGATTTGGCGAAAGCATATCAAGATTGGTGTGAAGAATTGCAGTACTTGAACGAAGTGATGTTACCACGGCATTTATTTGAACTGAAAGAGAATGACGAATTAACTAATTGGCAACTTCATTGTTTTGTAGATGCGAGCAAAAGAGCCTATGGAGCAGTGATTTATTTACGTTACAGCGACTTAGTTGGAAAATCTCGTTCGGTTTTAGTAGCCTCAAAATCAAGAGTTGCACCAGTGCATGAAATTACGTTACCTAGGCTGGAACTTCTTGCAGCGCTTGTAGGAGCTAGATTATTTCAGTATATTCGAAACAACTTGGAACTTCCGAAAGATACTAAATTTTATTTCTGGTCCGACTCAATGATTATTCTTCATTGGATCAAGGGCAATTCTCGAAAATTGAAAGTGTTTGTAAAAAACAGAGTTGAAGAAATAAGAACTCTTTCTAATTCAGATTGGTGGAATCATTGTTCCGGAAAAGAAAATCCCGCGGATTTACTATCTAGAGGAGACAATTTAGTTGCTCTGAAGGACAAGGAACTTTGGTGGAATGGACCACCTTGGATAAGGAAAGATGAAGACCACTGGCCGCAATCGAGTACTGAACTTTTTGATTCGCTTGAAGCTGAACCTGAAATAGAAAATTCTATTACCCTTTTTGTAGGAACTGAATCAGAAACTCTTTTTGACATACAGAAGTTCAGCAGACTTAGCAACGTATTACGAATCACAGCTTGGATTCAGAGATTTATTTACAATGTGAAGAATTCACACAGTAAGAAAAATGGTTGTTTAACAGCAGAAGAACTTCAACTGGCTGAACAGTACTGGATCAAAAGGACTCATATGGAGTACTTTCTGCAAGAATATTTAGCTTTAACTAAAGGAAGACCGTTGCCAACAAATTCAATCATTAGGCAATTTAACCCGATTCTAGATGAAAGAAGAATAATTTTAATCGGAGGACGTCTTCAGTATGCTAACATTTCTCACCAAGAAGCACATCCAGTTTTGTTGCCAAGTGCTTGTCACTTGTCTGATCTTATCATTAAGGACTGCCATGAAAGAGTAAAACATGGAGGTATAGCAGAAACACTAACTGATCTTAGGGAGAAAACGTGGCTTTTAAGGGCTAGGCAAAGAATTAAGATTATTATACATAAATGCGCTTTATACCAGAAATTTCGAACGAAGCCAATGACCCAGATTCCTGCACCACTGCCAGCTGAGAGAATATCAGAAGCATGTCCTTTTCAAACGACTGGATTGGATTACTTAGGACCATTATACATTAAAGATCGAGATACCACGAGAAAAACTTATGTACTGCTCTTCACTTGCGCCTTAACCAGAGCGATACATTTGGAGTTGACACTTGACTTAACCACTGAGACATTTCTGCAAGCTTTTCGAAAATTTGTCGGAAGAAGAGGCATTTGCAGTGTAATCTATAGTGATAATGCAAAGACATTCCACAAGGCAAAACGAGAACTAAATCTGCTGTGGAAAATCATAAAAGGGGAAGAAGTGCAAAATTTATTTGGGAAGTTATTTATCAAATAGAAATTTATCGTCGTGGTGGGGTGGTTTTGGGGAACGTTTAGTGAGGTCAGTTAAGATGACTCTGAGGAGAATCTTCTGCTGTGGAAAATCATAAAAGGGGAAGAAGTGCAAAATTTATTTGGGAAGTTATTTATCAAATAGAAATTTATCGTCGTGGTGGGGTGGTTTTGGGGAACGTTTAGTGAGGTCAGTTAAGATGACTCTGAGGAGAATCTTAGGAAGAACATCAGTTACATTTCAAGAACTGGAAGTTATTTTGATAGAGACATAGGCAATTAGCAACTCTAGGCCTCTCACTTATGTTTTCAGTGATCCGAATAAACCAGAACCGTTAATGCCTGGACATTTCTTGATTGGACGATGATTATTGACCCTTCCTCAAGTGACTAAAGGAATCAAAGGAATTCCTTCCTCTGAATCCCAACTTTTTAAGATGAGACAATACCAATAAGATTTACTTAATCGAATTTGGAAAGGGTGGAAGGCATCATATCTTCTGGAGCTTAGATCAGCTCACCAGTCACGATCAGTAAATCGACCCACAGAACTACGAGAAAACACCGTGGTTTTGATAAAAGATGACAACGCGCCTAGACTTTTATGGCGAATGGGTATTGTGACAGAATTACATTCTGGACGTGATGGTCGTGTCCGTGCATGTACCGTGAGACTTTCGAATGGAACTTTCATTAGGAGACCTGTACAACTGTTATGTCCTCTGGAACTCTCAGTCAACACTTAATGAGAACTTTCGTCTCCTGACGAACTGTTGGCCCCGGAGGATGTTACGAACTCAGCCGATAGATGGCGCTGCTTTGAACTTATATTGACATTCTGTTATTTTTAGTACTTCAGAGTGTGTGCGTGTTGATTAGGTAGTTAGATGTAGTACGTGACTCGTCAAGTGTAAATTGTCCCATGTTAAAATGTGTCAAATAAAGGATTAAAATCTAATTATTTTCAATTACTCTCACAGAAGCTCAAAGATCAGAAGAACCAGGTAAGAGCTATTATTACTATAATTTATTATCTGTTTTGTTTTAGAAACTAAACAAGAGTCCCACAGTGTCTACAATATTACATTACAAAGCTTGTGTTCAAATTTCAAGTACACTATTTCAATTTTGGACGAAAGCAAGATATGTGGTACAATTCCACGTGTAGAGGATCCTGATATTTATCCAATTTTGAAGAAGAAATATATACGTTTAAGTGATACAGGAGAATATGTGCCTGACATAGGTTTATTAATAGGAGCAGATTATCTTGCTGCATTATTGACTGGGAGAATTGAGCCCATTGATAATAATTTGGTAGCTATTAAAACAGAACTTGGATGGATGCTTCAAGGTAAACAAAGAAACTACTCAAAACATTTGGAGAGTATTGTATATGCTAATAATTTAGATTTGACGGAATTATGGAGCCTAGATGTCATCAGTATAAGATGTCCTGCAAAAGTAAAGTCAAGACAGGTAACCGATGAAGAAACGGTAGATTTTTTTCCATAAAACTATTAAAAGAAAAGAAGGCAAAAGTTATGGAGTATGCTTATCATGGAAAAGTGGACGTCTAGAATTAGAAATGAAGCCACTAAACAGTTAATCTCATTAGATCTGGACATTTAATAGAATATGATGATGTGTTTAATGAGTGGATTCGGGATGAAATTATTGAAATTGTAAATAAAGACAAGAAAAAGGGACACTATTTACCACATCATCCTGTGATAAAAACTGGTGTAACAACAACAAAAATTCGTCCGGTTTTTGATGCATCGACGAAATATTCCAAAGGAAATTCCTTGAATAATTGTTTAGAAAAGGGGCCAAATTTATTAGAATTGGTACCCAAATTGATAATGCAGTTTTGGAAAAACGCAATTGGCGTAACAACAGACATCAAAAAAGCATTTTTACAGATCAGATTGAATTCAGAGGATAGATAATATTTTAAATTTCTGTGGTGGAAGGATTTATCAAGACGAGAAGAAATAATCACTCTCTGACATTGTAGAATGGTATTTGGTGCTTCTCCTAGCCCCTTTTTACTAGAAGCAACTATGGCTACCATCTAGAGAACGCTCCGTATGAAAGGAAGCAAACAGCTTGTCGACTCAAAGAATCCTTTTATGTGGACAACTGTATTATGAGTTTAGAAACTAAAGAAGAAGCAGAAAAATTTATTTCTGAAGCTAAGGAGTTGATGTCTTCAGCACAATTTGAACTACGAGGCTGGGTTACTTCTGAAAAATTGTAGAAGAGACACATGACAAATTCATTTCAGTTCTAGGTCTCTCTTGGGACATTGAAACTGATGAAATGATGTGGCAGTATGGGTGAAATTCCAGAAAAGAGGATTACTAAAAGAGTTGTGTTATTGGCTGCCCAAAGATTATTTGACCCTATTGGGATAACATGTCCCGTTTCATTGATACCTAAAGTATTGCTTCAAAACATTTGGAAGAGGAAAATTAATTGGGACAATGTATTTCCAATATATTTTTAGCCTGGGTCAAGGAACTATCTTTATTGAAAGAATGTAAGATTCCACGGAGACTCGTCTCAGGTCCATTTGAAGACTGCCGAATAAGTCTACATTGTTTCTGTGATGCCAGTGAAGTTTCCTATGCTGCTTGTATTTTCTTACGTTCTGAATTTAATGAGATTTCAGTCAAGTTAGTAATGAGTAAGTCAAGAATGGCACTTATCAAAGAGATTACAATTCCTAGATTAGAACTCTTGGGAGCTTTGAGCGTATCAAGATTATATGGTCAAGTCGTAGATGGACTGGAATTGAAAGACAGTACATTGTATTTTTGGACTGATGCACCTGTTGCTTTAACTTGGATCAAAAGAGAGAGTTCTTGGAATACGTTTGTAGGAAACAGAGTCGCAGAAATAAGAAAGAATACTAACCCGAATGAGTGGCATTTTGTGCCAGGGCATATGAACTCAGCAGATTTGCCTTTAAGAGGTTGTGATGCTAAGAATTTATTGAAAAGCAAATGGTGGGAAGGTCCAGAATGGTTATGGAAGTCACAAGAATTTTGGCCATTAAGTGAAAAACAAGTAATTGATGAAAATTTGGTCGGATCAGAAGAGAGAAAAATGATAGTCAGTAATGTGGAGCGTGGATCAGTTAATTTCACTGACAGTTTACTCTATTTCTCAAAATATATGAAGATTCTTAGAATGCTTGCCTAGATATTTCATTTCATTAAAAACTGCCAACGAAAAGAAAAACTTAAGAAAACTGAGCTGACTTATGAAGAAGTTCAATCGGCGGAAAACTGTTTGCTAAAATTAATTCAGCAAGAAAGTTTTGCCGGAAGAAAAATGAAAATCTTGAAGAACATGCAAACATTCAGAGACGAAAATTAGATTGTTCGACTCAGAACAAAGCTTTTCTTGGGAGATAAAGAGGAAAGTTTCAAGTGCCCCATATTGTTGCCCGGAAATCATGAGATTATTCATCG
Source organism: Stegodyphus mimosarum (assembly GCA_000611955.2). NCBI lineage: Eukaryota > Metazoa > Arthropoda > Arachnida > Araneae > Eresidae > Stegodyphus > Stegodyphus mimosarum. The sequence continues at coordinate 191,959 of KK115212.1, read as the reverse complement.
ACTGGTAAGGCAAAAGCATTGTGAACTACAACATGCAGGACTTCGAACTCTGATTGCCAATTTAAGAGAAGATTACTGGATTATTTCGATCAATAGATTAACGAAACAAGTTAGCTCTAGTTGTATTTCATGTAAAAGATTCAAAGCCAAACCTATAGAACCACCTTTTGCACCTCTTCCTAAAAACATAATAAAGGCTGCTGCAGTTTTTAAGTTACAGGGATTGATCTCCCAGGCCCTTTGTATTTGCGTTCTGGCGAAAAGACTTGGGTTGTACTTTTTACCTGTGCCATTTATAGGGCAGTCCATCGTGAATTAGTCAATTCCCTGTCTACAGAAGTTTTTATTATGGCTTTAAGAAGATTCTTTGCCCGGAGATGTAGAGTAAATGTAATCTACACTGACAATGGTACAAACTTCATTGGTTCAAGCAATGCTCTAAAAAATTTAGATTGAGAGATCATGTCGTTTTCCACTATCAAGAAAATCAAATGGAATTTTAACCCTCCAACAGGTGCCTGGTGGGGAGGATGATGGGAGCGCATGATTAAATGTTGAAAGAGATGCTAAGAAGAATTTTGGGCAGGAAAAGTCTTGACTATGAAGAGTTGGAAACTATTTTATGTGACTGCGAAGCTACAATAAACTTTAGGCCACTTACATATATTGAAAACAATTCAGAAGGTCTGAAGTCATTAACACCCGCTTGTTTCTTACAAAGTATTCCGAGCAGCAAAACAACTGATTTAGATGAAATCGACAGTAAAAGCCTAAATATAAGATTGCGTTTTGTACAAAAATTAAGGCAGGGTTTAAGAATGAGATTTCGGAGTGAGCATATAGCAATGTTGATTCATAAAGGTAAGAGCCGGGAAGAATCTTTAAGAGTTGGGGAGGTCGTTCTCCAAGAAACTGATGGCAAGCGTATCAACTGGCCTTTATGAATCGTCATTGAAGTCTTTTCTGGAGCAGATGGGCAGTCAAGAGTTGCCAGAGTGAGAACATCTGATGGAGAGAAGTTGAGACCATTCCAGAGACTTTTTATCCATTAGAAGTCAACAGTTCAGAAAAGTAACCATCCATTGCCCAAGATGCTCGAAGGGATGAATGTGCCTCTATGCCCTGCAGCTAATGATTCAGATTCCAGTGAAGATGATGATTCATCACCCAAAGTCCCAGATTTTGTTACTAGAGCTGGTCGACATGTTAAAATTTCCAGTAGACTTGATTTATAACTTTTGTTGCAATTTATAGGTATCCTACAAATTGCAAGGTGGGAGGATGTTTGCATAATACCAGCTACAACTCAACTCTATTTAAATCTTATGTTTTTAAATAAGCTCTGTCATTTGTTTGTAAGAATAACTGCTTCTAAAATTTTGGAAATATCTGCAACTAAAATGTTTTTTCATCTTAAATCTATATTTATTTTCAAATTCTTTAAAACACATGTTTAATCTTATATATTTACTTCATTTCCGTCAGAAGTGATAATAAACAGAAGATTATTTATATTTTAAGACCGGTATATATACCGGCGCCCATACTGAGAATACCATGGCAATATATGGCAGCACCAGTCTTCTCCTTTTCTATTCTGTTAAATGATATAATTACTTTATATTATAACAGTTATGATATAACAATATTTTATGATTAATTTACAAGTTTAGGATTTAATATGTTCATGAGAGGATGGGGAGTTTACTGACTCTGCACTAGGACTGAATACAAGTATATTAGTTTCTTTTTATTCTTTGTTTACTCCACTCGAGTTTCATTTGTCTCTGTTTGGCTAAAATTTTAATTTCAGCACTTCACTCTTTCTCATGAGAAAGACTCATCGATTTCAAAATTGTCATTGATTTCAGGCGTCAAAACGTTACACAACTGTAGGGGTTAAATGTGGCATGTTAGCTCCAAAAGACACTCGTTGCTTCATGTTTTCCAAAATCTTAAAATGCAGCGAAAATGAAAAGAGGTGATTGAAAAATAATTTGTCATTTGGGGGGGGGGTCATGCCTTATTCACTTTGGAGAGCTCACTTAAAAGTATGGGAAATGCACTTTAGGTTTATCTCTTTACTTGCACTTACATCTCATGCACTTCAGGTCCTTCAGGAAATGCACTTAAGGTCCTTCAGGAAATGCATTTAAGGTCATCCACCATTATGGTAATGGAATGGAAAAAATTCTGATTTGAAAGCATGCTTTTATTCTTTAGGGTATCAGCTTTCTTAATCTCAGATGAGACACAAGAGAAATTTTCCCTGTGTGTTAGGATACAAATAGGTGGTTTTCGAAATAAATTTTTACCATTAGTGAAAGAAGGGAAAATATTTCTAAAACCAGTTTTAGATGCAAACCAAAATTTATCCAAAAGTTGAAAAGGGGCCCCTAGGAAGCCAAAGGGGTTGAAAATCGAAATAAGAGCTTTGAGGTGTATCAGATAATTAAATCGTTTAACAGTGTTTCTTTCTAAACAAAAAGATATATTACAACCTACATTTACAAAAAATAAAAAAGGGCCCTTATGGCCCTCGATAAGTGTGTGTGTGTGTGTGGGGGGGCGATTCTTGGTATCATAGCATGAAGCATGGTCTTTTTTATATATTATCTAAAGCATAAAATGCAACATACTTTTTCAGCTGATCATAGTGTTTCATTTTTCGGCTGAGTTACATCTTCTTGTAACATTATATTAGTTCAGTTACAGCATGATACGGTTTACACATGCAGTATTATATTTGGTAAATTATTTCATAAAATAATTATATTGAATTTAAATCAAGTTCAAAAGCTTTTTACCCATATTTTACATAAGTAAAGTACAGCTGGGTTGCATCATCAAAGTGCATAAAAACATAAATTTTATTTTTAAAAGTTTTCATCTTCAAACTTACATAGCTATTTTCAAGCACCCATCTCAATAAACACATATCAAAAGTATGCAAAATTAATTTTAAAAACAAAAAATTAACAGTTGGCAGCTACCTGGGAAAAAAATGTCTTAGAGGGGCACTGGTATAAAATATATAGCAGCTCTCAAAATTCAGGATTTCACTCTAGATTTCTTGTAAGTCTCAATTTTGTGTTCTTAGGGTCCATAAGTTACAATTCATGCAAAATTTACCACAACTTAAATTACTTTATATACTGTCCTTCAAACAGTTAATGGAAAAGGGAACAACATATTTTAGAATTTTACTTTTTTTGTAAAAAAGAAAAGCATTTACAGCAGCAAACCATAATTTGGGATTGTTTATAAGATTCAAATGCCTAACAAATTTCATTCATTTCTGTAAATAAATATTGAAGGACTTCTGATCATGTTACTTTCGTGAAAATGTAGCTGTCCATGATCTTCAGTGCATTAGAGGCATAATTAAAATATAGAAAATATTCCTTGCAGTAGAACTGGAAAAAGTATATACATAGGAACAAAACTGAAAATATGCAAAGTGATTATAATTAAACTTGGCCTATTCAAGGGACTCTAAAGCTGTAATTAAAATATGGATTGATTCAAAAATTTTTAGGTTGGCAATTCACTAAGAGATTCCATTTTTTTAAAAATTTAATTTACTCTAGGAGGCACATTACATTGAAATACAAACAAGCTGCAAATTCTAACACAAGCATCATTTTTTTACAGACTGTTTGGTAATGTAAAGCATACTGTTCAGTGTTGCCCTCCTCATTAAAGTGTAAAATAAGCAGACAAAGAACAGTATGGTCCTTCAAATCAGTCAGAATTACAAGATTCCCCCAATAAAAACCGCATTATTTTAAATGGTTCCATAACCAAAAATCACAGGGAGGGAGACTGGGAGAATGGGCCAGCCAAGGAGTGGGAAATAAACGGCTAATCACCCTGCCATTGGTAAAATGTTGCTGAAAAAAAACCTCTGCACACCATTATGCAGAAGGATGCCATCCTGAAAAAAGTGGTAGACCTAAGGCATTGTCACTGTTGAGTTAAGAAGAAAGTGTTTAGAATGTTGCAATATCTGAGGGTAGTTACGAAGCATGTTACTGGGCCATTACTGCAATTTTCTTTGAAGGATGGCCCAAAGATTTTAAAATCCATGTGGGAAAAAAATGCTTGCAGTACTTAGTCTTTCAAACAAGCAAGTGTAACAGATTATTTTCAATAGATTTCTGTTATGTGCAAAACTGTGCCGTTCATTTCGTACTTTTTTAAGAGTTTTCATTTTTCTTTAACTTTAAATCCAAATAAACACCTGTCACTATGTTATATATTTATATATTAATTTATTTAAAGTTTCATACAACCTGAATTTTTAATTTAATTACATTTTTTTAGTATGCACCCTCTGAAGAAGGAACACCTCTATTTAAGGGACAAAATATCCAGTCCAGCAGGTGTTCCTTGTTGGGAAGTGCTACTGTAATTCATTGTTGGCTAATGAATTCCATTCTGACATGTATTTAAAAATTTTGTAATATTTTAGGAGAAAAATATCTGTAGCCTATGATGAAACATGTAGCTACATCAACAAACTTTGTAACTCTGTAGATTTGAATATGTTGTTTGATGAAAAAGTACAACTTTTTCCACCTAATCTTGAAAAATCAATTGAGCAGAGTTCAGAAACATGCATAAATGAGTAAGTAATTTATTCTTCATTTTTTTTTAAATCTATGTAATATTTGTTTTTATCAGGTTGCATACTTTTAACTTTAAATTTTAGTTTTCTTAGTATCCTAGTATTTCTCCTTTAGCCTAGATATTCATAATCTAAAGCATTCTAGAAGCATAGGGCTGGAAGAACAGTATAATGAAGACTATGGAGAAATTTTGACAAAAGGCCTTTCCATGCCAAAATGTGAAGTAAGTTTTTGTTCTTTTATTTGGAGAAAATTAATTTCTTAATTTTTAATATTTCTGAACCAATCAATGGTTAAGTGGTTAAAACTGCTTAAAACAGGTATTTCATTAAAATTTTGATTTCTATTAAAACAAGCTAGCTAAATGGAAGTTTATTATTATTATTATTATTTAAATTTTCATTTTCAGAATTATCACAATGAAAGCATATAACTCTTCATATGTATTTAGCTAAAATTCAGTGTTTTGAGATCAACCTCCCTTCCAATGTGTATGACCTGAGTAAGCAGTATTATGTCTATGTACTAGTTTACAGCTTTAATCAATTTCTTGGACTTTGAGGAAATCTAAAATACACTATAATCCAAGAGTTAATCATAATTCATAAATGTATAAAGCAAAAGATTAATATAAAAAATTAGCATGTGAATTATCTACTAGCTTAAGCTAATCTCTCTGTGCATGCAAATTTTCAGTCAACAGTATATATACAAATATGAAATGCATTTCTCTTTATAAGTACAGGAAATCATAGTATTTGTATCTTCTTTCTGCTGTCTCTGGAAAGTGGTGTTTCATCATTTTAGGTACTAATTGTGGCACAAAGATCCAATTTTTTTTGGGGGGGGGGAACAAATAAATTTATCAGAATTCCAGTTAAAGATATTTTTCCAGGGCTCAGAATGTGCTGCAATGTGTAGTTGAAAAACTATGAAGTTCTTGAAGTACTGTAGATATTGGATGATATTCCATACAAAGTTATCCGAAAGTTAACTTTCAGCAAATCTGCATTAAATTAATAGCATCATGGACTGATGTATCAAAGCAATCCTCCAAAGAGTTGATAGTAGCATAGGAAAACCGATATGGATTCTCTTTCTCACTAATGTAACAGTAATTAATTTTAATGCGTGTTTAAACTCACTTTTTTTAAATTGTAGACCAACAGCTCATAACAATAAATTACTTTTAATATAGTAATGTTGTTGCAACTCTCAGGGTTATAATGTGTAGGTTACAGACGAAATAATCACAGCAGGGATTGTTAATATAAAGATTTTAATATGGATATTTCCCACAAACAAAAACACTACATTACTCTAACTTATACATACATATACAGAGTTAAAAAAAGGATTTCCCCATTTTTGTTTGCAGTTAAAAAAAAATAAATAAAAATATATAAAAAAAAAGAGGATAATAAAAAAATAGTCCACACACGAGCGGCGTTCCTTCTGTCAACTTCGCCCAGCCATTGCATAATTGTCTGTCTGAAGCAGCCGCCTCCTACAAACATTGTGGCCATATTCCAAAATCTTTTTATTCTTGCTGTAACTTTCCATATCTGTCTCTATATTATTTAATTAAATTATTGTTTAAATGAATAGCATTTATTTTCTTTTTCAATAAAATTCGTTTCTTTCTTTGGTACTTACATATTTATGCAAGTATTTTGGCACAATTTATCGATTTTTTACAGATGAAAAGGTAAAAATACCTTATCGGGTGCAATTTGCCGATTTTCTTTTCAAGCATTCCCAAACTATCGATAATTATGGTAAGAAAGCAAACATTATCAACATGTGAAAAGAAAACATTCTAATTTTAAATAGAGATTTTAATTATTAAATGAGGATTATATGATAGATTAAAAGAGAATAAAATGCATTTTTTGTGAATCTGCTAATTTTCTGTGCTGTTCTTTTCCCCATGTACATAGCAATCTGTTTTCCCTTTAAAAAAAATTACAGAATTGCACAAACTCAGCATTGCACACCTGTTATCTATTAAGCACACTTCATCATTATTCCGTTTAATGATTTTATGGCAAAATATTCTATTCTTGTAGAAATTTTAATGCAGTTTCTTCTGTTACTGTCAAACTCGATAAATTAAAATCTGTTTGAAGGTAAAAAAATATCACAGTTTGTCTATAAAAACAGTTAGGATTTGAAATGCAACAAAAAGAATGCACTTGAAAATGGCGATGTTGCTTAAATGAAGGTCTATTTTGAGCATGGTAGTCTGAAGAATGTTTATGTGCAGGTTGCCAAAGTTAGGCACATTCTGAAAATTTGACTGCTTCTGGTATTATGCTGGTTGTGATATTGCATAAGTACCTCACTTTTAGCATAAATTTATCTACTGCTTTAGTGTGATGAAATGAAAGTGAACTCTCTCTGAGATGACTGTCGGTGGTTTCAGAAGTCTTTTGTGGTCACCATTAAGTTATTTATCCAATGAAATTTGTCTATTGCTTTTTTTCTTTTGATGAATGACTTCCTTTTTCTAAAACAGTAACAAAAATTACAATCTGAAAACTTTAAATTATAACCTAATATTTTGAAGAATTTACCATTAAAGTTTCAAAAACTGAAAAAAAAATTAAAATACATGAAAATTATAAATTTAAAAAGGAACTGCTGTCTGATCTTGGTACACAGATACCATTTTAATACCTAAAATAATCTTAATATAAGTGATTATAATAGGCCTTACTATTCTAAGAACTAATCTATAGAAATTAAAGATACAGAACATAAGATCTTTTACTTTATATGCTAATTTTCAGTTAGTTAAATGGTTAAAAATCATTTTTTTAATCTTAAATTAACATCATTTTGAGTACATATATTTAATGTAGAAAAAAAATTAATTATTCAAGACATGGCCATGTATTTATTTCACTGCACTGCTTAAGCAAGAGGTTTACAACATATGTTTATAGTTTTTTATTTATATCATTTAGCAACTTAATCCAAGCTTAATCAGTTAAGTTTTTAGAAAATTTAAAATAAAAATAAACCATATAATAATGTATTGAAACAAATGCCACAAATTACTATAACATCAAAAACAAAACTCCTTCAGTAGTTAGAATAGAAGGGAAATACACCACTGTGACAGTCAAAATCGCTGTAACAACCTTGTGTATGGTGTACATTTACTAAAACACTCAATTTATTCCAAGGGCAACTACAGGTCCCTCCTCATCAGAAGAACAAAATATCTAGAAAGAGCATATTTTGTTCTCCTGATGAAAAGGGACCTGTAGCTGCCTTCGAAATTGATTAAATAGTTTAGGAATGTGATCCATCATTTAAAGAGTGCTGAATGAAGCCACCTGATAAACTGCACTACACTGAAAAATATTAAAATTAATGATTCAGAAATGATTAACTACTGATAAAAAATACGATGAAATAATAAAGTAGGGATTTGGACCACAAAACTTTTCCATTCAAAAATAGTTTTGCAGTTATAGCAAGAGTTGAAAGGGTAACTTCTTTATTTATATAGTGCATAAAATATTTTGGATTGATTGCAAATTGAATAGTTTATTTGTTGCCTTTATATCTGACAGTCTCATAAGAAAAGAGTTGTATTTTATGAGAATATAGAATTATAGAATAATATGATAATTTTTAATACTAATGTTTGCTTTTAGAACTGCAACATTACAAAGTCCAAGATCCAGAATTGTCAAGACTTCGGTGATTTCAGAAATTTCCAAATTTTAATCGGTTTAAATCTAGTAAAATGACATGCAGACAAAGCAACATTGTGACTTCATTTATTGTTTATGTTAGAATAAAAGAATTCTAACTCCTCCCACCCAAACTGGAGTGGTGCTGGAATTCAGGGCTAGCAAAAAATTTTATAATTCAGAGGAGCACTGATCAAAGTAGGGATTTAGACCACAGAATTTAGTGGCAACAAAACTTTTAGAATTTAGGGTGCTTCTAGACAGTATTATTCATGATCTGCAGAGATAGCAAATGTGTAGAGCTAGCCCTGATCTCACAACCACTGAAGGGCCAAACCTATGATTCTAGTCATCATCAATACATTGTCTTATTTATTTTTATTAATTCAAAGGGGCTTTGTCCCTGAAGGACTATTGTTTTCGTTTTGCGATTTTGCATTGGAAACATTAAAAGTCTGAATCACTTTTCAAACTGTTGCCACCAAATCTTGCAGCCCTGTATTATATTTAAAGAAATTAAATAATGAAGAATCTGCATAAATGTATGTATATTTCTCCAAATATGATAAAACAGCGGTACCTAGAGCCATCCAGTTTATATGCGCATCTGGAAGCCCAAATTTTGAATTTGTTTTATGATCTATTTTATATTTTGTAAAACATTAACAAATTTTTTATGAACAAATTCAAATGATTTAAAAGCAAGCAATGGCAACACTCTACAGGGAGGGGGGGGGGACTTTTTATATAAAGCATGCGGAACTCAATATCGGAAATTGTAAAGATATGCTTATTTTAAAATTATTTTGCGATATTGCTGTTGAATTGAATTTTGTGGTTTAAGTGCGAAGGACATGATATTTAATTAATAAAGGTAACACACAAAATGCTAAAAAATGCCCCTTTAGATGTAATTTAAAATCTGAAACCTTTCAGATTTTTTTTTTTTTATTATTATTTTATTTTTTGGCTGGTGGTTCATATAGTAGATCATTCCCGATACTGGATGTCCAGATTTCGAATTTTGTAGTTATTATGTATTATGTAAATGTAACTCCTGAATTGTAATTTTTTATCAATTATCATTAAATTTGAGGCTCATAATATCATTCATAGTACCCTAAATAAATGTAAATGTGAAAATATTTACTAATTGCAGCTACATAATTTGTTATTTTTGTAGGATTTATTTAGTGATTCAGATGATGCTATAATAAAATTGGAAGAAGAAAAGCTCAGTCATTGCATAGATGAGCTCCAGTTTTATGCTGAAAATAATTTCAAAGATCATTATGATACTTTAAAAAGCTACACATTAACATCATCTCCTTCTGATGTATTAAATGTAGGTCCCAAATTTAAACAAGTGGTACCAAAATTGGCATCTGTCTTGCAGGTAAATATACTTTAAGTTTTTCTCTATATTTATTTATTTATGTTACAAAACTTTAATTTGTTATCCTCTTTATTTTGTATGAGAATCATGGACTTGCTGATTAGGAGATTTATATGTAAAGTAGAACTATTTTGATCACTAGCTAAGTTTGACTGTAAATGTCAGTATAAAAAATAGCCTATATGGTTAATAAAATAATACAAAATGAACATAAGCTACACATTAGGAAATAAATATAAGATTAGAAGAAAGAAAAATAATTTTTCCTTCTTTTCTTTGCCCAATTCAGTTGATAGTTACTCATATAAAATTATAGCTGACTGTGTTGCCTAAATGTATATTGCGATATTGTTTAATTTGATTAAATTATTCACAAGCAGAAATAATATAATCATCTCTTACATCCTCAGGTAATTTTATAAATAATAGTAAAATGTCAGAAATCAACTTCATTCAGCTGATTTAATTTCTCATAAATCCTGATATGTTAATTTCATCTAAAAATGTTTATTTGCTGATAGTAGCAAAAATTTTAAATATTAGCAAAAACAAAAGGGATAAATTCTAAATGTAACCCATAAAGCATGAATGATGATATGAAAATAATGGGAATTAATTTGCTCCTTCTGAAATGTTGATCTTGTGAGCGTCATCATGGAATTATTATGGAACTGTTTTTTAAAAATACCAGTAACTTCTTTAAGAAGTTTTTTGAAAAAAGTCTTCCTTTTGTAATCTATCATTTTTTCACAGGCCATCCTTCCTAAGGCAGGTGGACCTCAAGTGCTTTGCCATAGTAATTTAATTTAATCATTGTTCCACCATTTTAGAATGTTTAACATGACATGAAAGTAAATGAAAAATATAGTGAGCCATCTTAAATAAAAGATTGTGCCATAACATCCCCCCCCTTGATTTAGAAAAATAAAAGCTGCAGCATATCTATAGCCTATCATTAACAGTAGTACAACAACCTAATCCTTGTTTTCTGGATACCCTGTAGAATAAATTATATTCTTCAAAGCATGCATTTTACATATCTGATAATTTACTGTAAGAAAATTAAACTTTTATAATTTCAGTAGTTTAAAAAATCTACATGCTACTATTAACAGTTGTACAAAATCTTTTATCACTTTCTGGACACTCTATAGAACAAATTGTACTTCAAAGTACCTGTTTCATATATCTGATGCTTTATACATGAAGTTATACTTTCTGGACACCCTAAAGAACAAATTGTACTTCAAAGTACCTGTTTCATATATCTGATGCTTTATTCGGAAAGTTATAGCTAATGTATAATTATAACTCTTCTGATTACTTTTCAAATTTGATTCATCTATAAAACCAGTTTATTCAGTTGAGCGCAAACATTTTAATTTTTAATGTCCTTAATTTCTAGTATCCCTTTCCTGCCAATAGTAACATTGTTTTCAATAATCCTAATAAGGGGGGTCCTATTTGTTAAAAAAATGTATGGTTGCATGTGATAATTACAATAATATGGATGCTGTGCTGCTATAATATGGATTTTTTTTTTTATTTTGTGCCTCAAAATTTATACAATCTATTCGTAAACCTTTTAATTTTTTGTTTCAGATTCATCTGTTAGTTGCCAAATTACTGAGTCCTACTTCCTTGTTATTGCACTTTTTAATTACCATCAAATTATAATAAATAGCTTTCATCCATTGAGATAACATTAGATCTTGATGAATTTTAATTGATAAATAATCCACTGAAGAAAAGTTTATTTTCCTTGTAATTGCAAAAAAAAAAAAAAAAAAAAAAAAAAAAAAAAAAAAATGAAAAATAATAATAATAATAATAAATTCTGGCTTAATGAGAATATGTTTACTTAGTTACAAAAAGTGACCAGTTATGCACTCCGAGATCAGAATTAACTTTTATAAACTGTAAGATCATCAGAAAATACTTTTGTTACAGTCATAAAGAAATGCCTTTAATAATGATTTGATTTGCAATAATCAATAATATGAAAAACGTTTCTTTTATCATAAAAAATATGCTGTTCTGGTAGTGTTTTTTAGCCTAAAGGGCATTATCCCAGAACTGCTGTTAATTTCATTTTGGCATTTTGCATCAAATCACTATAAGCGCTGTATCACTTTTCAGATTGTTGCCACCAAATATGATCGCACTGTGTTATATTTAAAGAAATTATATAATGAAGAATCTGCATAAATGTATATCTTTCTCACATTGTGATAAAACAACGATACCTAGAGCCATCAAATTTTGAATAATGTAATCCCGCCCCTGAATACGGGCATCTGGAAGACCAAATTTGGAATTTGTTTTATTATCTAGTTCATTTTTTAAAAACTTTAATGAATTTTTGATTAACAAACTCAACAATTTCAAAGCAAGCAATGGCAACATTGTACGAAAAAAAATTATCTCTAGCCTATGAGACTGTGTATCGGAAATTCAAAAGATATGCTCTTTTTAAATTATTTGATATTGCTGTTGAATAAAATTTTAAGTGCGAAGAACGTGATCTTTAATAAATAAAGGTAGAACGCAAAACGTTAAAAAAAAGCCCCTTTGGGCATAATATAAAATCTGAAAACTTTCAGTTTTTTTTTAATGAAAGCTTAACAAATTTTAAGACCTGTGTTCAAGTGGTCTGATAGTATTTTTTTTTCAAGTAATCATTGTTGTAAATGTGTTATGCAATTCAAAGGTGTTGTTTTGATTAATTGAAATCCTAACTCAGGTTCTATTTCAAATTATCAATGATGCAATTTTTAATAACTGAAATCTTTTAATTTGGATTTTTATTAGTTAAAAACTTCATTGAAGACACTGAAAATTTCTGATTCAAAATTAAAAGATGCCTATGATGTAAAAAGTCTTGAGAGGTCAGATAACATGTTGACAGGTAAGTAAAATTTAAATTACTTTCATACATTTTTAAAATTACTTCTGTATAATAACTTCTGTACTATAACTATAGTTAACAGTAAATCATATAAAAATTTAAATTAATATTTTTACAAAGCTTTTTTTGATTAAAAATTACCATAACATTTTTGCTCTTAGAAATATGTCTGACCAACAGTTGTGAAAATAAAGGCCACATAAGGGCTTTTATGGACATGTATGTGTAACTAATATTTCCTCGCAGTGGAATAGATAACACTAGGAATAAAGACAGAGTAATCAAAATCTTCAAACTTTTAATTTTTCTGGGAAAAAAAATTATATGAATCTACTCATCTAGAAGTACATAAAAAATAGCTGCTAGTATTCTATAGATATATATAAAAAAAATGATTTGGCGAAACAGTGTTATTTCGTGACCTTCAAAATTTTCAAAGAAATTTTGAAAAGTCATTAAGATGATCGATTTATACAATAGAAAAATAATGTCAAAATATAAGAAATTCTACATTTTAATATAGAAAGATGCATCATAATTTAGTCATTTTAATATAATGCAAAAAACACTATTGTATGTAATAATAACTACAACTATTATGGATTGATTGTAAAAACTATCATAATAGTCCTCTCTTTTATATAGATTGCAATTAACGAACTGAATTGAATAAAAAACATTTTCCAAAATGTAAGACCACCAGAGGTCAAATGGTAAAACCTCTGAATACAGCCAATTCAAGTGTGTTCAAATCATAGGGAGTTTCATTTTCGTAATGGGTAATGTGTAAAACACCCATTTACTTTTTCTATTATTTTTAATCGCTTAGTACACTATACCAGCATTTAACAACTTTTTTTCCTTATGATACAATGATATGATTGAAGCTTTGGTTTATTTAATTTATTGATTGGTTAATTTCAAACTAATTATTTATTGTTTAACTGTTAATTCACTTTCAAGTATGTGACCTGATTTATCTTCAGAGCCTTCAGAGAATGAAATGAGAATTTTTTAGGTTACTTTGTCAACAATGATTTCCCTTGGACTTTAATATTGTTTTCAAATCTCAGAAATTAAATTTTTCAGTTTAATATTATCTTGGGTAAAATCTGTTAATTTCAAATGTCTGCTGTATAATCTTGAAATAATATTCAGACCACATTATATGTATTTATATTTCTAAATAAACACACAGTTTAGAATTAAATCTAAATCAATGTCACTACAATTTTTTGACTTCGACAAGCAAGTCGATTCATGCTAAAACTATTTGCAGCTTGAAAAATAAAAAAAAAAAATTATAGAAAAAGCCAGCAATTTATGTTTAAGTGAATTTATATAAGATAACATAAATAAAAGGTAAAGAACATGATTGCCATTAACTTCAGAAAGATTGCAGTGCAAGGAACAGATTGCAAGATTGGTGCAAAGAACAGATTGCAGTGCAAGGCATATGTTGGGCAAATATTCCCCTGACCTAAGATTGCAGAAAGAAAAGAATTCTTAATCCTCTGTTGGGTGCAATACAAAATTTATAAGTTGGGTTGTAATGACCTGCTAGACTTTTATACATTTATTTATTTAAATTGAAAATAACGTGCAAGTTGGCATTTTATGAGGTCTGCTAGAAATTTCTGTCCATTGGGAAGCAAAAGAAAATAATAAACTTTTCATACCTTCAATAATACATACTGTACAATATAATTTTCTTGTCATTAGAAGCAAAGGTCTCAAGTAACGCTTGGTTGACATTTGCTTCAGTTTTGAATTTTTTTCCCTTCAAAAAATTTTGCAAGAAGAGAAACAAGAAATAATCAGAAGGAGCTTGAACTGGGCAGTACGGTACATGCGACAGTATTTTCTCTCATAATCGGAGTCCATGTCTCTGAAGCATAGGTTAAGACTGATTTTATTAATACCTTGTGTAATAGAATTTTTGTCCCTCTCTTTATTAGATGGGATATCAGAAGAGGTCTTAAACCAAAGAAGCAACGATTTGCAGCAGTAATCCTTTTGATACTTAATTTCAGAGCCCAAATAGGTGAAAATTTTCACAAATTCAAATTTAAATGGGCTAATCTGAAATATTTCAGCTGGATTTTTCTTTTTACCACAGCACATACATTTAGTTTTTTTTCCACATTTACTTCGAGCCCCATTTTCCAGCTGAAAATGTATTTATTACAGAAATTAAATATAAAAATCAACAAAATGTAAAATTAAATCGATAAAATTTGCAGCCATCATCATAAAGCTTAGCCATACACTATTGGCGACTAAAGCCATTTTGTTCTGCTTCTTTCTTACACTGATAAAGTTAAACTTGAGTTTTATTAGTTTAGTTATTTATTATACTTGTACCTATTTCCTGCACGTGCTCAAGGCTTATTTAAGTCCTGGATAATTTCCCATACACTTATTCTTATTATAGGCTATTTCTGGGCTGGCGCTAGACATTTTCCAGCTTGGTATAGTTTCTGAGGGTCCTAAATTCTGCTGCCAAGCACCTCCCAAAATTCAAAAATCTTCTGTTTCAGTGCTTTAACTAAATTCTAAAGATTTTGCTATCCCTTAATTTTATTGCTGCCTGTTGCAGCCTCACCAGCTCTAATGCTGGCCTCGGGCTTATCCGAATAACAAAATCAGTTTTTCTGAATTTAAACAGCACTACATGGAATCATTTGGCCTATTAGTGTCATTTACAAAATCTATTTTTAGCATATGGGAAGAAGTTTTGTTAATTTTTTTATCAACACTTTGTAGCACAGTTAGCTGAAATCTTTAATCATCACCAAGCATAATATCAACATAAAAGATTACATGCTTTTTTGTATTCAATTATTCATACTTTAAAAAAAAAATGTCTGCATGAGTTATTTCTCAAGCTGCTGTGTGTTCACAGTCATTGGGTGTTGAAAGCAAAAAATAATAATTTGCCAAATTGGTGTAAGGACTATAAATTATTCAATAGGTGTAAAATCAATGATGTTTAGTTTGAGATGCAAACAAGAAAGGCAGCTATGGAGCCAAATCATTGATGATATGGGTTTATGCTAATAAATGATTTTCTTCAGTATGAAGATCTTTTATTTAGGACCAACGTAAAATTAAGAATTGGGACTCCATATTTTATTATGAAAAAATATCAAATGCACATGTGTAAAGCATACTTAAAAAAGGAGGGTTGCTTGTGGTCCAGATTTCAGATCATTTGGGATACTGGACATCCAGATTCTGGATTTTGTACTGCATTTCTTTTTTTTTTTAAATCTAAGAATTTAGGAGTTAATAATTTTATAGCTTTTTTAAAAAGGGTGTAGAATCAATATTTTTTTTTCCCTCAAGTCAGAAGTTAATGTGCAGATCACAATTTCATTGGAAAACAGATTGTTTACGAAAAAGTATCAAAATTATTGAGTCTCAATAATTTTATATAATATATAATTGCTCAATGATATTTGTTCATTTAGAAATACGCATAAAAATTTTTGTCCAAAGTAGTGTAAGAAACTGAAAATTCCACATCTATTACATTTCATGATGCAGCATTGTTTTGGAAATTTTACATAATTTAAAAATTTTGTCAGTTTGTTAAGTGATCAAATTAATCAAGAACACACCTTTTCCCCCAACTATTGAAAGAATATTATCAGTTAAGCCTAACAGAAAAATTTATATACAAATATCGTATTCTTGATGTAGCTATTAACTATTCTATTTAATTTACAGATTCTGTGCTGGAACACTATACTGCAATTCTGAAAACTGAAACCGATTCTGAGAACTGATGTTACTTGAAACTTTTTCTAGAGAGTGTATTCTTTATCCTTTTGTAATGTAAAGTTTTTCTTTTAAATAAATTTTCATAAAACATTTTCTTCAGTATTTCAAAAACAGATTCCTTAGATTGAGAATGCTTACTGCTTTGAATTCATAATGAGTTTGTAAAAACAATTTTTTACTTAAAATGCCATAGTTGATAAATCACGATTCTGTTTCTAAAAAACTGAGGTGTGTGCATATTTATTGTGATGTCAGTATTTTAGTACATCAAACTGTTATATCGCTAAACTTGCTGACCTATGCGCAGGCAATCTCAGAATTATGAACAGATATGCAACACATATGTATGATGGCAAATTACACTACAAGAGCCTCATGTGAAATAGTAAAAAATGTTACATAATACATAAATAACATACTTTTAATATAATAATACATGAGTATTATTATATTAAAAGTTACAGAAATTATTTTCCTTATTCTTTTACTGCAAATAAATGTACCAAAGAAGTTGAATGAGGGTGTGGAAATAAAAAAAATACTGCATTAATGACTTGATTACTCAGATATTTGAGACGAGAAGGACTAACATTAATGTGGGTGGGTATTGGGGAATGGATTTCACTCACTTTGGAAGCATAACTCTAACAGTAAAAATGTAGACTTGCAAAAATGAATTGTAAAATTACATTGAAACTAGATTATTAACATACGATGCTGCACCAAAAAAACTGCTTACATCATGTGAGTTGGTTTACATGTGTGAAAGCTCTATTCTCAAAATATTTAGTTGTAAATTATCATTTTAGGGATCTCCGGCAGCTAGTGAACTATAAAGAACATTTTAATGCAAAATGTTGTAAGTCATGTTATCTGAAATTTAGGGACTTTCTGTAGGAAGTTCTGAATATACGGATTTATTATGGCATAATCTACATCATTTATATAACAACTTTGCTGCATAACAAAACTGCTAGGAAATAAAAATGAACTTAAGTGAAATAAATACAAATTCAAGCACAGCACTAATACTATTTTTATTATAGATTTTACAATTCAAAACATGGCTGCCACAATTTCTGAATTTAAATTCAGATACTGTGTCAAATGTACTTCAGTAGAAACTGTACAAACACATTTTTCATCTTTTACAGATAATAAATATGTAAAACATAATTTAATTTTATGATAAAAGATAAGCACAAAATATAAATATTTTTTGGTAAAAATTTCTACAAAACATGACTTACTTATACAGAGAAAAAAATGCATTTTAAAAAAATGAATTCACATTATTATAAATTAGTTTTTAATGAAATGTAAAAAATGTGTGCTTCAAAGAAATAACTTTCAACATGAAAATTAAAAAAAGAAAAATGCAAGATCAGCTTTAAAAAATGTAAGGGAAGTATATATAAGATACTAAAATTAAAAGAAGTAATTTAAAATTTCTTTAATATTTAAAGCAGCTATATAGAAACCACTCAAAGAGAAATAAAATTTCAAGAAATGCCAGTAAACCAAGCGCTTTTTAAATACATTCCAAGTATACTTTTAAAATTAAATGTAGTAAAAAACATGATTACAAATAAATGAATATTTTACAATGATTGTTGAATGCTAAAAGTCTGATATAAAATACTGTACAAAACACTGTATAATGATGTACACATTCTTTATATGAAAAAATAAATATGTATATCATTGATTCACAACCCAAAACGCAGCTTAAAACATTAATAGGTAGTTCTAATAATACCATATTTGGAATTGAAAATTAAACATAATTATGGCAACTGCTATGATAAAATATATTAAGCAAGAAAAAGATCATACTTTAATAATATTAAATATAGGTTCAAATACTATACATATTGAGTAAAAGTAAAGTCTCACTAAAAAGAAAAATTTATATAACAGCTGTTTCTTAAATTACTATTTTTGATTAGAAAAAAATGTCAATTTAGAAATACATAATTTTTAACTACTATTAATCAACTGAGCAGCTGTTTTATCTTAATACATTCTATTTTTATTTGATCATCATTATCGATTCTGTATGAGAATTTCAGATTAAGCTTCTTTCTCTTAAAATGCAAATTGAAAACTTCAAATTTTTGATAAAACTCAGTTCAGTAATTTTATTATTACTGTTCTACAAAAGAATTTTACAATTTCTTAGAAAACTAATTATTAAACCATAGTAATACTTTGATTTACACACACCAAAAATAGCTCATCAAGATAATGTGTGTTTATCTTTACAATTATAAAATTAATAATGGGTGCTATTACCTCAGATTTAATAGTATAAATGGTGATAACTATTAGACATAATATAAACAGGGAGTTATTTGAATATGTATCAAATTTAAAATCTAAATGTACAAGAAGTAATCTAATAAAAACTTTGGGCTATAGCTTAAAACAGGTTTCAATGAATGTCCATAGTCTATCTTTTAAAAAACACGAATATTTACAGTTATTGTTAATACAGCTGCTCATTTTCTAAATATTATACATCAAAACAAATGTGATGAAAAATATCTACTTATTCATAAAATCATAATAAATATACCTACGAAATGATAAGCAGAATGGATTGTGAATCGAAAATTAAATAGAATGTTCTTTCAAAGAAGCATCCGATGACATGAAAGGCTGTAAAACACAGCCTACAGGTGGCCCAGTGACACATAGATAGGTTCAGAGAACCCTCCCCCCCAAAAAAAATAACAATTTGCCCCTAAAACAGGACAATTTATTTCACACACAAATAACCTCTGACTTCTGTTATAAATTTTTCAAACTCTTCTCGAAATTTCATGCGGCTGTGACGATCCAATGATAATGACATACTAGCAGATAAATTAGTGAAGGATGTAAGAAGCCTCTGTGCTGTGGCAGGGTCTGATTGGCTGTTAATAAGTTCTTGTACTAATTCTTTATATTTTGTCTGAAAATAAAACCACTTTTTGTAATACAGAAAATAAAGAAGTAAAATATGTTTTATATAATATCTTTTTCTAGGATAATAAATGCTTTTATTAAAATAAATTACAGATCAATAACTGCAATACAGTTGCTGATCTGTAGTATACAGCAGAATTCTTAATACGACTTTTCAATATCTACAGTGCTTCCACAAATTTTGCATAGTCATGGAAAATTTCATCTAAAAATGTACATTACTTGGAAGCATATTTGGGGAATTGTATACTTAATATAGTTGCATAGCTTACAGTAAAAGACGCTAAAAAGTTTAGAATAATATAATTTTCCTTCAGATAATTTCATGCCCAAAATTAGAAGTGACTTACTCAGCTTGATAAATTCAGTGAATTTGGTGAATGAAATATGATTGCAAAATTTACCTTTGTCTCAATTGTTGAAATATGATATGTATGTGTAAAGCAAGTTGTTACAGCATACTTTAAATTAATAGTGAGAGTTTTAAAAAATGCTAACTTATCAGACATATTTAAAATGTTCAAACAACAAAACACATGTAAAAATTCAAGTATTTTCAACTTTCATAGTTGATAAATACATTTAAAATACTGAAGGACTGTGACTTGAATGTAGAATTTTGCATCTTTAGAGAGTACCATCAATCATCCAGAAGCTATTACAAAAACTCTGTGTAGATTAACTTTATTATGGTAAAAATGAAAATGTTAAAAGTATATAAATTTAAGAAATATTCACTTTTGTATACACGAAAAGACTTATCAAAATATTTAGCTTTAGTATGTGATATGCAAAAACACAAAGCATATTGTTACAAGCTATGGGTTTGTTGATGTTTCTTCACATAAAAAGTCTAGAACAGGAACAAATAAACAATTTATTAAAAAAACATTTCACAACACACAATAAATAGCTTGACAATTATGCAAATATTAAACAATCCCTCTTCTTAGTGCATGAAAATTATAATAAAATCCTCAAATCAATCCCTAAATCGCAATTCAGCTAACTGCTAAATTTTACAATTCTAATTCAAAAATGTGTTTTTTCTAATCTTTCATACAGTCTAACTTGGAGGCAAAAAATTTTAATAATACCTACAAAAATATTTTTTTTTTCATTAATTTGGCACAGAATTATTTGAAAAAAACTTGCTAAAACTCAGATCTGCAAAATTTGGCACAACTTTTATTTTGCTCAGAAGCTTTTGTAAAACATCAATATTTTGCTTTTTATTCCAATCTGATGCTTAGTCCCACTTCTCATTCAATATTTAATGAAAACTGGTAGTATTTCAGCTTTTTGTAGTAATTTCGCATCATAATATGCAGGACAAAGCAAAGATGATAATATAATGTTGAGAAACTGCATTATATTACTGACAATAAATTAATCAATATTTATAATACTTGCCTGACTGATGCATATTTTCAAAAAACCTATAACAAGCAAGCATGATATTCTAAATGCCTAGAAAACATAACCTATTAACCATAATTACACAGTGACACATTTGTTATCACCGTTTGGCAAAGTCTAAGAAAGAATCATTTTTAGGATGTTTTAAACTTTTAAGTGCCTTTTGAAATTTATTTAGCAAACATTTTAAAACATATTGAAAAAGGCCGTATACAAACAAAGCAAAATGTTAATCATGTGCTCGATATGGCAAAGATCTGACTGTACCTGATATTAGAGATCACTATTGTAAAGCAATCATTCATTTTTATTAATCAGTTAGTTTACGTTAAAGAGTTTTACTGTCATTCTTGCTTTCCTTTTTCCTGCCAGAATGCTAATTTTTAGTTCACAAGTATTCAAATGAGTTAGAAAAGATATCACATTTAAAGGAAGGTTTTAGATGGTAGAATCAGAGCATGCTCTGCCTGCTGAAGGTTATGTTACTATAACCTCATAACAATCTAACCTGAGAACACATACAAGGCTAGAACGACCTTTTCACTTCAAGTTATCCATATGTACCAAACTGCCCAGGAGTATTCAATTCCTCCAACTTGCTACACATTCGATGACTTCGTCCCAAACCCAACATATTTAAATAACAATCTTTTTATGCAAAGAAACTGCAGTTGAAATTGATAGTTAATTGTAGTGGAAAATGTAGGGCATATTATTCATTTTATTTTCTTTATTCATATTAAATTTCTTACTATTATCTAAATGTGACACACACACATTTGATGACAATTAAAACCTGAATTGATACTTGAAATGGAAACAAAAATGGCATACATATTTTTCTTTCTTTTACCTTATCTTTCCGAGAGGATTTATTTCAACAAATTCTTTAAAATCATATAAGAAACAGTGCACTCAGTCTGGCATTTAACAACATATGAAGGCAACAATCACAACACATGATGGAACTTAAATCTGTATATCTTTGTCCCAATTAAAAAATAATCAAAAAGTTTATGTAACATGTTTATTTAATAATATTTATTATAGAATAAACTATATAACATGTTAATTACATTATACTTGCAGATAAATATTTCTGATCTAATGTTAACTTCTCAAATTTTGAATTTATTTACAAAAATTTCACTCATCCTATGTTTTTAATATGAAGTATAACATTTGATTTTTGAAGAGCAGCTTCTACAAAAAGAGGTTTGAAGAGTACTTTCTTTAATAGCATTTATTCTCTTGACTAGTAAAATAATTCAAATTTGCTGATTGCATTTCATAACCTGTAAATCAGAACAGAAAAGCAGCAAAATATTTTTTTAAAAAAATGTATAAAAATAGACACAGATCCCACTCACTGACTTAAAGTGTGTGTAGTGTCCATTTAGTGTAAAGAATTACAAAATCCACAGATTTTTCCTCTGATCACTAGTTTTTCACTTACCAAAACCCTTTCAAGATTTAACAATAGACTATTTTAAATTCATATGAAGTCTACTTCCTCCTAAATGTTAGTGATATATATGATATGCAAATTTGCCATAGGCCATGACTTTATGAAGAACTTGAGATTTTCAAGCAGCAGCTAGCCTGTATTTGCCTTCCATATGAAAAACAGCATGAACCATTCATGCCAGGGTTATAGAGAAGAGCTAGTTCATTCCTTTGCGTGACTCCTAGCAGACACGATCCTCGTAGGGGGAGTTAACAGGAAGTAGTTTGATGTTACTATGCAACTGCTCTGACTTCGTCTGTTTAAGATTAGCAATGTGGACAATTTAAATTAATTTTAATTACATATATTGTTTTCTAGTAAAACAGTGTCAAAGTCAAACTGGCGGTCCTCAAAGTAATTTTATGCTGTCTGCAAATACATTTCCTGTAAATTGATTAGTATTATCATAATAAGAATTTGAAGAAAAAGTTTAAGATATTAATGGATTCTAGTCCAGTTTTACATTGTATTCATTATCAAAAATGAATGTAACTCTTCAGAAAATCTAGTAATACAGCTAATTAATTTATACTGTGATATAAATCTTGTTCAAAGATTTTAATAGATACAAATTTGATTAACTTTTACTAGTAATTGTCAAAAGATAAATATTTTACATTACGAATTTTTTCAAGAAGAATACTTGCTTTGGTTTTGAATACAATTACATGAGAACATTCTCCCCCCCCAATAGTTGAAAATTACTAAGTTTACAAAAAGAACCAGACTGCAGATGAGTATCTACAATTTGTGATGATACATTTTAGTAATTTCCCTCCAAGATTAAAAACTTCATGAAAATCAAAACGCCATGAGGTGGTGTAGTAAAAAACAAAGATGTTTACAATAATTTACATATAAATGTTATTTTTTCTGTTTTGCATCATAGAAAAATCTAATAAATAAGAGAAAGCTGTCATTATTTATTCTCAAGTTTTGACCCTCTTGGGAAGCTTTCAGATATTTCCTTTTAGTTTAAATTAAAAGTAAGTTACTTAGTAGTTCCATATATTACAATTAGTTGAACAAATGCCAATCTGAAAATTTTCATATTTTGCTATCTGTTTAAATTCCAAATTTCGACCAACAGAAATTTCTTGCAAATACCAACTTTTAGATTTCAGGCAAAATATAAATTTCATATTTTTCTCTGTATTGTTTTTATTCATATGTTTTTACATATGAATAGGACCTTCTCCAAAGGACAGTTTGCTTTTTGGAAAAAATTCCGGGATACATGTGTCGAAGACAAGATTCTATTAATGTGAAAAATGCAAGAATTTGCAGCGAACATTTTCTATGCAGTGATTCTGAAGATAACATCAAAAATTGCTCGTTTGGACTCCCGTGAAAGAAACTGTTAAAATCCAATACTATGCCAAGAAAAGAAAAATAATGCTCTTGAAAGACTACACGAATTATATTTGAAGAAAATTCATTTTGAAGCGATTATAAAAATGATGATAAAATCGCATACGAATAATTTTAAAACAGAACTCATAAATGACGATATAAATAACTGTCGAATTCCCTAAACTGTAAAAGTAAACAAGAATGCAATGATAATTTGTAAAAAATTGAGCTAGCCCTGAATTTTAGGTAATTTATAATCATATAAAATGTCAAAGTAATTTCACATACCTTCCTCCTTTGCCCCTCTTTTGAAAGATTAAGTAATTCTCTTTAGATACTGTGAGCAAAGTTGTCCTTGTATTTATTTAAATATAATGTATATGTATAAATGTAAGTTTAATTTAGACAATTATTTTAAAAATATTTGTTATTATATCATATTGGAAGAGAAACATGCTAATGCAGAATTTATAATTAGGTCAAAAAAGGAATCTTAGATTAGATTAAATTTTGAACAAAACTATCGATTTCAAGGGCAGTCAAACATAAGTGTCTCTTCTTTGGCAGCATGAAAAAATTATATATATATTCAACCTTCTCCAAAGTAAGTTTTTTTGGGGGTCGCCTAACTTTAATAAGTTGTTATTATAGTTATCTTAGAAAGAGTAATAGAATATGCATACAAAAAAAACCTGCAACTTTTAAAAAAAAACATAGCATATTTTATCTATTATTTTAAAACTAATAAATAAGTGTTATTCACTTTTTAAAGGCTACAAATGCTT
Source organism: Stegodyphus mimosarum (assembly GCA_000611955.2). NCBI lineage: Eukaryota > Metazoa > Arthropoda > Arachnida > Araneae > Eresidae > Stegodyphus > Stegodyphus mimosarum. The sequence goes on along the minus strand of KK115212.1, from coordinate 167,497 downwards.
ACAGTAATCCCATCTTCTCTTCTAAATTAAAACTATTTTTTCATGCACAGTTTTTTTAAGGCTGTTTTTCAAATTTAAAAAATTCATTTCTTTGCTGCCAATTGTGCCTTTGCAGTCAGTGTCAACATGATCTAACAGTGTTTCACACTTTTAGTCATTCAGACATCTGTAGCTTAATAATACATTTGTCCTATGTTTTCTGTTATGCAATGCTTCATTTTGATATGTAATCTTCAAAAATGACAAGATTCAAAAAGTTTTCATAGAAATAAATTTCTCAGAAACCTTATTTTAAGAATGATGATTATAATCCTTAAAAAATATGGTCACAATGTAAAACAATAAAAATTCACTAAAATATGATTTAAATTAATTTTACAATTTCACATCAACATGATCCAATTCTATTGTACACAGTCATCATATATTCTGCAAATACTGCAATCTAGACACATTAAAATTCAGTTTTATTGTTAATATACTGAATCATTGTTGAAATATTAATTTTAAAATATATATCAATAAATGTTTCCACTGAAAGACTGCTTTATCTAAATGAAGTCCTTAATGCCATAATTGAAATTGAGTTTTATCTTTTCTACAATGTTTTGCTGCATTTGTTATTGCTGCTCAAAGCTTAAAATTATAAATTCTGTCCCAACACTTATTATGTACACCAAAAATGTTAACTATATTTATTGACTTATGTATAAATTAAAAAATAATAATTAACTCTTTACATTTTTTTACTAAACTCATATCAGAATTTCTTTAATGAAGTTATAATATTAGATTATTTTGTTTTATGTAATGGTTATATTGTAATTTTCAGCAGTCATTTTTTTCTTATGATTAATTACTATGCAAGACAGACAAACTTACTTGAAAACAACAAATAAGAGTATAAAGCGTGCCACTGGCAACTTGGGTCAGATCAGCATCAAGTGGTTGCTGTAATAGCATATCTAAAACAATCTAAAAAATCAAAATTAATTCAATTAATTGCAATGAAAGAAATTCTAAACATACAACTGAGCCACATTTAAAAAGTAATTATGTACGTAAATGACATTAATTTTCTTAAAACATAAGTCCCAAAAAGGTCATAAAAATAGATTAGTTAACATAAGCACAGCATAAAAATTAGAGCTGATATCATTTAAAGAAAAAGGCACACAAAATTACTTCTGTTTGATGAATTATATGACCTAATTGAATGAAATGTATACTAATCAATCCTAACATTATATCCACTTTAAACACTTGGCATACGTCCAGATAAAGCTTGTACCAGTTCTGCAAACAGAGGTCACATAATACCTGCAAATTACAAGAAGGTGTCTGGTCAGCTCCTAGCCAATGTCATCTCAGATGTGCTCCATATGATTAATATCTAATGGGTAAGAAGGCAAGAACATAGCTAGAATTTATCAGTTTGTTCCACAAAGTAGAAACACTCTCTTTGATAAGTAATGCTATCCCACTGAAAGAGTCTAATTCTGGTAGCACAAATAAAAACATGAATAATTCTTACATAGTCTGCAGCCCAATCATTACTGGTATGAAAGGTGCTCATAAGAACAGCTCCCAAAGCATAAGACAATGAAAATTCGATAAATGGCATGATCAGGACATTACATTTATTGGATTATCAAATATGACAGATTATCAGACTAAAATTATATATATATGTGGCTCTACTTTTTTTTTTAAACGTTACTGAATGTACTGAAGAAATGAAGACTGCATTTAGCTAATTCTGTAAACATGTTTAATGACTGAAGTTCAGTAATGCTTGATCAGCTACTGTTTTTAGTTCATCCATACTGTCTGTGTATGAAGTCTTTCCAAATAAAGTTCAAAATGTTTATTCATTTCACAGATTTTTTTATTAAAAAAATCTGTATAATATGAATATTTATTACTTCTCCAATATTATATTTTACTTTTTCAGTGTATTCCACATATGTATTTAATGCTTCATCATAGAGATGGATCATCCACTCTGGAATCGATTGAAAGAACTAATTCACTTTACTGAACAAATGATCAGCGCTCTGGTGAAAACGTATCGGCAGTTTTTTAACAGTTCACCAAGAGCTGTTGTTGGAAAACGTGGCATTATTATTTACAGGAAATGTCTCTGACCTATTTTTTATGTGTGTATATATGTGTGCTTTCGGTTTGCTTGTGTTCAATCTAGTATTAAAAAATAAACTGAGCCACATTTATCTAGTAATCTAGTAATAACATAAACTGACTGATGCACCTCAACGAAACTGCCCCCCCCCACAAATAAATGAGTTTTTTTTTTCCCACCTGGCAGTGCGAGGATCTGTTTAACCCTCTCAGTGTTACAGAAGGAAAATTCTGTATAGAAGTGTGGTTTTGAAATCATTTACACTTGAAAATTTCTGCCAGCTTTTAATGTATCTGATTTCGGACTGGATGTATACTGGAAGAAAAGGAATCAGAGTACAAAGTGAAAGTCATTTTTTAATCACAGTCAAGATAATACCATTTATTTATGACATTCTGAGAAACGCTGAAATTTTAGGGCTAAACTCATAACATTCGGAGGGTTAAAAATAGGTAGATTATAGGAACTAGTTCATTGGATTCCCAGCTATCAGCGCTAGTCGCAGATCTGGGTCTTTCGGAGTCGAAATTTTCATTGCTCCTGCTTTAGCTGCAGATCTGATTCTGATGGAGTCTTCATTATACACTCATTGCTCTTGCTGTAGCCGCAAATCTGGCTCATGCGGAGTCTTGATTATTTGTTCTTTTTGATTCCTCGGAGCTGTTCCTCTGAGTTCAATTTAGATTCTTTGAATACTATCATAGTATAGCTATATATATTAGTTATTAATTTTTTATACAATATTACTGTAATATTTATGTAAAATAGTAAATTATATATTTTTTTTATTTACTTATCTTACTAATGTCTTATAATCAAGAACTGCAAATTCTTCTTTAATCTTCTTTAGAATTAGTATGTATTTATAAACAAATTTTTCAATCTATTTTTTCAAGGTTGCAGAACAAAATATGGATACCAAATAGAAGAACCTCGAGCGATATTTGGTATCATTTTGTCAAATTAGATTTAAAAAAAGGAAAATTGTCAGCAGACAGTTTCCTGTTCTTCGGGATCTGCTCTAATCTAAAAATTTATTTTTACACTTTGTTTTGTAGTAGAAACAAAATATCAATTATAACAAAAGTGAGTTTAGTTTTCATTATTTTTTAACTTTTAAGATTTTTTTATTCCAGAATTTTATTGTTGTTCTATGCAGAAAGTTTTTTTACGGAATCTCAGAGTTGAAAAAAAAATCAGTCCAGGAAGTGAGCAGTTTGGTTGAGTTTCCAGTGCTCCCATTCCTTGTTCAATTCTCTCTGCTTTTCCCCGATCTTTGCACACTGCTCTTGACCCACGGCTGTTCCAAGCACATTCATTACGGTCATTGTTAGTGAGCAGGAATCATTAAAAAGAATAGATTTCACTTCAGTGAGGGAACGGTTCTGATCTGATCCCTTAAAGAAGCGGTTTTGCCCATCTCTACTTCATCAGCCAGATAACCTAGGCTGAATTTTCTTTTTCTTCATCTTTATCCAATTATTTTGCTGCCTGTAGATTGAACACAATATCACATCATAAATTAACTTTTCAATTAATGGAATAATAGCAAAAAGCTTGATACTTGTAAACAACATTCTTACACAACTAGTTTATATTTACTGTTTTGATTTCATTTCATATTCTTGAAGTAAGATTAATGGATTATTCAAGCTTTCAACTGTTTTCAGGAACTCAAAGTGGTTGTTCAAACTGAATTGAAGAAGACAAATCAATATTTTCGCCTACTTAAGATAACTTACTTGCCTAGTTAACAATTGGCTACAATTTTCCCTAAGTTTTTTGTAATGTTGCATTGTTTACATGCTTGTAAGCAACAGCAGACATAAAAAGTGCATCTTTTTTATTGAACAGAAATTAAAAGTTCTTGGTACTGCTATTAGAGTTTAATACCTTTTACATAAATTTTTTATATGAAAATTATTATATTTTATGTAAAACTATTGTTTTTCATGTAAAAGTTATAATTACAAATGAAGTTTTGAAATAACTCCTCGATTCAGAAGTTGGATTAATTATCCAGTTTCTAGTGAATTTCCATTTCATTCCCTTATCAAACTCTGAAAACATAAAAGTTAATAAAGAAAGCAAGCATTTCATAAACATGAAATTTTAAACAAAAAACTAACTGAAAATGATTTTTAAAAAGTGAAAAACAGCTCTCAAGGTTTTCCCCAATACTGTTGAATGAAATACTAATATTGTCATCTATGACAAGAGAGATGTAAAATTATCAGGTGAGCCAACAACTAGATTCTAGGCTATCATATTTTTACAATACTTTCACCACTAGCCCTTTTACATCTGCAGCACATGCATCCATCAATTTTTGCTTCTAATATGGTATATCCTGATACATCTTTCAATACGATGTCAAAGAAATCTGCTTCAGACAACTCTTTTCCATTGTTGCATGGTCCAAATATATGTTTATGGACACAATGTCAGTGAGGTCAGGTTAACAAAGGCACATGAGAGGGGCATCTGCTACAGCCAGACATTGTATTCAGCTGTCAAACATGCCATAAGCAGCTGCCTATTTGTCTGCACCAATCAAAACATATATTCTCTGACATCACATTTATTGATCATGTGTGCAAGTACAGCACCTGCAGCTCTACTACTGACTCTGCTGTCCTTCTTACACTTTTCATAAGTACTAACAACAACAACTCTACTACTGGTTTCACTGTCCTCCTTCCACGCTTCATAGGTACTAAGAAAAACCGTTCATGAGCACCTAGCAAGAAGTATTGTTTCAGAGATATTTTTCCCTAAGTTTTAGGCCACGACTATCTAGCTTTTATTAAGGTCATTTAAATCAGCTGCTATTCCCATTACATGCACATATAGTCAACAAAATTATGCCTTAATATCCCTGGCATAATATTCCTAATTTGCCACATGTATCCACATCATAATAGCAAATCCATTCTCACATGGTCATAACTTTTGGATGATCACTGTATTTATTTACAGTTCACTTGCATACTCAGATGTGCTATATCAATTACTGAATAAAAAAAATGAATTAATAAATGATTGAATAAAATGAAATACATAATTTGCTTCTATTGCCAACAGATAGTCCATTCCAGTATTTATAACTAGTTAACAAAGTACATGTTAATTTAGAAGTCAAACAATAAAAATCAGCGTTATATTTTAAAATTTTCACAGGACTAGTTTCGATGGTTTTACCGAACCACCATCTTCAGCTGCAAAAGCGTAGAAGGCTTTTGCAGCTGAGGATGGTGGTTTGGTAAAACCATCGAAACTAGTCCTGTGAAAATTTTAAAATATAACGCTGATTTTTGGGTTTTGACTTCTAAATTAATATTTGTTCGGCGTGTTATTGTACCTTAATGTACATGTTATATGCCTTTCTCATAGTATATTCATTCAGGAGCTTCTTAAGGTGGCCCTGAGCACATTACCTATTTTACTACTAGCACACTACTTTATTTATATTATGAATTTTTCTTATAGATAAAAAATTTATTATTATATAGTGTTTGTTCCAAAATAATTTTGTGATTTTGTCACAGACATATACAGAATTTTTTAACTGAGATATTATGGTACTAAATACCAGCAGCCATAATTTTTCAATTTCTATGCTGAAGCAACATCTTTCCCAACGAATACCCATAAACAATAAAACTACAATGGCAGGAAAAATTACTGAAACAATAATAAAAAGTGTTTCATTTAATGCCAAAGAAAAACAGTTGGTAGCTACATCAGTGTTATCATACATACCAATACAGAAGATGCATAGCTTTGCTATTTTTGCACCTATTCTTTTATCATGCATGAAAAGGAGTGCAAGAGGTGCTTTAAATTTTAATTTCAAGGATTATACAAGTAACTGTATAAAATTCTCACATATAAAAAGAAGGAACTTGTCACTGAAAAGGCATTTTGGGGCAGATTGTGGGAAATGGTGTGAAGTGGAAGATAAAGAGCATGACAGACATTGAAACAGGTCTGGTAAGATCTAAAAGTAGCCAAAAGTGTTACGTGAAAAATCTGGAAATGGTTTAAAGATGCCAGTGATAGTATGCAGACAAGCAGGTCAAGGTCAAAAATGTGCCCCTACAGACTTTCAAGACTGTTATTTGATAATGATTGCTAAAAGAAACAGACAACTGACATCAGCCCAAATTACAAGGAAGTCGTTGTAGCTATATGAACTGGGTTATCGAGATGTATCATGGGTGACATTCTTGCATAAAAGAAAGTTACATACAAGGAAATCCAAGATTTGTGTCCCACTAACATGGGCTTAAAAATATGCCTGGTTGCAATGGTACAGAGATCCTGGACCCAAGTTCTCTTTACTGATGAGTCTTGTTTTTGTTTGGAGAGTGATTCCATACCTGTTACAATCTGAAGGGACTAAATGCATGTAATACACCAGAAAACATCCATGAATGTCATTTCATGGATGAAGGAATCACAGTATGGGCAGATGTCATTTTGAATGGTCACATTAACTACATATTTTTATCAATGAAACTATAAATGCTCAATGCAAAGATGAAGTTCTTGATCTTTATGTCAAGTTGTTTAAGGATGTAGGGATGCAATCGATAACTTTCTTCTAATGAACCACAATGCTCTACTATTATCTTGAGGGCAAAAGGAATACAGCAGATGGAATGGTCTGCATATTCTCCAGATTCTAAAATCTGACGGAATGCACACGAGGTTGCTGACATGGAAAAATGCAGCTTCCACTTAGCACTCTTCAAGATGCTATTTATTACAAATACACTTTACTACTGCAGGAATTCTAAGGCAGTCTAATACACAATGCAGAAAATTGCTGTAAGCTTGCATTTCAATAAAGGGTGACCATACTGCTTACTAATTCTTCCTATGTATCCCTAAAACTTTATAATACCAACTTTTTCCTATCCCACATTATATCACATTTTCTATCTTCTTTTTTTAATTTATTTTTTCAGAAACTCGAAATTCTGCATTTTGAAGATATGTCATAAGATGACCGAATAAAGATCTCGTGCAAATTCCATGTTCTTTTTTTCTTTTTCCTACCAGCATATAAATATATGTTCTAATTAATATAATAACTATACTGATAATACATTTCTTGTGATGCATATATTTAGACACAATGATAAAAAATAATTAAAAATTTTCAGTTCATAAATATTGAATATTTATCTTTTCATGATTAAGATGAAAAGATGAATATTCAATATTTATACAGATATTCTTGCTTCAATCTGGCAATGAATATAATTATCTTACTAAAAATTTACATAATCAATAATAATTCGTGTAACTGAATACTTATGATTTATCAGTTTACTGTAAATATGAAAACAACATTTTATCTAAGAAAATGTTTGATATAAATATGTTTCTTAACACAACTGTTACTTTAAAAACTTTAAACTTTCAAACATCTACTCTAAACCTAAAGTATAAAGTTAAATATTCTTAAAATTTTTACATCATTCCATACAAGTTTAATCATTTAACAAATAACTATTAAGTATATACCTGAAATAACTGTTTCAAAACACATACATTAAATAATAATAGGGAAATAAAAGAAGTATGTATTAAAATAAACATGTCAAACTACTTATTTCAAATATGCATCAAACTTGAAATGTTAAAAACTGGGATATTTTTTAGAGGAAACCGGTATGCTTTCAAGCTGTGCTGCATCACCATTTAAAAAAAAAAAAAAAAACACTTCCAATTGACTGTAATTCATTTTATAACGTGTAGTTCAGATTAAATTGGATATACTAAATTTTATGTTTTTTCACAAATTTCATTTTTAAAATACTTTCTTGCAGTTTTAAACCAACAAAATCACAAGGAGTGAAGGAAAGTTTATATTTATATCAAAGCACTTTTAAATATGATGAAAATAAAATTAATAATTAATGTACATAGTATTTATCTGGATAAACTTAGTTATGTATCATATATTGAATTAAACAAAACTAATTACAAATATTAACTGATTACACATTGCTTGAATCTTCATATAAAAATCTACAAATGTTTGCAGAAGATTAAGACAGAATGATTAAAAAAAAGTAATATGAAAAAAATGCAATTCAAATGAAATAAAATTTAATAAGAGGATTATTCTGAGAATTACTAGATGTGGAGGCACAGAATTTGCCTAATTTAAGTTTCATTAAATCACTACATTTCGTTTATTGCTGTGAAAAATTTTCCTTAGTAAATGCTAAAAATTAAAAATCGGGAGATTTCAGTGATCTACCAGTATATGTGATGAAAGGCCAGGAATTTTCTTGTAAAATCAGAATAATTGGCAGCTATGAACATGCTAAACTTACTTTTAAAAAAGGTTCTAAAGCAGCTTGTGCAGGAGTTCCTTGCATGTTAGATCTCTGCATGTGTAGCACTAAAATGGTCAAGAAGTCAAGACATAAGGATGAAACTTCCGGTGTGAATCTAGCATCATTAAGTTAAGTATTTCAAGCAGAAAGACTGACAAAACAGAGATGAAGAACAAAATATAAATTTCATTATAGAATTAGTTTATAAATTTCATTACAGAATTAGTGCAATCATGCATATCTGAGAGGATGATAGGCTTGCATTTAAAAAGTGTGGCAAAAGCAATTAGAAATCAGAACAAAATATACATCTACACAGAATTTATATATTAGCTTTTAATAATACTAATAACTCAATACTTATTCTCATTTATGTTACAATTAAAGATGGAACAAGACAGTCTAAAATGATGAGAGTTTTAAAATTTTTCACGTTTGTGTCTTACTCCTTTTCCTTTGGCTTTTATTTTAAATTTAAAACATTCAAAATGCAAAAAGTTGACTGTAAACAGTCTTTAGACAGTATGAACGTTAAAAGAAATGTGCAGAACTTCAATACTAAGTGTCCTTAAAACTGCATTATTTTTATTGATAAAAACCAAATTAATACCTTATAACTAAAAATAAATAAATCAACTTTTATCTTACATGCAAAAACAACTAAACATTAATTCAATCTCTTTTTTCATATTGTAAAAATCATGTCTTTAAACATGAAATTTCTGTTCTATGTTTTAAATATATACACATATATAATTAACATAATGATAAATGAAATACGTAAGAAATTATTTTAACATTAGTTTTGGCTTGAAAATTAATGAAGAAATTAATGAAATCTATTCTTAAACAGCATTAAGCACATTCTTAAACAGCATAAAAGCATTCTTAAGAAAAATATAGAAATTTTCAAAATACAATCTTTTTGGTTCAAAGTAACTTCCAGACCTTATTCTATAACAAAAGCAAATTACTGGACCTGAAGTAGACCAAATGATTGCAACAAGAAAAGTATGCAAAAACTTGTAGTCACTGATTTTGCTTGAACTCAGAAAAATTGCAAATATGTAGAAAAATCAAAATTAAATTTCTTATCCAAGTAACTTGCATATCATTAGAATTTACCAGAGAGCGACAGCCTCAAAAAACTCAATCGCAATTGCATAAAAAATGCAGACAACATACTGTTAACAAGCTATACATTTATCCCTTGAAATTATACATTAAAAAAAAAATCTGAACAAGTTTATAATTGTGATAGGTTACTATTTATTCAGAGCCATGTACTAACACTTCGCCGAAATATTTCATACTTTCGTAAATAAAAATATTTATATGTAAAGCACAGTAAACTGTAATAGTAATAATAATAATTTACTATTTATGAAATTTTGAAACCATCATTTTTTGTGCTGTTCCTTTATAAAGTAATTTATCACTATTTTTAAGTGTAAAAAAGAAAAATGAAGACACGGTAACAGAATAGAATCAGACCTTTCTTGTGTGCAGGTATGTTACTTATTGAATTATCAGAATTTTTGATACTCTCATGAATTCAAATATATACGTTGCTAATAACTTTTAATAATTTTCCTGCATATTAATACTCTGGCTTTAAAATCTAACATAACTATATAAAAATAAGCAAAATCAGTGAACATATGCTCATACATTCCTCTTGTAAAAAACTTTGCTATTAAATATGGAATGTAAATAAGGAGCAAAGGAAAAAGAACAGTATAAAGCAATAAATTACAAGAACTAACATCAGGCTCTCAGCTTGAACCTGGGGGGAAAAAATCAATTCTCTTAAAATTATTCCAATATGCAACTGATTTAATAATTTAAATTTTAACTATCATGAGGACAATCTTGGAATAAATAAGTAAATTTAGTATTAATCCATTAAAAGAAAAAGCTAGTTACACATATTGATATACACAGCTTTCTCCTACCATTTTGTAATCAAACCAATTATATAATTACTTTTTATTCAATAAAAATGCATTAATGTAAGAACTACAAAAATTTCTAATAACACAAAAAGTTCACATGCACTTTTTTTACAGTACAACATAAAATTTGAAATTGCTACAAGGATACGATGTAAGTCCTAATTGAACCGACGACAGCAACTGTTTGAACAAATTCTCGGGTATCTGGAATATTTTATCAGGATGAATTTCACAAACAAACGTGATCAGTTTAAAGTACTGTAAGCAGAGACTAGGAAACTGTAAAAGAAATAAATAAAAGATCAACATACATAATTCTCATCAGAAACTTGTATATCAAATTACAATAAGTATAATATATCTTTACATTTAAAAGCTCTGCACTCATAAGAGGCATGATAATACTAAGACCATATAAAGCAACATCTGCAGCAGAAAATGACTCAGAAGAATTTTCAGCATCTGTAATTAAAAGAATAATAAGCATGAAAAACTATGCAATTTAAATTTCCTCTTTAAAAGTTATTTATTAAATTATTAATGCAAAATTCTCTCAAATATCTAAATTAAAATAATATAAAACCCTACTTTAACAAAGCAACATTATAGAACCTACAAAAAATCTGTTTTAAATCTACATTAGAACCAAGATACGACTTAATTAATTTAAAAGATTAGGTAATTAAAGTATGAAAGAACTTGGTATGTTAAATAATAAAATACAAAATTTTATTTAATTTACACATAAAAAATATATCTAATCACCTCCCCCCCCCCAATGGTGGTAGAAATAAGAAATTTTGCCTAGAACTGCCTTTTACTCATTCTCTCAATCAACACTAAAATACTAGTATGAAATATTGTCATTGTTTTCACAAATCAGCACCCAAACATTTACTTATTTTCAGAAAAAACTTTCATTATATTAACTAGTAAATTTTCTTAAAATATACATGTAATATATATGAGCCACCCTTTTTTTGGAAATTCTTTCGTAGTAAACACAAATACATGGTTCCTACTTTTTTCCCCTCTAAAATATATATGCATAGAAGAAACCATGACTTAACTATGCAAATGTTATTACTGACATTACTCAAATTTGATAATACATTATAGAGATAAAAGAACAGAAATCTGTTATCAAGCTCAAAATTTTCCACAACAAAAATGATTACAGTAAACCTTTACAGAGCGTGTGGGTTACATATTAACATATCACTTTCTATGGAGAAAATAAGTTAGGCATACTTCAGAGTAAGAAAGTAGATATAATTTACTGAAAGCTAAATATTATTATAATTAAAAGGAGAAAATATATGTTAACTGAAAGAATATTTATTACTGCTTATTAAGTAGGTGCATGCCATAATTATTTTTTTAAATAGCTGGTAATTTTTGTTTGGGACAATATATGATGCAACTCATTAAACATTTCATAATACGGAGGGCAAAGCTTTTCAATACCTCTCATTGAACAGGAAAAAAGTGTATCAAATAAGAAATATAATGACCCAAGGATCCTCTTCTTTCTTCATTTGGGCCGATCTCCATTACAAAATCAGACAGTTCCTGTACCCTTTTTAATAATCCTTGACTTCATTTTTAAGCGATGAAAATCTTTTAAAATTGTTAACAACTTCTGATCAATGCTGATGCCAGCAAGCATTCATTGTTGATGAATTCACTTGTTCTGAAGACAGTTAATCATTTCTAGACAGTGTCTTATGTGGAACTGCTTCCCAAATGCCATTAGTATGTCACGCTTCCCTTCACCTAGTGCTTTATTTGCAGAGCTGTAAACATACCTGACAAAATGCGCTTTGAATATTTTTATAATTACTTGATCAATTACTTGGATTAAGGAAGTGGTTTCTGGTGGGAGGAATAAAACCTCTACATTTGCATGCAATGTTGTAAGGGCTTCAATACCATGATCGGGGATTATGGAAACTTTAAACCTCAGATTTTGCTGTTCCAAGTAATGTTTGACTTAAATGAATGAATTTTTAAACCAGTCATTAAAGAGGACTATCGGAACACAGCCGACACTGTGCAACTTACTGCGTAAAATTGAAATTCTCATACTGGACAAATAAAATTAAGACAAGATAATGCATATACACAAAACCATGTTCCACAAGTCCATGTTTGGCAAGGGCAGAAAAAATGGAGAAATACATGATCAAGAACTAATGCTGCAAATAACTCAAAGCTTATTCAATACAAATATCATTTAATCAATAAATAAAAATATTTTTTTAAGTTTTAATTTATAATACATTATTGTATTTTATGTGCAATATAAAAGAAATCACAATGCAAGCCCAAAATCTGGACATATATCCAGAAAGATCCCAAAAGTGATCATTCAGAATAGACCACCAAAATTCTTTGCAGAAAGGGAAAAAGAATTAGATTCTAAAAGTAGCATCTTTTTTTAGCATATACTTAATGCTTCTTGCATGTATAGTAAACATTTTTTCATAATAAAGGATACAGAGAGTTCCAATTCTTAATTTCACTTTGGTACTAAATGAAATTCAATCTTTTATTAGCATAAATCTGTATCATCAATAATTTGTCCGTCCTAGCTGTCCTCCTGGACCCATCAACCAAGTAATCACTCTAATTCAAGCGCCCACTGAGGCAACCACATCAAGGCAGCCAGAAAACAACATGCATTTAGCACGTTAATTGCGGCAACTAGAGGGACCTGGATCAACAATCTGACTCTGTAGTTGGCCTTTTGCTTGGCATAGATCTCAAATCAAAACTTTGTACCAGGGCCAGAGCCAGACCAATGCAACCAATGTAGTCACACTAAACAGCAAAATTTTTAGAATTTAGTGAATTAATGAGCAGCAGTAGCTAAAATTTTAAATTTAGGGTAGCAAATACTTGCAGACTTAAGGTGCAAAGCAGCAAAATTTAAGACATGCTCAGATTAAACCATGACACAAAAATGCCTAGTACCAGCCCTGCATCTTAACCAAAGTTCGCTGCTGATTTTACTACTGAATAACTTATAATCCTAATGCCAAACCTGGCAAGAAAATTTTTTATTATTATTTTTTGCTTTCATCATCTCAGAACTATTAGTTCATGGCAGTTTGAGATATAACTTGTACAGTGATGTCTGAAGCACATTTTTTTCTTTTTCTTTTACGAGAGTAACTGAATACCAAACAGCATGGCAAACCTTTAATGTGACATTATGCTCGGTGATGATTACATACTGATTTATACTTTGTTACATACTTCAGCCAATTGCTCTTGAAGTGTTGACTTGACAAGGGGAAATTTAACAGAAGTTTTCCATAAGGGGAAAAAAAATTGTATATGATATTCATAAACCAAAAGATTACCTTTAGAACTGTTTGAATTAAGAATAGCTTGATTTGTTGTTCAGATAAATCTCAAGTATATAAGGGAATTTATTCTTCCAAGTCTCAGATAAGAATTAAACATATGCGGGAAATAAACATAAATAAGTAAATAACTAATATAATTCAGGCTTAACTTTCTTAGTATACGATACAAGCAAAACAAAATTTAAAAGAACAAGATGTTTTAAGTCACCAATCTCATGATGCATTGCCAATAGTATACCTAAATTTTAGCTAAGCAACAAGTTTTGAATATCGCAAACAAAATATAAAAATTTTCAATTAATAGAACTTTTGAAGAAATGTGGAGAAGTGGTAATAAATGATGATGATATAACAGAAATTTTCCATTGTGATAACAATGCCCCAATTATCAATTAACAAACATATGGTGAAAATATTGCTATTGATAATAAAGAAAGTGAGAGCACAGTTGCTGTGAACAAAAACATTTCCAACTGGCAATTTAGTACAAATTCTCGACATAGTAATTACAGGACTTATACAGTGGAATTTTGTAAAGGCACAAAAAATTACATCTATCTATAAAATTAAAGAGAAAGTATTAGCATAGAAAACAAAATAACTTAAACACCTTACATTGAAAGAAATGTTTTAATAAACCAAATAAATATTATGCTTTTATTTTATTTATTTATTTTGTAAATTTTGATTCCTTTATTGTCATTAATAATTCATTATTTCATGAACAGCTATTTCACATTTTTAATTTTATTATTTCTACGTGTCATCTAACAAGATTTATACTAATGATCTAAAATTTGGAAAATCCTAAAATCCAGAATTGCTGAAGTGCCAATGAGTCTGGATTTTGGATTTTACACTGCATATACATTTCAAAGGGATAAAAATAACTATTAGCTATTAAAAGTCTCAAGAAAAGTATAAGAAATGAAAATAAAAAATAATGAAGTTTTCTACATAAATAAATACATAAAATCAAAGAAGGAGGGTTAAAAACTGTACCCTACAAGATGCTTTAAATTTGTTCCTCAAGTTAATCTTGTTTTTGTTTTATTTCTTTACAGAAATTATTTGACTTTATAAAATTCTAATGTTCTCCAATGCTTTACCTTTAGTTGCTAAATTATCTGCAGTTTTTTTTATTATTATTATTATTTCAGTTATGTTCTTTTCTGCCTTTATTAATTTATATTTAATAAAGGCAGAAAGCAATTTTTTATTTAAACCATCAAGCTTGATTTCAATTAGTTTTCTTTTTTAACTTTTAGTGTTGTTTTGTTTGTTAGCCTTTTGGCTCAGCCAAATAACGTTAAATATTCCTGACTCGGAGCAGACGAAAGTATACACTGTGCAGCAAATATCTCAGTTAATGATTTAAGAAAACTCATTAGTAGCTATTTATGATCTTACCAGTACTTTAAAATAGCAATTTCCGTACATTTTTTATTGTGCACCCTAAGACAAAAACAATTTATAAGTTGTGCCCAATGTAATATGATATAACATAACATAAAATAATATAATGTAATGTAACATAATATATGGACATGCATTTTAAAACTGGTGAAGTTATGTTTCCAAAGGCTAGTGAAGTCAGACACAGTAACAAACCTGAGAACTTCGCACTCACATGATACATGATCATATAGTCTCAAGTATCATGAGAAAGCCTATTTCTTTGGCGTATGCCATTGAGTTTGAGTATCCCACTCTGGAGACCACTCCTCTAAAAGACAATTTCCATATGAAATTTTGCAAATTAAATGGAAAATGTTTTATTACTATACTGGTTATTATATACACACACATATATATATATATATATATATGTGTATGTATATATATGGCTTTTGCTGTTTCAAGTTGAATTATTTTTACATAAGAATATATACTTATGTAAAAATATTACATCTCCTTGCAGTGAAAAATCTACAGTTAAAATCTCAGAAGATAGCCCATCTCTCCAAATGAGTTATGTAAATGTTTTGTAATGTGTACATCTAATGTAATATAAACAGAAACACAGTTAATTCTATTACCAATTGATACCAAACTAATAAAAAAAGTACCTTTTGGATTTTTCATTCATTTTGTCATAAGAACGAGTATTACACACATATTAACCAACTACTGAAATTTACATGTGAAGGTGAGATTAAAAAAAGAAAAAGTTAACTTTCTAACAAATTTAGAATAATTAAACACAATCCAAACATGGAATTAATTCAGCTAGATCAACACAGTTATTTCATACATACATGGAGGTGCATAATCAATAAAATCTTTAAATAATAAGTCAGTCAGTAGTTGCATCAGCACTAAAATATCCTGATATTGTTCCTCTTCAGCATTAGCCTCCCTGGTCAATTTACCTAAAAAAAAAAAGGTAATCAAACAGAACATTACAAACAAAAAGATTTGCACATTCTAATTTTTGAAACAGCAACAAATTAGATGATAAGGGATTTCAAAGAATGAAAGAAATTTCACACACACTTAAATGATAAACATTTTCTCACCAGTATTGTGTTTTGCATATATTCGTATCATATTTACACAGCAGTCATACAAATTTTTAGAGCCAGCCTAGAAAATACAGAATAAAATAATTAGGTTCTAAATAAGTATTACATAAATAACTATTAAAAAAGATAACATTATTTTGAATAATAAAATTACATATGATTTTGACACACTAATGAAAATAAAATTATGTAACTATGCATGTAAAGACCACATTTTTTCTTTTCTATTTCAAAATGTGAAAAGGGAAAATCTGGAACTTCAGAATTATTTTTTTCATTCACTGAAATTATCCATTGGTTAAATTCTTATAATTTCAAATTAACAGTACTGCTTTTAAATACTTTATTTCTCAAAATTTTAATCAACAAAATGAAATTATTTTTTCTATTTTAAATATTTGTTAATTATTAATACACATTTTTTAAATAGCAAGAATCATTTTCATGTAAATCATATTTTGAAAATCCATATACATTTATGGATTGATTTATATGTTAAGTGTATATTCATATGTGTTATGTCATATTCATATTCATATGTTCCTTCTAAAAAGAATATACAATCCAATTTTTCCTTTTAATTTCAAATACAGTTATCCATTTATGTAACTAGCCATAATAATTTTCAATATATTTGATAGCAGTTCCAGTAATGCAATATACTCAGATATAAGTCTTATGTTTATCACTCTAAACACATTATAACAAGTATTGTAACTGTAGAAACTGCTTAACAATAAAGAAAGGAACAAAAAAGTTACAGGTGGAACTGGATGCAATAATAATAAATGACACTATTAATGAAACATTTAATGAATGAGCTATTCATTTTAACACAGAGTTTAAGTTAATAAATGGAGGTGCTGAATTTGTTTATTATGTTTAAGAGTGCAGAAAATGTATATTTTCATTGGAGCAGAGACAAGAATAGTGTGTCTTTCCACTAATTCTTGCATCCATGCCATTTCTTATTCTTTAGCACATTAAATCAGATCCAAATATTTTGCATATTATGTATTCAGGGTTGCCACTCAAACAGTCCCTGACTTTTCCAGATGTGTTTTAAGAAAATTCCAGTCTATCTGCATAATGCACTTTGGCTGTGCTAAGAGGTAAATTAATTATGGTACCACTTGAAAGCACAAAAATTTGTCAATTACATGACTTATAATAGGAGTTAGTTTCTCCAGTGAAGATTGAGATTAGAATCTGCCCAATGAAAATTAATTAAATTAAAAATTAATTAATTAAAAAATTAAATGGATTAAAAAATATCTTTTTTTTTTGCAGACATTTTGCAGCTAAACGAAAGAAAGAAAGCTATTGAATGACATTTTAAAATAAATTCATGTATTTTATATTTATTTAACAGCATACATAAGCAAAAAATATGTGCATTAAATTTCGTGATGTTATGTCATCATACTGCTAGAATTAGTTTCAGGATTATGCCAGAAAATAATTCCTGAAATTTGAAGTATTATTTACTAATAATAAATAAATTTAGAGGGAAGAAGCAACATTAAATGATATGAATAACATTAATATAATTAAAAACTGAATTACAATAATCACAATATTTTGGTGACTATAGTTATATTAAATGGCTAGCCTAAATGACTGACTACTGTTTTTTTTATTTTACTACAAAATGACAAATAAGGCATTTATTAAAAAGAAAAAAAAAATGTTTAAAAGATTTTGCAGTAAAATCCTAGTATATGCTACGGCCTTGGCACAATTTTGAAAATTGGCGCCAACACCAAAATGACCCATTTATTGCTCATCATAATGTCCCAAATCCTGTGTGTACCATATGTGGAGGTTAAAACAGAATACTGTATACTATAATTAACCGATTTTGTTTTATACAATACATATTTTCTTTACTTCAACATGCACTGCACATGTGCATGCAAGTCTCTCAAGGTTACTGAAAACCAAGGTTGCTGGAAACTTGCTTTGCCTTTCTAAAACACATTCGGATTTCTAAAAGACAATCGGATTGGAGCTGCGAAAATTAGCTCTATGCCAGCTGCTTGAATGACACTAACACGTGCCAAGAAAGTGATTGCTTCCAACGTCAATGCAAAACTTGCTTTCTTTGAGGGCATCACTGTATGAAATTCCCTGACTTTTGACTAAAATATTTAAATTCGCTGATTTTTACCCAATTTTTTTTGTCAATTTTCGAATTCCCTGACTTTTTCTGGTTTTCCAGGTAGTGCGGCAGCTCTGTTTATTACCATCTGACAGCAAGTTTTTCTTGACTTCAGAAATTGAATCATAATATAATTAAATCTTTCATGAAAAAAAAAAAAACTATATATTCTACAAGTGTTTCAGATACATAATTAATTTGTTAGACATACAGTACGAAAGATATTATATAATTAATTAGTATTATTAATAAGATTATTAACAAACCTGGTTCAAATAACATAAAATTCTTTTAGCAGCTACACAAAATACTTGGAAGACCATTCCAACAATATCACTATAATTGTGATAGATATCAACAAGTTTCACAACTTCTTCAAAATGAGGGTCTACAAAAGGCAGTAAATAGGACAAATTTGATAACGTGCAACCATCAACCACACCAGTTAAGCACTCTATTAAGTCCATGACTTCAGTTTGAACTTGTTTTGTGTGATATGTTTGAGCAAAAGCAGGTGAACATATGACAGCTTGGAATTTTTCTTGCAGTGGCTTTAAAAGCTATTCAAGAAAGAAGAAAATTTTCATTGAAGTTAAATTGCATAAAAAGCATCATTAAACTAAATCTTACTAAATATAGTTTATTTTGTATACAAATCATAATTGTTCACATCAACGAAAGTGCAAAACTGCAATTAAAAATATTCAAGTTATCTTTAAATGTATTTACTTCTTCCCAGTATCTGTCTCTGACTTCAGGCTGTTTATTTGCAGTACCAACAATCACTAGAGATTTAAGTAGAGAACGTTTGGCAGCAGTTGGTAATGACTGAAAAAGTCCATTTGATTGTTTCTTCACTAAACTAATTAAGGATGCACAATTTATAGCTTTATCACCTCTGGAAAAAAAATACATTCTTTTAAATCTTTTATAGTACATAGTTTTCTTACATTATTTACAAAACATTACAAATTTAATAAAATATTATGCATAAATTTTTATTTAAATAAATTTATTGTATACGCTGATTATCAAAGAAAAATCAAACTGTTATAACTTCATCTTTAAAACTTCTAAGTTTAATTCTAATTTAGTTACTATTAATTTTGACAGGAAAAATTAACATTTAGTAAATACATAATTTACACACAAATTTTGAACTGTTATTAAATATTAATTTTGATTCACAAATGCTGAATTTCTTTGTGTATTTTCCCCCATTTTTTCACTAATTTTTTTTGTCTGAAAATTGAAAGGGGAAAATCATGTAAATAACTAAATTTCCAAAAGACGCAGTTACAACAAGAACATAACATATGAAAAATAGTCATGGATAAACTACAAGTAGTTATCACAATATTACTTCTCTAAAGAAACCTACATTCCGATAAAAATACATAGTAATATTAACATTACACTATCTAATATATATCTAATTTTACTTATTCATTCTTACTGTAGTTTCTGCTACTCTTTAAGTCTCAAATGATTCATAAATAATTAGAGAAATTGAATGTGCAGATGATGCTGCGAAGTTGCAGACTAAATGTCAGTTTGCATTTGTTTTGCTCTGATTGGTCGATTCTTGCATTAGGCTGGCGTAGCATTCAACAGTTAAAAGGGAAAGATTCGGCATGACATTTGCAGATAGTTTGCAAGAATTGTCTTTGTTAGTGCAATGAAAACAATTACTATGAAGCCGAATCCATTTTAAAATTTATCGGAAGCTTATTCTCGCACTGAGAAAGGAAAAAAATTCTGTAAATATTTTTTAAATTTTCAGAACCTGGAACTAAAAGGGTAGAGGACAAATAAGCAAGAAAATAAAGTGTACTTCAACACTCATTATATAGTATTCACCGTAGTTTAATCCCATGTAGTATAAATTAGATGATAAATCATTTTTAATGTTAGAAATGTGTTGGATGGTCATGATTAGTGGAATGCCGTTTGGAAGTGGTTTTTGTATTTCCTGTTTTGGCTAATTCCACGCTATGCATCTAAGTTGCTTATGCTTACTACAAATAGCCATGCTGTTGTGACTGTGCTGCTACTGTTCCAAAAAGCCCTGTACTGGCTGTGGACCACCATCCCTTTTGTTACATTTTGTTAATTTATTGTTAAGTTAATAAATGTTCTGTTTGTTATTACAAAGTCTCAGTCCCTGGATTATTTTCTTTCTAGGTTCAAGCATACAAACAAAATATTTTAAAATATTTTCCCCTCCCCTATTTTTTATTTAAATCATATTATATGTCATGGACATCAGATATCACAAGAAGAAATAGTGAATCAAAAGATAATTTTCATGATGTAGTTCCCATTTTTACCAAAGTATTTACAGTGAACGTCTCTTTACATATACATTTCAACTCTTCAACATTCCCAAACTAAAATCATTCTCACATTAATAAATATTCGTCATGGATTTTATACTTATGTTTCCATAAACTTCTCTTCTATGTTTATTCAGCTAAGAACACAAACTCTAACTCTTTTTTGTAATAATAATAATAAAAAAAAAAAAAAAAATTCAATGAAGGTTGCCAAAATGAATTCAATAGATTTTTCACTGAACCATGGAGTTTGAATACTCTCATTTATGCTCCATGGTCTTTAATTTATTCCTCATTCCTAATTTAATTTATTCCTAATATTAATTTAATGTTCTTTAATTAATTCCTCATGTTCTTTAATTAAGTCCTGCAAGAAATTATATGTGATTACATGTGCATTAACTATAAGCATCTACAAAAATTCATCAGCAATTTAAAATACTAAGTAATTCTTTTAGCCTTTCTCTGTCTTTGTATTTTAAAAGTAATTAAAATTATATTTTCATTAAGCTAAATTTCTGTGCATTTAACCCTTATCTCTTCATTGGCTCTGGTGTGAAGATATCACTCATTCTCTGCTGCAGAGCCGAATGTTTTTAACATGTTTATGCTTAAGCTGCTATGTCACTGTTGGCACTGCCAATTGTTACCTACATTTAAAATGTACTAAGTCTCTAATATTGAGTTAAGTTCTTTTATGACCTTCCTCATGTTTAGAAACATGGAGATGAAACAATGTTATGATGAAAATTTATAGTTAAGTAATACTGAAGGTATACTTGATTTCTAAGTACTTAAAGATAATTTAGATGACAATGTTGCTTATAATTCTGATGCCTCGTGAGTGCTAGAAAATTATCCCACCACGGAGATGAAGAATGGGAATTACTAAAAATGACGATTTGTTAGAATTCTTAAATGAATGGCGTGATATTACAGAAGAATTAGTTATTCCAGAAAGAATACATTTTAGTGTATCACCAAAAGTCACTGGACCACAGTTCCTCCAAATATTATACAGCCAATACAATATTTTAAATAGTTTTTCATAGAAGAACCGGTAAAGGAAATTATAAAAGAAACCAACAATTATGCAGAAACTTTTCTAAGCTTGAAAAAAATATCTAGTAATTTCATTTGGCAAACGTGGCCTGACGTGGAAAAACAAGAATTTTAGGCTTTTATCAGAGTTACCATCAATATGAGTACAACAAATCTGGCAAATGTGCAAGCATACTGGTCAGTTAAGAAGGATAGTAACATCCCTTTCTTTAGCAGCATATTTACACAGAAAAGATTCAGTCAGATATTCTGAATGTTGTATTTGAAAATTTCAGATCCTGCAAGAAATGATATTAGAACTTGCATACAATGAACAAGTAATTTTTTGGAATATTTAAATTCAAAATTTTGAAAACATTTGATACCTGGGCAAAATATTTGTATTGACGAATCTATCAAAAAATTTAAGAGAAATACAGGTTTTATTACACTCAATCCAAATAAACTGACCAAGCACAGCATTTGTATACACATTTTGACAGATTCAGAAATGGGATATGTATTTAGCATCCTTCCAATATTACAGCAACCTCATTTCTGAAAATCTGACAAGGCCAGATTTACTGTTCAGCACCAGAATTGCCTTGCATCAGTACCAACAATTACTGAATCGAATGCTTGTCACAAAAGTATATCACATGTGTTCATGTGAGTATTGCAAACAGCATGTAAAAAATAAGATCGCTTGGTTTGTTTATTTCATGGCTGAATCATCAATCCACTCCAACCGGAAGTGTAAGGTAATTAATCTATGATTTATAATTTTAAAATGTAAGTTTCTCTTTACTATTTGTTGCATGTGGCAACAAGAGTATTTGAGAACAGAACTTTGTTCTTGTGATAGCCGTGTGGAATGGCTAGTTATGTTGTAGTAATTTTTACATAATTAGATTAGTGTAATTAAGTGAAGAATACACAGTCCATTCCATTTCTCATGTGTTTATTTCTGTGTACCAGCCATGTGAAACTTCCTTTTTTTTTTTTTTTTTTGTTAAAGTCTAGCCAGAGTGCTAGTGAAGATAGTGATTGCTTGTTTGAAATGCATCTTAACGGTGAAAAATTACTTCAATTAATGAGATAAGTGCATACTGAACATTTAAATTCCATTCAAGAAGAATTTGCTTTATACCCAATTATTAAGAGCATTGTTATGATGAAAAATATAAGTGTTTCGATTCCATCCTAATATTGGTGTAAAGTAATTTGAGAATAATTTGTGTTTTTGTTTTGAGCAATTATAAGTGAACTTATAACTTTTAAAACAAAAAGAACTTCTTTACATAGGAATGTTACTTATATTAAGAAAACAAAAGTTCTTATAACAGTTGATGAAATAAATTTAATGGAATTAGAAGATGTGTTGAATTATTTTAACAAAAAGAGACTAAATTAAAGAATCTTGATTTTGAAATTGAAGGTTTAATTACAGACACTAAGTTAGAAAACGAAACAGATAGTAAACAGATAGATAAAATTTCTCTATGAAAATTTAAAGGTTAAAAAATATTAAAAATAAATCTGATAGTGTAATTTCAGAACAGGTTCATGACAATATTAAATTACCAAAGTTAGCATTAGCGACCTTTGGAAGTCATATTACAGAATGGATAGCCTTTAAGGATCTATTATGTGCATGTGTAAGAAATAATACAAATTTATCCAATGCTCAAAAACTGCAATATTTGAAGGCTTCGTTAAAAGGTGAAGCTTATTGCATCATTCAAACTATTCAAATTTCGGTTTGTAATTTTGAGAAAGCGTGGAATCCTTTAAATGAAGGATATTCAAACAAAAGAGAACAAATTTTTGCTTATATTAAACGTTTCCTAAATTTACCAACTATTCAAAATGAATCAGCTATTGCTATTTTAAATTCAGTTGACAACATTAATGAAGTAATTTGCTTATTAGAAGTATTGAATCAAACCATTGATAATTTTGCAGATACTTTAATGACTTATTTAACTTTACAATAAATAGATCCTTCTACAAAATTAGGGTGGGAATGTCAGCTAAAATGTAATGAGATTCCAAAATTTATGACATTAATTGAATTCTTGAAGAACTATGCAAAAACACTTCAAAACAGCAAATCAACAATTATTAAGATATCTAAATCTGTGCCTCAGAATGTTTTGGTAGCTATGTTGAGTTGTGGTTATTGCAAAGAAGATCATAGTTTAGCCAAATGCTTGAAATTTCTAAATTTTGTCGCTTCAGCAAAGAATAGACTTTACAAAATCTAATGATTACTGTTTTAATTGTTCATCTAATATGCACTTGCTCAAAAAATATACGAGTTTAAATACATGTCAACATTATTTTAAGAAGCATCACAGTATTTTGCATATTGTATTTAATTCAAAGAACAAAACTCAGTTAAACAATATGTCTCCGTATACACAATTTATCCCTAAAGGTAATGAGTCAATGAATGTTAAGGATGTTTCATATACAGTTTGTGCCTCTCATTATGAATCAAATGCAAAAGGTAATCAAACTAGTCACATTTTGTTGTGTACTGCATTGATAAAAGTTCAAAATTCTGAACAACAGTTTCTGAAGTGTAACAGTTTATGTGACACTGGATCTCAGAGACCATTTATCTCAACAAACTGTGTGAAGAAATTAGGATTGCGAGTGAAAGATAATTCCACACTGTGTCTTGTTTGAGAGAATTTAATACTGTAAGTAATGAGGAAGTCGAATTATTATTCACTTCTCATTTTAAAAGTGATATTCATATATCAACATCAGCATTTGTACTTGATAAGGTGACAGGTAATGTTCCCTATGTATCTTTACCACTAGTCATTTTTGATAACTTCAGTGATTTAAGGTTAGCTGATCTATTATTTTACAAGTCACAACCAACTGACATTTTATTTGGTATAAATGTGTTTCTGCATTTTATGACAGGAGAAATCGTCAAACGTGATCCAAATCTTCCATTCGCGATTAATTCGAGGCTGGGGATGGATAATTTCATGTACTACAAATTATGAGTCTCACACAACTGAGCCAGTATATGTAAATCATGTGAATGCAAACACAGATGAATTAGTAAATTCTTTTTTGGAGTTGGAAAAATTTCCAAATGTACAACCTTTAACAGATGAAGAAAAACGTTGCGAAGAACATTTTCAGAAGTTCTCATTTTAGAGATAAAACAGGCCATTATTCAGTTTCATTACCATTCAAACATAACAGAGATGCGTTAGGTGATTCCCATGAAATGGCATACAGAAGATTTCAGTATGAGACTGCTATCTATGCCAGAAATTTACAACCAGAATATTCAATTTATGAAAGAATATTTTTCACTGGAACATGTAGAAATTGTGTGGAACATAGATCATGAATTAGAGAATTAACACTATTAAATACCACATCACTTCATACTGCAGGCTTAGCTTACAATAAAATTCAGAGTTGTCTTTTATGGGAGTGCTACAACAATCACAGATGCTTCTTTAAAGGATAAATTAAAACACAAGTGGTCCAAAAACACAAGATGATTTAGTTTGTATTTTACTAAGATTTAGACTTCATAATATTGAAAATAACTGCTGATATTTGAATGATGTATAGACAAACAAAGGTTCATGAACAAGATCGAGACTCAGAAAATATTGTGAAGAGATTGTCCAGATAAACAAATACAAGTTTGCTGTTTAAATATTCTCATATATGGAACTACTGCTGCTCCATAAATCTTGCAACCAAAGTTTTGAGTCAATTAGTGACTGATGAAGGACTGAATTTTCTGAGAGCAAAGACTGTGGTTTTAAGAGATTTTTGCAGATGATGTACTAACTGATGTTAAGGATAATCTGGAAGGTATCACATTGATAGATGAATTGCAGCAACTGTTACAAAAGGGTGGCTTTGAGCTCCATAAATGGTTGACAAGCAAACCATCATTGTTAAAAACTGCTGTTTAATAAACACAGAGAGTGACAATATTCATCGTGTAATAGAAGGTAAAACAGTAAAGGTTCTGGAATTGGAATGGCATTTGACAATGATGAATTCAAATGTAATTTCAGTGTAATAGATTATCAAGGTGTTCTGGCTAAAAGGATTATTTTGTCATTTGTATCAAGGTTATTCGATCGACTGGAGTGGATAAGTCTTTTTTATTTTCTTGCTAAAATAGTCCTTCAGCAGCTGTGGAAATTACATTTGTCATGGGATGATCCTGTATCAGAAGAGATTGATCAAAATTGGAGAGGTTTATGTAGAGAAGTTAAAACTTTTGAATTCTATAAATGTACCTAAAAAAGTACTGTTATCTGATTATGCCTGATGTGAACTTCATGGATTTTGTGATGCGTCTGATAAAGGCTATGCAGCCATTATTTATGTCAAAACATATAATAAATCTAACATTAGTGTTAAACTTCTAACAGCTAAAACTCCTGTAGCACCCCTGAAACCTGCCACGTAAAACTGTGTTAAATAAGCATTAACTTGCCCATCCACAGGGATTATAGAAGTATATCATTAGCTAAGGAAATGAAAAAAATTTACTGCCTCATGACTGCTACTGTCAAAATGAAAAAAGGCGTTCCAATCCTCTGGAGAAAACTAAATTCAATGATAAATGCACTGCGGCATTCAAAAAAGGACATGCAATGCTCTTAATGTAATTAAAATATGCAATTTTATGGTAACTACTTGTCATTAAATGTAAAGTTAATCTCAGTTGAAATACTAAGATTTGTTATGGGAATTATAACACCCGGCTGACAAAGATTCTCTTTAAAAAAAAAAAAAAACTTTGGAAATGTGTCAAAGTTTATATGATTTATTTGCTGTGTATGTTTAAAATTTTGGTATGTGAAAGAATATTTTAAGAATAACTGGTTGCATTTGTATATATATATATATATATATATGTATATGTTATAGTAATCAATAATGAGGGTTTTTGTTTGTATTACTTTTGGTAATTTATGATGGCATAGTTAATGAAAGAAAAGAAGGCCAATCTTGTACTTCTGGCTAATGAGTTAAAAGAAGAGATCTCAAGTGATATAAAAATGATTGAACTAAAAAATAACATCCTGGGGAGTAAGCGTTAAGAAAAAGCTGTTAAAAAATTATTAACTTCAATTATTCCCAAAAGGAAAGTGAAGAAAAATACATAATTAACCCAGAAGAGGTTACAGTTAGAATATGAAAGGATAGAATTTGAAAGATTAAGACTAGAGGCAGAGAACTGGAGCTTAAATTCTGGAAGTTCCGTGGGAGTTTGAGAAAAAGCTGAGTCCACGGTTTTGAAAACCCACATACCTTTAACCAAATGGTTTAATCAGACATCAAAACATATGTTGCATCACATTACTACAGCAGAAGGTTGTACTTGGCACATTCAAATACCTTATG
>KK115212.1:77751-140166 GCA_000611955.2 Stegodyphus mimosarum | reverse complement strand
GGAAATAGCCAAAAGCAGAACAGGGTATCATCACCTTTCCAACTACTATATGATAGACCAGCAAAAAGACTATTATCTATTTTAAAATTAGCACGGTCGGGGAAGTATAATGAATTGAAATTTTATTTAAACTAGTTTCTAAATATTTTCAAGGTTTGAAGGAATAGTTGAAGCAGACTGCTGAGGAATCTGACTTTACTAGCAAAATTCAAGGTAAGATGGCCCAATATTATAATTTGCATTCTTCAAATAAAGCTTTTGAAATAAGATATAGCTGTGTAGTCCTCATACTTGATTCAACCAACAGATTATATGCTTGATGGCAGAGTCCAGCAGTGATAAAGTCAAGGAAAAATCTACACTCATTTTTGATAGAAAAGGCAGACAGAAACATTAAACATGCACATCAAAATAAAATCAGAAAATTCATCATACAGTCAAATGCAATTAATGTAATGTTTGATGGAGAAGAGTTAGGTAAGATAGAAAATATTACCTCTACTTTAGATCAGGATAATGCTTTTGAGGATATGATAAATAGCTTAGGTGTCACTGATCTTAACATGAAGCAGACTAATAATCTAAAATTACTTTTAGGAAGTGTAAAAATTTAACCCACGAGTAAGAAAGCTTAGAACTGAACTTATTCTGGAAGCATACAAGAGAAAGCCCCATTATTATAGCATTCCAATGGCATATAGCAAAGAAGTAGACAAGCAAGCTCCAGTGGTTCAGTGAGATTCTAAAACTTAGCCTCACTGAACCACTGCAAACAGTCACAGCACACATGAAAGTATGTGCTGCCAAGAAAAACGTGACAATTAGCACACACTTACATTTCAGGGCTCTAAATTCGATCACTAACATGCCTGCATTTCCTATGAAGGATATGCACAAGCTAATATATATGACGGGGATTCTAAATGATTATCTAGTTTAGATATGTGCAGAAGTACTGGCAAACAGAAATGAACATATCAAGTAAACTGCTGACAGTATTTTTAATTTATAATAGGGCATTTCAGTAGAATATCATGCCATTTGTTTTGGCAGGTGTCTTAGGTACTTTTCAAATGGAAATGAATAAAGCCCTTTCCTGGTCTAGTGATTTTGCCCAAGTATACATAGATGATATTACAATTTTTTAAACACATTCAAGAAACACCTGAAAAATTTAGAAATGATTTTTAAGGAATTGACAAATTTGAGGAATGAAAAATTCTGTCAGGCTCAGTAAGTGTGATTTTGTAGCTAAAGAAATGGATTACTTAAGTCATATGATAGGAAACAATAAACATGGACCATATACTAGTAAGACTGCAGCAATTAAACAGCAGAAGGGCCCATGAATACAAAAGGAGTCCATTGGGTTTCATGAGATTTTAGAGCATATATATATTCCAAACTATATAGAGATAGCTGGACCTTTAATGGATTTGACGAGAAAAAAATGTGCCAAATATTGCACAGTGGGGCTAAATCGACGCAGCTTTCAAGAAATTGAAAGATATTCTGTGTCAAGGGATATCTTTCTGATTTCAATATGCCATTTCAGCTGGTGTTTGCCAAAAATATCATGGCAAAAACATTGCACACAAAAACGTTGCAGAGGAAGCAATGCATGGCGAAAATGGCATAATATAAAACATCATGGAAGAAAAGAAAGCAGAGAGAAAACACCACAGTTCTAAAACATTGTGGTACAAAATATCGTGGTTGAAAATAAAGTGGTTAAGAAAATTCGCAACAATTTAAAAACAGTGTCTTCGAAAATATCATGGGAAAAAATAAAGTACCTACAAATCATCGCATGACAATAGCATCGTGCATATGCCTTTTTCAGGTTTTAAAAGTTGTAAGTGCATTTTTGCATAATGATTTGGGAGCAAAAGAAGGAAAGGGATATTTATTTCATATTTTTGAGTGAACTAATAAATTTTTGCAGAAAATTTACGAAGGAAATTCAAGCATTTAAAAATTGAAAATGAGTAGAAAATTAATGTACCTTATAGCATTTAATAGAATTTTTAAATTTACATAGTTAATTAACAAAGGTTATTAATAAACTAATCTTTTTTTATAAAGTTATACTGATAATTTTTCATGCAAAATACAGTCTAAAAATGTTTACAGAAAGGAAGACAAATAAATGCACGAGGTTACCTCTATACAAAACTATCAAATTATTTTCTTTCACATTTGTTAATCTGTTTTTGTTTCAGTGAAAATTATATCTTGTTTTGTTTCCTTTTATTCTTGAAGTGCCATTAACACTTTAACCCTATTTCCCTCTTTCATTCTTGCACATCCAAATAATTATGTGATAATGCTGTTACAACTCTTAAAACCTGAAAAACGCATATGTATGATGTTATCATCAGGCAATGATTTGTAGGTATTTTATTTTTTACCATGATATTTCTGATGACGATGTTTTTAAACTGCAAAGATTTTTAACTGCTATATTTTTTACTACGATGTTTTATCTTTGCTTTTTTTTTTCCTCCCACGATGTTTCATACCATGATGTTTTCGCCCTGCATTGTTTTCTCCGCAACGTTTTCAGCTGTAGCCATTTCAGATGCATTTCGATATGCCAAATGTTGCAGTTGGCTGTTCTCTAACATAGGAGTGCATTATAAATCAACTGCTTTTGCATCCTGAAAATTTTCTGATGCTCAGAGGAACTGGGCAGGAAAAGAAAAGGAGGCGTGGGCAGTTTTGTTCAGGCTCCAGAATTCCATAAGTGAATTTTGGAGGGAACAATGGAGATCATTATGGAACACAATCCCTCAAAGTATCTCATCAAAACCATATCCAAGAGTCCAAAATTAACATGCTGAGTTCTTTCTCTGTAAAGGCAGAATTAAAAAATTACACTTTGTCCAGGAATGCAACATCATGCAGTGCATGCTCCGTCAAGTTTAATGTGAAAAAAATGCATACTTACGCAGTTATATAGCACATTTTTAGGTCCATATCAAAGTAAATAAAATGTTTTGCGTAATGTAGTGTATTTTTTTAAATATATTTACTTTATTTATATCTTTTGTCCAGCAAAACTCACACGGGGATGTTTTTAGCAATGGCCCTTTTTACTTCCTTGTACGATGTAAAAAGGAAGTACTGTAATCGCGAAAAATTTCGGGTACTATATTTTAACGAAAATATATATTTTGACCACTATCGAATGCAATTTAACAATGGTTTTGAGTGACATCCGTACATAAGGACAGAATAAAGGACTCTTTTTTTCCCCCGAAACAATTATAAAACTGATTTAAAATGGATTCAGAAGAGATTTTTTCATGGTGTCTGTGTGTACGTACATATGTAAGTATGTGCCTCGCATAACTCAAAAACAAGTAGCCTCCGAACATTGAAATTTTGTATATAGGGCTGCTATAACATGCAGATGACCACCTCGCATTTTGGTTGCAATCGGCCATACCAAAAGTATATAAATAAATGTATATATATATCTACTCTGTTACTTGGCTCAGTGAGCTCAGTTTCTTTATTCTTATAAGTTTGTAAATTGCACATTTTTTGCTTTAAAAATGATTGAATTATGTTGTTTTTATCTTTCGGTTAAGGTTGTTATGCCCTTAGTTAACCTACATGCAATAATTGTAGAATTATCAACAATTCTGAAAGTTTTTCAAGTACGACTAAGCCTAATTTTTCGTTATGATAGCGGCCATATTTGTTTACATTTGAGCTTAGCAGAACAGTGGATTTATTTCGGATTTAGAGAAACTAAGCTTCACAGCAACAAAGCGACATCTTCTTTTATTATTGCAAATTAAATTATCCTTGATTCATTCTGGAATCATCATTTAAGTTATTAGCTGGGTTTTGAGTACAAATTGTAATTTTAATTGCAAAAATTGCTTTGTTAATTGTTTTAACTGTACTTGGTGTTTTATGTTTTTCTACATCTTTCACTTTTTAATGAAAATATTTTGAATTTTTGTGTATATTTGCCTTACCGCGAAGTGAGAACTGAATTATTTAGTGGTGCATGCGCATTAGGGAAGCGGCGCTGAATCGTATGTGAAAAACTGTTTCTTTTTTAATTGTTTAATTTCTTTTATACATCATTTTAAATTTATTATAGTATTAGAATAGAACTTGCGGTAATTTTTCAGATGCCATAATTTTTGCCCACCCTGAATTATAAATTGAATGAGATATAATGCTGTTAAGTGTGGCTATGGTAAATAAATAAGCGAACTTTAAAGAGTGCATTTATTGTATTGTAATTTATGGACTATCGACGAAGTAGATTTAATTCAAAATTCGCTAACTGTTAATTCAATATGTTTAAATGAAACGCAGGAAAATTGTGTATAATTTAATATTCTGAACAAGGAAGTCATGTGGTGTACACATCAGATTTTTTTTTCTAGTAATTATTTTAGAAGTTTATATATAAATATGTAGCAGTTGAATATAACTCCCTGCACCTGGTCAATGAGGGGTGTGAAAAAAAATTTCAGTAACCTAGTCAGTCATCAAGAACCTTTTGAAATTTCCAATGAACTTAAGTACCAAATACGCAAGTGAGAACCTTGAGGACTGAAAGTGAAGAAGGGTTCCATGTGAACAGCAGTTAAACATGGGTCAGTCAGTCCTGCGTGACCAGAGAAATCCGTTCCGAATGGGGATGTTAAGCTTTGCCTAATAGAACTGTGTTTGTCCACCTGTCAACCAAAAGGGAATGGGGGTTAATATCCCCCAACCTGGACACAGAGACGTGTAAGCTTCAGCTCCAAATGCAATAATGCAAATGAACTTGAAGACGTCGATGGGTGACCCAGCGAAGAGTTATCTTTTCTTTGTAAGATCCCATATCCATCGAATCAGATCATCTGGAGATAGGGATGGTGAGCTTGTAAAAGCACCATGGCTTGTATGGTGTCCGGTAAGGTCTTGTTGATGCTTACAAATCCAAGGGAGAGATTATGACTTTGTGCCAGACCGTACCCATAGGCATGAAAATGAATGAATTCACGAACTCTTGTTTTTGATCAACTTTTAGGGAAATTAGTCTTTAGGCAAATTTCTATCTTTCTGGGGGGGAGTTCAGTAAGTGTAATACCTATAACACTAGGGAGGAAGGGGAATAAAAAGATCTTTTTATAACATGTCTTCAAAGTGTTTAATTCTATATTATGGAAGGACTGAAAGAAAAGATTTACATGCAATATTCTTTAAAATGCAACTCCTATTTATCCATAAATAGTTTCTCAAATAAGTCATGAGCTCAAGATCTCACATAGCATGCTATTTGAAAATTTAAAAACTGAGAAAAGTGGAATTACTTTAAAGATCAGAGCATTAAATTTCACAAGTAAACAAAGATGATTGCAAAGAATAATACTTTCAACTAATGGTAAATTATTGTTAACAAAATACTCAAAAAGTTATTTCAAAAGTTCATTTTGTGGAGTTTCTAGACAAATACCTAAATAGACTAGGATCATAGAGTGATCTACACAAGCTGCTACAGCTTATAGCAGAGAGAAAACAAGAATTTATTGCATACCATGATCTTCCCAAGAGAAAATACATCAAAGCATATCCGACATCCAATTGACAACATTAATAAAAATAAATTTACATAATAAATATATTTCTACGACAGAGAGATGTTATGAAAACATATCTTAATTTTTCTTACCTTTCTGTATTATTTAACACTACAGCAAGAGTATGTGCAGTTTCAGTGACTAATTTGGTTTCACTTGACCAAAATGATAGATTAGACTCTAATTTTCCAATCACAAAATCTAAAGTCCATAATCCAGCTTCTGTGTCTTTTCCAAATGCTTGAGTTAAAGTCAAACTCAACTAAAATTGCAAATAATCTGTTATCAAATTTTGAACAGTACAAATTAATACTTTTTAAAAATACTAAAACATGTGTAGTTTTTTATAATACACACTTTTAAAAAATTGTAAGATAATGCTTTTAATACAAAATAAAGAGATTATAAAAATTAAAATCAGGAATCAAATCTGAAGTTTCTTCCTCAGAGCATCTGAACTGAACTAAATAAATAGAATGCAGTAGATGCAATCCTGCCTTTGAAGAGCCAGAGTTTTCATAATACTGAACAAGAAAACATTAACTATGTCACCAATACAAAATATTCTCAAACATGAAAGGATGCTTATACTTCACAAATGAAACAAGACAACTAGATTTATATCTTCTAAACCAAAAATCAGTTTAATATGGAATGGAATTTTTTATATTAATACCTTACACTTAATTGGGAGCTTCAGTCAGTACCAAAAATGACAATCGTTTGCAGCCATATCTTTGACCTCAGTATGTTTTTTATGAGTTATTCAATTATTATCTTTACGGGTCTTTGAGATATACCAAGAAATGAGACAACAATTGCAGAATTTATTTATTGTTTCAGTTCTAACAACTGCTTGCAATAACAGGTAATATCTACCAAAAGGGATAATGTTAGGGGGAGGGCACTTTGTTTAGAAATAAAACTGTCTTTTAAAATTCCAGTTATGTTTTGCATGCAACCATAATATATACTAAATAAAGCCTTGATTAACACTCAAAATGTTTATTTAGAAAACAAAGAACCAAACTAAAATGTATTAAATATGGTTGAAACTTAGTAAATAAGAATCAGGAAATATACCTAGACGAATAAATGAGGTTTATTTCAATTCTGTTGCATTTTCATATTAACATGGATAAGCGTATAACACTTTTTCTCATCCAATTATTTTCTATGATTTTTGCCCACCTTTCATGGCAACTTTTCAATTCCCTTTTAGAAAGTCTTACTTTTAAGAGAAATATTCATTTACTAAGTTTTCAACCTCTTTTTAAGTTCTTGCCTACCAAAAAATGCTGCACATAAATAACTAATTATAAAAGGTAACATCAAGACCCTTTCATGGATGAGTAAGAATTTCGCAATGAGTCATTTTTCATCTCAATACACTACTGTCGAGTCACATTTGCACTATGTGATAAAACATTATTCTATTGAAGAATCACATGTTTACTGATTAATGCAGGTGACCTGAGTATATGATTTCAAACTACGTAATATTATAGCTGATGTCAATATTAAAGAGTTCATTATTTTCTAATAATTCCAAATAAAACACACCTTCTGTATCTTATCATATGCACAGCAAAATCTTCTTTGGATGCAATTCTGATTTTTCTGCAAGACTTGGCTCCTCTTTCAGGCTCAAACAGGGTCTTATCAGAGTAACATTAGCAAAGAGAATATTTTTAAAATAATACAGGTGTAATATACTCCAGTTAAGGAGTACTCCATTTATTTTTTGCAAACAAAGAAGAACAAATTCATATTTGCTGTTGACAATTTTCAGATGCAAATTCATATGGAACAAAAAAAAATTGTTATTCATTTTACATGATTTACTGCTGCTGACTGAGCACAGTGAAGCCTCTCTGTTATTTCTTTCCTGGTGATATGTTTATTTGATTTCAGTAGTATTTCTCCTTTTTCCAGCTCTTTTGATTGTTAACTTCTAAATTCTTCTTCAAAATCCTCACAACTTCTTAAATACTCTTGGCATTGATACTGTCTAACAACATATGAATATACTGATTTCTCCATTGGCTTCTGCAGCCTTTTCATGCAAAACTCATGATACCAAAAAAAGCTTATCATGTGATGATCATACAAGAACAAGTATCCAAAAATAAATTAAATCAGTGAGGCTGAGAAAGGATATGGTAGCACTGATTACAGTAATCAAACAACAATTTTAACAGCAGAACCATTTTAATGTATTTCTGCACATTCAAATTTTCGAAAGCCAAAATCTTGCTTTATTAACCTCACACTCTAAATTTCTGGTAATTAAAATTTGCCTCCTAAAACATCTTTATGGAATGTATTTCTATATGAACATGCAGGGCATGTAGATTTTCCTCTACACTAAGATAACTTCAAATGCAAATTATTGCCCAATACAAAATGTGGGGAAAATTACAGTACAAAGTTAAAAAAAAAAAAAAAATAAATAAATAAAAATTATTATATGCTTCAAACCAATCATTTATTAGCTAAAGATAATTGAAATAATTCCTTAATGCCAGTAATAATGAATCAGAATAAATACTGCAACTAGGTATTTGGCGTATAGTGATTATAACAAAGTAGTATAAATTTAGTGCAGCATTAAATTAAATCAACATTATTTAGTATCTTAATATTCTAAACAATGCAAAAATATAAATAGTGAGAAAAAATAAGTTACATCCAAAAATGACATTGCTTTAGCTTAAAGAGATGTATGATTTAACATAAAATACACTACCTCTGTGTAGTATGATTCATTAGGTAATAAATATGTCACAGAAAATCTGCCGAGGAACCAGACTAATGTTAATGCAACTTCAGGGCTAAGTAAATGGGTCAAATTGGCTTCTAAGGCCCTTTTTTCTACCTCACAGAGACGAAATACAGCAGCAATCAGCCTAAAAAGTGAAAATGCAATCAACAAATCTTCGCAAAATAATGATTTTAAACAAAATTTTTGGATTATTTTTGCTTTTCATTTATGCTATAAATACAAATAGAAAAAAATATGCATTATTAATCAACTAAAACATAATAAGTTTTTATAATTTAACTCCTCTCCCCCCTACACTTATTTAAATTTTCATGCCATCCAAAACAACATGATGTATATATAGAAACAATGATACATAAGGATGGCATTAGGTGTATAGAATTTTACAACCACTAAAGCCAATTCTTTAATGCTATAAAATAAATTCCATAATTCCATGTCAGTTTTATCTGCACAATCATTTTTTCTTTATTCCCTTCAACTTTCAATTTTTGGTGTGTATACTTGGTGAAGAACAGCAGCGATAAATAATTAGTGCTATTAAACCATTCACATTTTGGTTTATTTGAATTAGCATGTTTTTCTATTGATATTGTCATCATCTTAGAAATAAGACCCTCTGTTTTGAAGAGAAACAAATTAGCTAGTATTTGTACTTTCTCACTAAAACAAAGCAAAATAATTTCCTTCTAGAGGAAATGCTTATTTTTTAAACAATATTAAAAAGCATATATCTCCAAAAATTGCATTTGTTATTTAGAATTTTTATCATTCATGTATTTTTGAGCTTTAGATACTTTCTCATTATCCACACACCCCACAAGAAGTTGCGATTTCATTAGCAAAACATGTTTGTTTGATTACTTTTACAGCTTATTTTGTTTTAAGCCCTCCTAAATATAAACTTGAGAGGGGACACTGATCAGTGAAATCATAGTTAAATATACATATAAATCCACACCAAAAACACAACAGTTCTATCTAATGCCGAAATTGGTGAAAATAATCAAAAAGTATTGACTTTTTTCTAAGGTTTTGAGAGGTTTAGTAACTTCAGAAAATTGGATCTGCAATATTCTCCCACATATTTATACGTTTTTTCTTTTTTCTTTAATTTATACTTCACTTAAGTTGACTATCTATTTTTGCCTTACTTATGTGGAGGCAAATACAACTTAACTTAGCATGAAATTAAATAGAATATTATGTTATGAAATTCATTTCAATTAAATATGAAAAGCATTTTAGTTATAATTACTTCATTAGAATAAAATTTCAGCAATCACTACTATGAATTTCATTAATATTTAATTAAAAATTTTTGTAATTACTTAATATATTGATTCAAACATGATTTGAGTAAAACATCATTTTAAAAACATTCAATTATTCTATATTCCTATCTCAATGCAAATGAAGTGGACCCCCACTCAATGTTATCATGGCAAATGTCATCATTCAGATATTGTTATCGAATTGCTGAGTCCATCCATCTGTACATGAAAACATGCAAACTGCACCACCTATTGTAATCAACAGGTCATTAAATATGATCAAAATATTAAAGGATGAATTTTTTAAACTGAAGGTGAAGTGCCAAATAAGATCAAAACTGAACGTAGAAAATATCAAATGAGAGAGATAAGTTGTCAAGTTACCACACAACTTGATTTTAATCTAAGACAACCATGTGCAAAGGAAATTTTTTTCAACATTTTAAGAACTTTTATACGACACAGTTCCTATGTTAGTCTAAATTCCAGTTTAACAAAAGTGGAATTTTTTAATAACCTTATTTTCACATGCTAAAAATCTCTTCACTGTGTTTTAAATTTTACATTTTGATAAATGCTATTATGTTCTATGAACTACTTCTTTTATATATATTAATATTATTATTCGTCCAAAAGGGCTATTAGTCTCAATACATGATTCAGCATTGATTAAATGTTTCATTTTTCAGTTGAGTCTATAAGCAAAATGTAATATATTTATCTTTCAAATTTGACCTGTCTGTTACTAATTAACAAATGCTAAGATACTTAAAAGCAATAGATGCTTTTAATCTGAATATGATTGAAATAAAAATGCATTTAATTCAGCTTATATCTAATTAATAATAATAAACATTTCATACAATTACAGTATATATTTTTTTCACTTTTAAAATACACAAAATTTTTGTAATGTTCCTATGTCAATCTAAATGTATATTCAATTAGTAACCTATAAAATGTTTTACTATGGGACCTGGTCCCTCTCTATTAATATCTTTACTGATAAACCATATTAGAGCAGTCTTTTCGAACAACCATTAAATTCTGGATTCTTTCAGAATTTTAGTACTAATATTAATCATACTGCCTTTATGATTACAATACATTCAAGAAAATCAGCAACAATTGTTCATGCTGAATAACTTAGTCATCATCAAATATTTTTCGAAGTTTTGGAAAAAAATTAGCAGAATATTGAATTTCTCTTTTGAAACTGAAGGTAACATTTCTGCATCTAATGAAAACATTGCTATTTCAATAACATATTCTGATAAATTATTGATTGATAAGTATGCAAATTTTATAATCAGAAATACTGTATAGGCATAATAAAAAAAAATTCTTTTACATACAAATGCAAAACTTTTATACACTTTTATACAGGGTGATTCG
Organism: Stegodyphus mimosarum; assembly: GCA_000611955.2. NCBI lineage: Eukaryota > Metazoa > Arthropoda > Arachnida > Araneae > Eresidae > Stegodyphus > Stegodyphus mimosarum. The sequence goes on along the minus strand of KK115212.1, from coordinate 129,118 downwards.
CTACCAGACCGACAAACTTGCAATGTGTGTAGGGGTTACAGAGATGACCTGGAATCACATAGGAACGGAGAGTCGCAAATGCTGTAGTTGTGGGCAATGTTGCAAAGAAGCAGAGAAAAAGAACAGAAACAGCAACATATTAATGGGGCAGCACTGCTGACAGGCCTGCCTGATGACTTCTGGTCATAATTTTGAATACCTGTTGTATTACAACCTTTCAATAAGACGTTTTCCGTCCCATTAATGTGTTGCTATTTCAGTTCCTTTTCTTTGCTTCCTTGCATCATAGCTCGCAACTATGGCATTTGCGACCCTGCATTCCTATGTGATTCTCTACATTCCCTTATACATCCTGCAAGTTTGGTCGTCTGGTAGTGAATCACCATGTACCAGTTTGCATTATTAGTATAATGCATTATTTGCATTATTAGTATAATGCAAACTGCATTACATTTAATACAAACAAGAAATACTTATTAATGAATCAGTTGATATGGTACACTGTAGCTAATTTATCATATCAAAACACTTCAGAGCTGTTTCCTGAAGAGAGACGCCTTCATAAGATTTTTTTCTGTAGTTTGTTAGATCATATTTATATCACATGATACATAAAAACCTTAAAATCACCATGCAACAAGCCCTTTCCATGCCAGAAGTAAACTGCCTATAATAGATGGTCTTATACACTCCGCTACTTCTGGGACAGTCAACTGATATCGCTTAAAATACAATATATTATTATACAAAATTCATGGCTTTTCATTTATAAAATAAATAAACAAATAAAAATAATATATATCATTTATCTTATTTTTTGCTGCACATAAATATAATATCACCTGATAAAAACACCTACTGGAGCATGACGCATGTAAAGAAAATAATCATACAACTGTTTTAAAGTTTTTTTAATAATTTTATTTTTTAGCTTTATTAATAATTTGAATGCCTGGGTTGTTGTAATAAGACATATTATGTAAAACACATTTTTCTTCTAAGCTGAAAATTTACACTCTACTAAGAATAAAAATACATATGCAAGTACAGCTAAAAATAGTTTATTGAAACTGAAAATATGCATTTTCTCGAATTACCTCACAACTGGATCTGTAGTCATCTCTGCTCCTGGAATATCTGATGTTCTATGACTGGGTGAAGCAAGAACTTGCAGAGTAGTTTCAATATTCACATTTTCTGCTTGGCTTAAGCAATAATGGATGATTTCTGGTGGAATTAGAGAAGTTTCACCTTCACTTACAGATGAAAGTAAATGGCCTGTGAAAAAACCATTAATTGCAAGACAATGAATTTCAACATAAATTTTTAAAAACAATTTGTCTTTAACTTATGCATATTAATAATTAGAAATTTAACAAATTTTTACACTACATTGATGTGAATGGGATTCTCCATTTGCACAGGATCAAAACAAATAACAGAACCTCTTTAAATGAGAACTAGACATTTACTTTTAATTACAGGGTTGCCACTCAAACAAGAGAATGAAATTCCCTGATTTTTCCAGGTGTGTTTTAAGAAAATTCCAGTCTATCTGCATAATGCACTTTGGCTGTGCTAAGAGATATTTAATCCCCAAAGCATTACTATTATAACTATAATAGAAGTTGTTTTCTCCACTGAAGATTGAGATTAGAATCTGCCTAATGTGGATTAAAAAATGTCCTCTTTTTTTTTTTCAGACATTTTGCTGCTAAATGAAAGAAAGAAATCTATTTAATGATATTTTCAAATAAATTCAGGTATTTTATATTTATTTAGCATCATACATAAGCAAAAAATATTTGCATGAAATTTCGTGATGTAATGTCATCATTCTGCTAGAATTAGTTTCAGGATTATGCCAGAGAAAATTCCCTGAAATTTGAAAGTATTATTTACTAATAATAAATAAATTCAGAAAAAAAAGCAACATTAAATGATTAACAACATTAATATAATTAAAAACTGAATTACAATAATCCGCGATATTTTGGCAAATGCAGTTATATTAAATGGTTAGCCTACATGACTGATTACTATTTTTTCATTTTACTGCGAAATGACAAATAAGACATTTAATTAAAAGAAAAAAAATTTTTTTTTTAATTTTGTGGTAAAATCCTAGTACATGCTACAACAGCCTTGGCACAATTTTGAAAATTGCCGCCAACACCAAAATGACCAGTTAACTGCTTATCATAATGTTGTCAAATCCCATGTGTACCGTACATGGAGGTTAGTATAGAATACATGGAGGCTAATATAACCTCCATGGTACCGTATACTAGGAGTAAACCTAGTAGGTGTTTTATACAAGAATACATATTTTCTTTAGTTCAATATGCAGTGCACATGGAGTCTCTCGATTCTCAAGGTTACTGGAAACCAGCTTTGTCTTTCTAAAAGACAATCTGATTGGAGCTGCAAAAATTGGCTCTATGCCAGCTGCCTTAATGATGCTCACGAGTGCCAAAAAAGTGATCACTTCCAACGACAGCCCAAAACTCGCCTTTGGAGGGGGGAATCACTGAAATTCCCAGACTTTTCCAGATTTTGACTAAAATATTTAAATTCCCTGACTTTTCCCTGTATTTTTTGGTCAATTTTTGAATACTCTGACTTTTTCTCGTTTTCCAGGTAGCATGGCAATCCTGTAATTATCACCACTTAACATTAAAATAAGAAAAAACATACCAAGGGAGAGCAGAATGCAAGTACAAGTGTCTCATTAAATTTTGTATCTTAATTTAGGCCTACTGATGCACTATAATTAGCAAAATTAAACTGAAATTGTGGTCTAAAGTGAAGAATAAAAATTTGGGATAACAAGTAATAAATATGTATTTGAATTGAATTATACATAATGATTAAATAAAGGGAACTGTGTTTATTGTATGAAACTTTTATTATTGCTCTCACAAATAATGTAAAATCAATTGTAACACAAATGGTTTAGCTTATTGAACTTTAGAATGATTTTTATGGTTGGTCAAGTTTTAACAATATCATGTGAACTGATGGGATTTAGGAATAAACTGATGTTTTACACCAATTTCAGAGTTTTTAAAATATAATTTCCTAGAATGAACACTGCATTAATTGTGTAGATCTCTTACTGTATATTTCCTTGCTATGCATTCCTTCTTTTTCTCTCATTTTTATAATTAAATGCCCTTAACTTGTAAGACATAATGTAGAAATGATTCCAGATATTAATTTTAAAAAAAAAATTATAAATCGAGAAGGCTAGAAACTGCTCGGATATATTAACATCAATGCTTATAACCATGTTACAAACATTATTAGTAATTTACTAATAAATAACAGAATTTTCTTTACAGAATATACATATATCCACTAAAAATTTATATCAATACAATAAACCCTTCTTTAAGATGACAACCCACAGTTCCAGATCGTTTTGGTGTTCTGTAGAGATAGCTGCCTTAGAGAGATGAAGTTCAATATAAATGTTTATGTTCTTAAAAATACCAATAACTTATACTAGTTGTTTGTCTCAGGCCAGAAATTATCTCAAAAGAGATGCTAGAATTCCTGTACAAAGCAGATATATACCGTGGACCATTTTATTCAAGTTTGATTTACCCTATGGTAAAATCAACATGCTCAAATTATTTGTTTAATAGCCTAAAAATTTAACACGTTGAAGAAAAGCATGGCAATATAAAATCAAACATTAGGCACAACTCGGTCTTCAACTGAGATTGGTTTCAGAAGAACATTCTATGCATTTTAAGGGACCCAGTATCAGTTTTTCTCACAATGAAAACAATTTTCTATGAAGTAGGATATATTTTCATATATCTGATATTGCTAATTTTAAAATTTACGCAAAACATCATTCGTAGTAAGAAGAATAATAGCACTTCCAGCTCATTTCTTAATAATCGAGTGCTTCAAATTAAGTATGACAATATTCTTAATTAAAATATAAAAATTTTATAGCAATTAATATTAATTGTTTAACCACAAATTGATGAACATCGCTATGAAAAATATGATGTTCAATTAAATACCTGAAATCATTACAAGCCAATGTATATCTTCATTAAGCATATCTAGGATAGATGTATCACTCGCAGATCCAGCTTGATGGATTCTTTGAAGCTGACCATGTAACCTTGTGATCCTCTCCTCAATAAGCCTTAAAAATTAATGGAAAATTCAAAATAGTAATTTAAAGCACAAATATATATATATATATATATTATTGGCCATTCTCTTCACAATTGTGATATATTAAATTAATGTCTCTTATATGTGAAAAAATGAAAATTCAATAACTGGCAAAATTCAACAATTATTTAGCATTAATTGAAACTTCTCCCCCCTCCAAAAACGAGTTTGTATAGACAGTAAACAAAATACAGTACTCCTTTAAAAGCAAATATCTTTGTAACTGAATTTTGTTAATTCTAAAAAGTTATTCAATTGTACTTATTTATAGATGAAAATTTTGAAAAGTCATGATTCCAATATGCTCAATTCATATATTTTGAAAATAAAATTGATAACTCACATATGACAATTTCAGAACTATAGCTAGGGTTTTCAATGCAGGGGACAACTGAAGAATTTACAGCCCTTTCTGTGTGCCAAGAACAGAAAACATTTCATAACACCAATTTGGCATCCCCTGGATGCTGTGCCTGGGGACAGATGTCCCCACTGCCTTAGCCTAACTACGCCACTGAACAATTTTAAAGCAATGCCAATATATATGGTAAATCACATCTATTTTAAAGCTGTTTCTATTAAAAAAATCTTTGCATCTCAAAATTTATTTTAGTGCAATTTTTAGCCCAAAGGGTCATTACCCCAGAAGGGCTATTAGTCTCGAAACGACATTCTGCATCAATTCACTATAAATGACTGTTTCACTTTTCAGATTGTTGCCTCCAAACATTAGTACCCTATATTATATCTAAAGAAATTAAACAATGAAAAAGCTACATAAATGTATGTTTCTGACATTATGAAAAAACAACTGGTGCCTAGAGCCATTAAATTTTGAATAACATAGTCCTCCACCCGACTATGAGCACCTCGAAGGCAAATTTGGAATTTGCTTTATTGTCTATTTCAAATTTTGTAAAAGTTTAACAAATATTTAATTACCAAATTCAGTGACTTCAAAGTGAGCAATAGTGACACTGTATAAAAAAAATATTTTTATGTTCAATGTGCAAGACTGTGTATCCAAAATTTCAAAGATATGTCGCTTTTAAATATATTTAACTCAGAGGGACATCAGCCCAAATTCTCTCAAAACATGTATGTATGTGTAAATAAAGGAAAACACCCCTTTGGGCATAATATAAAATCTGAAAGCTTTCACATTTTTTTAAATAATTTTTTTTTTCTTAATTCAATCTATTCTGCACATACTAAACTCATATAATTTTCTCCCAGACTTTACAAAACACAAATACTGCCTCAGAAGAATATAGTTCAGCAAATATGGTTAATGAAAATATTGAAACCAATATAAAATGGGAATCTAATATTCACTTTCTAAATATTATGAAATTTAAATGTTATTACTTTAAAATCTTTAAGATGGTGTTTTTTGAATTTGTATCCAAATTGTGTTGTCTTAGAATTGAAGCTGAAATGCAACTCAGATATTATTGATATAGTAAAATATATACTAGTGTGTGAAGGCAGAAAGCTTTTGATTCTTGGTTAAAATACAGACATTAATAATCGTACTAAAAGACTTATTAAATTGGCATGTACATTCATTAAGAACACAAACCTGACTAAAATTGGAATGCTGTGATCTATAACCATCCTTCCAAACATTCCTATTGCTGTTATCTGATCTCGATATTTGGCTCGATCATCTTCTTCAACTTCATCTATTTCTTCTTTCAAGCCAGATCCCTGTCAAATACAAGTTAAAATAATTCACAGGGCATTCATTACCTATGGACATTTATAAACAATCAAGGTGAAACAAATAAATACTGCTGATAACTTTGTTAAAAAAAATAACTGATTGACTGTTGTTAACTTGACATACTGTAAAGAATTGGAAAAAATTGTTGAAACAAATATTTCATTAATCAAGATGCTTTTTGCTATTAAATTCTTATTTGATTTGCTATTTAATTCACAGTTTCAGTATTTTAGGATTTCTGTCGGGGGAAAAAAAGGCAAGTAAAGAGAGGTATACAATTTTAGAACTTGGAATAGAAACTTGATTAGCATTTTGAAAAGATGCTAATTAGCAACCTGATTAATATTAAAAAAAAATTCTATTATTTCAAACTTCATTTTGGAAGTATTTTTTCACTTTAAAAAACAGCCTAAAATGTTAGCTGCAACATCTAAGGCTGTTATAATTAAGTATAAGGACCTGTATGTTAATGACAATTTTTCAGAGAGTATTTAATCATAGTTTATAACAGACTTTTATTAAAGACAAATAATGTGAAGATTTTTTCATTTTAACTTAAATTGTGCACGTAATTAAAAAAAAGGTCAACTTTTGTTTTAGAAATTTGATTTTAAATGACAATTGATATAATTTGTACCTTTTCCCTCTATTTTAGATTATACTTAAAAGTAAAGCAGAACTTCTATTAATCAAGCTTCTATCAAACAACATCTTTTAAATGAGTCAGCGATCAATTTAAAGAAATCTCTCAGAAAATGTACCAGACATTAGAAATATTACAAAGATATAATAAAATTCAGCAATATTCACAAATTCTCTTATCAGTGATGGATCATTTAATGGCCATTCAATTGAGCATTATATTAAAAAGATGTGATTTACATGTGTGAAAGACAAAAGCAACACTAACATTCAAATACCAACTGATAATGAATTCGTAAGTTTGCTTCAAAAGATAAAAGGCTGTAAAGACATGCCTCAAGATAACACTTCAGAATGGATAGAGGTTAGAAAACAGCAAACCAAATTTTTAAATTTTGAGTTATGACGAAATCATTCATGCTGCAGATCTGGAGAATAAAAAAATTTGCAATGATGAGAATGATGATAAGAATGACAGTGAAACAAAAGCAGACACTGTTAAAATTAACCATGTTGAATCCTTAAGCAAGGCATTGAACCACGTTGAATTCTTTCATGTCTTGATGCTTAAACCAAACTTTAAAAAAATGAACTCATGAAAAATTACATAATTTTGTGAGTCTAGCTAATAATTAATACTAACACACATGAAGAACCGCATTCGCTGCTTTTAAATTTTTAGTTTTTTAATCAGTAAATAAGAGATTAAATCTGAAAAAAAAATTCAGATGCTAGATTTGAAATATCCTTATGTTTTGCCAAAAAGCAACACACTTCTTTTAAATAGTTAAGTTTGTTAATAAAAAAATTCATTGAATTCACATAAAATACGAAACTAATGAAAAACAAATTCATAATCTGGGCTTTGAGATGCACATGTTCACGTGAAGGATCGTGTTCAAAATCTGGTAACTCTAGGTGCCACTGTTTTTCTGCAATGCAAAGAACATACATGTCATGATATAAATGGCATGTATGTGAACTTTAGCCAAAAAGTGATTGCTTTTGTAACTCTCCCACAAGACACGGAATTGAGATTACATGGAGAGAATGACAGGAATAAGGCTTAAGATATTGTTGCGTTATACGGGTTCGTGGATTTGAGAGTATCCGATGAAAACACGATGCAGAACAATAAAAAGCACAATTTATTTACAAGAATCACTATTTACAGCACAGTTCCAAAATTACCTTTAAAAGCGTCGAAAATCTACAATAAATACGCTGAAACAATCAGCAACACAGCTTCAGGCTGTAACTGTACAGGTAGCTTCACGGCAACACTAAACTTCTAATAAACACCGTGGAACAATCACGAATACACTGTCAAGCTATACTGTAAAGGTAGCTTCACGGCAAAGCACTATCTCGATCGCTTTCCGTTCACCAAAACTCTCGCGTAGCTTAGCACTCACAGTAAGCAGCTATCCTCACACTTCTCACAACTAATCACACTGCCGGCTCTCAGAAACGCAAGGGTTTATATAGCTTTTCCTTAGGTTCCACAGGTTTCGAGAAATATCTCGACAGGAAATTATTCTAGAAGCTTCCCGATTGGACCATGGGATATTGCCAATTTGGTCGCCAAATGGGCGATAAAGTCGCCAATCTGGCAACCCTACCATACACTATTTTATGGCAACCCTAGTGCTATGCCGGAAAGCTTACATACAGGCGCAACCGCCGAATTTTTTGCAACAATATATTACACTGTAAGCAAGCAGAAATATTACATTATTCACTTTCTGTAAATTACATTCGTTTGTGTTATAATAAAATGTTTATCCTATACTACCTAAATATCAAGAACCCACCTTGTGATAGAAGTATCACAGTGTTGTCAGAAAAGAGGGACACATTTATAATGGATTACGTGTGGTTGAAGAGTCCAAATGTTCCAGTAAAGTGTAAGTGATTCATCAGAAAAGGTAAGAAATGTTTTGTAAAGGTTAAAGGTAAGAAGCCTTAGATGAAAAAATTAGAGATTTAATCTATGAAAACAAAACTGAAAACGAAAATGTATGAAATACAAAGAAAAGATTGTAAATGGAATTTCAGAAGCATGAAATTATTAAAAGAAAAAGGAAATGTTAAAAATTCAATAGTTTCTAATGGTTCTTCTCATGATAATAATAATATATCTATTATTTCTCATGTTAGCAATAGAAGCTTTGATTACAATATATGATTGATAAATTTTATGGAATTGCTGAAGTGTGGCAAACACTTTTTAAATTCTTTTGATAGGCAAAAAATCAAAATGAAAAGTTATCAAAAATTGAAAAGTTCAGTTATTTGCTTAATTTATTAAGTGATGCAACTTTAAAACGGTGTTCTGTAGTAAAATTAAGCTAATTTATTAGTTAATTAATTATATTCCAAATTACATTACACAACGTGTATTTTCTTTAATTTCTGTGTTAACTTGGTTTACCTTTAATTAGAGTTTTGTACTTAAGATAGTAAGTTTGTTACCTTCATAAGTTACTTAAGTTATGGGTGTATTTTTCATGTTATAATCTGGATTTTAAAATACTTAATTTGAGTTTATATAATTATAATTTTAATCAGTAAAAAAAAAAAAAAAAAAAAAAAAAAAGATTTGCACTTTAATTTAAAATTACTTTCAAGTTGATTGCTTAATTAGTTTGTGAAATATGCTCATTTAATTAAAAAAAATTTCTAACTTTCGTGGGATTTGATGTAATTGCTATCTTGTCATTTTTAAACTGTTTTGGGGTGATTTACAGTGAAGGTCACTTTGTGCTTCCCACAGAGTTATAGGTTTACTATTAACAGGTTTTTTTTTTATTTGGTGAGTTTCTGGCGATGCGAAGGAAAGGTGTTGAACTAACACTTAATATGTCCTTCCAGTTACACCATGAAGGCAGATACTCCTCCTTTTAAAGGGCGACTGGGAATGAAGGGATCCAATCGCCAAACCCTGCAGGCAACCTTTTAATTTGGGCATCTTCAGTTTTTTTTATGCTAGAGACATGAAAAATACGCAATGCCCTCACCAGGTATTGAACTCTGGATCTCCTGAATACTCACTGAGAGTGTTTCTAGTTATGCCACAAAGGAAAGGAGGGAGAATATACCTTATAACCTGACTGTAAAATTATGTGTGGTTATAAATTAATTAATGCAGTAGTGGATACAAACATACAATTAACTGTTGTTAAGGCTGATATTGTACCAAAAAGATACTGCATGCCACATTGAAGGGTTACTCTCATACAAGCATTTGGATAAAATTTAGAGACTCCTCTCATTAACTTACTTTTATCAAAGTATTCTGAAGCTGATAAATTTAAGTCACCTATTTTTAACAAGTACAATGGTTTCATAATATGTGTCATGGTTGATAAGTTATGCAATGATTTATTTTGACATTAAGTCTTAATAATTGGAGATGATAAACAAAAGTTTAAATTTGAATGTAAAGACAAACATTATTAATAATAGTTTGGTTGAAATGCCTTTTCATGAAAGTGGAAATATTTAACCATGATAGGAAAAACCTTATTAATAAAAAATGTAAGGAAACTGCTAAGAAAACAACAGAATGTTGTTCTCTGCTTCAAAAAAAGACAAGTAAGGACATTCTAACGGTAGCACAATACAGAGTGGTTGTGTTTCACATTCAGAACTGCTCCATCTTCAACAAATAAATGATCCATTGTTAAAAGCATGCTGGCAAAATGCTAAAAATAGATTTCATTGTTATTGATAACTTTTTCTACCACAAAGATAAGATTTTCGGAGAAAGGGTTGAACAGTTTTTCGCAACGAAAGAAGAAAACAAATTTTGGACTTAGATCATTCTAGTTTATGAGAAGGTCACCTGCGACTAATGAAAACAGTTGAATAATTGATATATTCTTTCTACTAGCCTGGAATCAAGAAAGAAGTGAATGAATATTACAGCACCTGTACTTTCTGTCAACTTAAAACTAAAAAGCATCTTTTTGATGAACTTCCAATTATGCCAGTAACATGTCCTGAAGAGCCATTCCAGATAATTAATGTGATATTATGGACCTGTGAAACTAAGCTACTGAGGTTACAGATATGTGCTGTGTGCTGTTGACCAATGTACAAGACGGCCAGAAGCAGCATCACTGAAGAAAACGTTTTTGAAAAGGATTGGATATTCACAAATGTTCTAACACCCTACCATCCTATTTCAAATGGCCTTGTAGAAAGATTTAATGCTGTTTTGAAGGGAATAATATACCATATCATTAAAGAATTTTTGCAAGATTAGAAGAAACACCCTAACCTGGGCTTACCAGAAGTCCATAACGCTACGACTAATATTAGTCCCTTCCAGATGCAATATGGAAGATGTCTTATGGGCCCACTATCTCTCCTGAAAATGTCATGGACTGGTGAAATCCCTATTCCTCATGGACAACTAGACCCAGTAACTGACTGCCTGAATGAAAATAGCGTCACCAAAAAAAAAAAAATGTTGAATATGCAGGACTTGCAGCTGATTTCAAGCAACAAGCTTATGCATTCTACCATAAGGCTCATCATAAAGAATTTGAGGAAGATGATTGACTAAATTATAGTCTTAATACTCTGATAGTGAAAAAGAAGTTTAAAGATAGACTGGATCTGCTACAATCATCAAAAAGCATACCGATTACAGTTACATTGTGCAAATGCCAAATAATCTGAAGCATATTCATGCAAATAAGATACAAAAGTTCAAGATTGCAATGATACATGATGCAGACACTGACTTCAAAGAAATTCAAAACATTCAAAAACTTGTTCCACTAAAAGCTGAAGAACACTATTCTGATGAAGGGTTGGGTCTTATACACCTCGAACCACAGAAAAGAAAAGAATTCATGGAAATTTTAAGAAAGCATGGCAATTTAAGACATGGTATTCCAAAATTCTCCCAATATTTGAGAATAAAACATCAAGTTAAAGAATAAGCATATCAAAGCAGAAGTGTACCAGATACCTGAAGTTCTAAAAAGTAAAGTTGATTGACAAATAGATGAAGTACTGCAGCTGGGGCTCATTGTTTCTGAATCAGAAAGTGAATATGCACATCCAGTAGTTTAATGTATCAAAGAAAGACAGATCTGTAAAATTATATGTGGTCTATCATTATCTGAACTTGCAAACTGAAACTGATGCCGTTCCAGTAAAAAATGCCACAGGCCTAATTTATCAAATGTCAAAGTCCAATTACATCACGTTGATTGACCATGTAAGAGGATAATGGTAAATAAGACTAAACTTTGAGCACCAACACTTAACTTCATTTGTGACGCATCGAGGACAATATGCTTTTCTAGTTTTATTTATCATCTTTCTAGTCTTACTTAGAATTGAGAAATGCCACCGTAATTGTCTAGAGGATTATCAACAAACTTCTCGCCAAACATAAGAACTATGCTGAGTCTTATGTTGATGACATGAAACAAAATTTATATTTCCCAGTGGCTCAAATATGACTGAAAGTCAATAATTTTGGGAACATTATGAATGTCTTGACTATTCTGTTTGAACACTTTTTTGAGTTAAAATTCTAGTCTATGAAATTTTTCTAATGTTATGCAATATGATTAATATTTAGGTATAGTTTGGTAAAGTATGATAAGTTTAATGCTGATATTTGATTTGCATTATTTTGATTGTGTACTTAATATAATTTTAAAAACATAAGTTTAAAGAAAAGTTAATTGAAGATTCTATCTTTTAATGATCAAGATTATTGAATTTATGTTGAAATAACTTGAGGTGAAATTAGTAAGAATTGGTTAACTAAGTTAAAAAATTTCATGAATATTATTATTGCTTTTTGTTTCAAGAAATGTTACAAGTCATTGAAAAGTCATTGAAACACAAAATTAAATTCTTTTTTGGGAGGGGGAAGTGTCGTGATATAAATGCCACATATGTGTGCACTTTAGCCAAATGGCACATGCTTTTGTAAAGCTCCCACAAGACATGAAGTCGAGATAACAAGAAGCCAGGAATAAGGCTTAGATATGTTATGCTGTAAGCCAGCAGAAATATTACATTTTCCACTTTATACAAATTGTATCTGTTCATTTGTTCACATTATAAGAAAGTGTTTGTTCTGTACTAGCTACGGATGCTTTACAAAAAAACTGGCATGATTTAAAATCAAATCCCTATTAACAAATTTTTGATTATCCGAGGTGATTACAATCCCAGTTACCTTGGATACCTGAGGTTCTACTGCATTTTAAATAAAGAAATAATTAAAAATAACGCAAGTTAATGGAGAATAAAATGTTGAAATTATAAAATTTAAAGTATGAAATAGTGATTTATGAAATAATGAAGCATTTACAATCTTGATTTCATCAAAATTTTAAAAAACTCAATATTTTATTTGGTTCATTTATCAAACATTTCTTTCAATGTAAGCTGTTTAAGCTACTTCATTTTCTGTGTTAATAAATTCTCTTTAATTCTATACATAGATATCATTTCTTGTTCAGTTACAAAGTTCCACTGTTCAAGTCCTGTAATTGCCATCTTGATAATTTCTACTAAATTGTCAGCCAAAATTTTTGCATTCTCAACAACCTCTCTATCCCTTTCTTTACTATCGGTAACAAACAATATTATCTGGATTTAGAACTATACTACAGATTTCGATGTCCGTTGGTCCAAATAGGACATTGCCATTGCAATGAAAATCTTCTGTTATATCATTTTCATTTATTACCACTTTTCCACATTTCCTCATAAATTCCATTAATCTGGAAAATTTTGCATTTTATTTGCAATATCTGAAAAACTTTCAAATTTACAGTTATCATCATAAAACTTAGCTAACGTTCGTTTTACACTACTGGCAATATGCCATGCGATTTGTGACAAAATTAATATTGTTTCGCTAAATTTTTTCTTGCTTCTGTAACACACTGAAGAAGTTAAGCTTAATTTAGCTATTTATTATGCTTATGCCTATTTCCCACACTTGCTTAAGGCTTATTTCAGTCTTGATAAATAAATTCACACACACACTTGAAGCTTATGTGACACTAGGCAATTGGCGGCCCTGTGCACTCTCTGTGGGTATGAAATTCAAACTGCCAAGCACCTCCTTAATTCTAAAAATTTTGCTACCTCTAGGACCAAAAAGAGAGGACAGAGCAAAAACAGTCTTTAAATGCATGAAAAACAATCCTCTCCCACTAACAAAACTGTGACAATTGCAACTGATAGTACAAAATGTAGATGGAAGCAACAAAAGATTTTATTTCAATTTCAAAAGAAAAAAATTTAGTAAAAAATCACTTTCAGTTGTACATTACACTAGAAATCCCTTTGCACACAAGCCTTTCAAAAAAAAAAAAAAAAAAAAAAAAAAAAAAAAAAAAAAAAATTTCTGGAAGTTTTCAGATTTTATATTACGCCCAAAGATACTTTTTTTAACATTTTGTGTGTTACCTTTATTTATTAAATATCATGTTCTTTCCATTTAAGCCATAAAATTCAATTCAACAGCAATATCGCAAAATAATTTTAAAACGAGCATATCTTTAGAATTTCCGATACACAGAATCCCCCTCCATACAATGTTGCCGTTGCTCGCTTTGAAATCCTTGAGCTTGTTAATCAAAAATTCATTAAAGTGTTACAAAATATGAAATCGATGATAAAATAAATTCCAAATTGGGGCTTCCAGATGCCCAGATTCAGTGGAAGATTACGTTATTCAGAATTCGATGGCTCTAGGTACCGTTGTTTTATCACAATGCGAGAAACATACATGCATTTATGCAGCTCTTCAATATTTAATTTCTTTAAATGTAACACATGACTCTAATATTTGGTGGCAACTATTTGAAAAGTGAACCTATTTGAAAAGTGAAGGTGACATTTATAGTGAACCAACGCAAAATGCCAAAACAAAATTAATAGCCCTTCTGAGCTAACGCCCTTTGGGCTAATTATGGAACTGGTATTTAAGACTGCCGATACCATTACAGCAAAGGTGCTTAACTATCAACAATTTTAGTTGCTAATGGAAAGTAAGTATTCAAATCTTCTCCAGTATGTCAAGACTTTACGAGTTTTTAAAAGTAACATGTTACAAAGCTTTGCATCTTACGCATGTGAAAATAAACTTTTTTTGACAAGATTCAAAACCCAAAATTAACAAAAAATCAGTGGTCACACAAGTTTTACTTTACATCGAAAGTAAAACAACACAACTAAAATTACATGGCAAGGAAGGAAAGTATTATTTTCCAATGCTAAAAACTGTTTCACGTTAAAAGAAACTGATTCTGTTTCCGGAAGATTTAGAAATGAGCCCCAACTGTGTCTCATTTTCACCAAGAAAACATAAAAATTATTTCAAGACAGCAGTTTTAAACATGAGAGAATTTTCTATTCAAAAGGTTTCAGACATTCACTGATGAAATAACAACTCTAGCTTTTATAACAAATCTTTTTAATGCCAACATGAAGAAATTAAATTTTTCTCCACTTGATATTGATATGGCTGATTATAAAATAAAATTACTGAACTCAATAAACTTATTAAACAAAGACTTGTATAGAGCTCAAAATCCATAGTCTTTGTAGAAAAACAAAAAGCAGTCTGGTTTTACAGCACAAACAGACTGTTATAAAAGACCTATAGAAGGCAAATTTTCAATATTTGGAATTGTATACTGGATTCATATTATGAGTTGAGAACATATGCATTTAATGCTCTCGGTATCTTCTGGTCTACATATTTACGTCAACAACTATTTTAAACATAAATCTGAACAATGCATGGTTAAATTCTTCTATCATCTATATTATATAAAAAATATAAGCTACTGATTTTAAAATGATACATTTCTGAAAAATTTATCATAATATTTTATTATTTTTTAACAGAAAGGAGAAAAGAAATGATCAAACAAAAAGTAAGACCTCAAGAGCTATTACAAATTACAGGTTATAACTGAATCTAGTGTGTGTGTGTGTGTGTGCGTGCGTGTGTGTTTTGAAAAGTAATAAAAGTTTTAAGGCAGAAGGCAGTTTCACTTGAAAATTACTCTAATAAATTTGATAATTACTGTAATAAAGAAATTGCAGCTTAAATAGCAAATCAATCACAATCAATATCAATAAGCAAACTACAATACATATGAATAAAGAATCCAAACAATAACTTAAAATGTGTGTTTAAATATAAATAAATAAAACAAGATTTTTTTTAAAAAAAGTTTAACAATGGAATAAGAAACTCTTGTGCAAATATATGGCAGCAATCAATAAAGTTTATGATAATGATATTGGAATATGCAAACATTTATAATGCAAATTTTCTTAAAAGCCCATAAAAGCTCATACACTGTGTTACAAAGATTATACAAACAACTTACAATTGCCCGGCTTCCATCAGGAGGTGAAAGATGAGTTTTTAAATAATGATTAAAGATTTGAATGGATGATTGCCTCAAGATATCAGATGGGTAATATTGGTTATCTTGGAGAATGGTTGACCATGCTTCTAGTAAATGATCAAATGCCTCCATATATACTTTGTCATCCTGCAACTGCACATTTTTTTTAAAATTTTATATTTTAGCAATTTCTACATAAGAGATAATTATTTAAAATACTAACTAATACATGTTTAAAAAGCATATACTCACCAATTCTTCTTGGGCTGAACGTTCAGCAAACTGGCATGCCAAATTTGTGAGCTCTAGAAGATATGCCTGCATAATATTAGCAGGTAATGAAGACAAAAATGTGGCAGGAAAAAAGACATGCAGCCTACTAATCATATTTGAAATTCCGATTGTTTCATAGTCTTTTAATGGACCACTGTAAATAATGATACAACAATAATTACAAACAAAGGCACCACTTATAAGGTACTAATATTTTTGGATTACACAAACCTTAGAGGAAGGAAAGAACTTCAAAGAAATTTGTTAGAGATCATATTTTCCAATATGTTACTGTGATAAATAGGTGAAGTTATATACATTTGCTCATTGCACTTACATACCTTACTTGTTATATTTGATATGGCAATAAATGCCTAATCATCTGTGCTCAATGCTCTATGATGTCCTAGTATCATACCAGCAGGTTATCAACCAGGGCAAGGAGAATTTCATAATTTAAGAGGAGAATGCCATCAGCTTTTTAATTTATATTGGTATTTAGCTTATGAAAATAAAATCTACTTTTATTCAAGTTTTGGTATTTGTCAATATTCTTTTACACTTTTTCTTGTTTGATTCATGAAATGGAATAAAAAATAATCTAAACTTAAATAAATGTATATATATTTTTCAAGTTTTAGAAAGGATTGGGGGGGATAACTGTCTACAAATAGTGAAGGTGTATGGGGAAAAAAGTTGAGAACCACTGTTCTATACTTTCTGGCAAATCGAATCATTCAAAAGCCATCATGTAACTATTTAAATTATTGAAAAAAAAAATTACAGCACTTTTTATTGCATACTTGCCAACCTGTAACTGTAAAAAATCAGGAGATTTTTTTAAGAAATCGGGAGAATTTTCTCATGACAAAAAGATTTTTTAAATAATGAAAATACGAAGAAAGAAAATATATTTTTAATAATGAATTAAATTTAACAAGTATCTAATTAATGTCTGAAAGATCAGTTATTATTTCTGAAATGCAAATAATGCAAAACTACTTACATGTAGGGGAAAAAAAGCAGTTTTATTACTTGCACTTTCTAATAATAGAAAAATACTCTAATCAGTTTCCTTAATCATTAAATACTAATCATTGATCAAAATCATTGATTGCAAAACATAAATTAATGTAATTCTGCACTGTGGAATTGTGTTAAGAACATTATATGATGGCAAAATAGAGTACACAAAAAAGCAAAAAGCTTTATCAAGGTCTGAAGACAAAAATATAAATATTCGTTCTTTATAACATAAAATTAAAATAATCGGAAAATGTGTCCCTTGTCAAGCGATTTGTTTTTTTTTGGGGGGGGGGAGCCTTATGCTTGTATTTTGTGACCAAGTTTTCGGATTCCCATACACAAAGCAGAAAACGTGCCATATCTCAGTGATCAAACGACTTCGGTTTATTTTACTTACATCTAGAGAGGGGGGGAAAAAACGCTTTCAGACGAGAAGAATCACTTTTTGGGGGAAAATAGCGAAGCATTAAGCCAAGCAACATAAAAATCATGAGTCATTTTAAGAATAAGAAAAAGTCAGGAGAAATATGTTAAAAATCGAGTTGGTGGGAATGTGGTCAGAAATCGGGAGTCTCCCGCCTAAATCGGAAGGGTTGGCAACTCTGTTATTGCATGTTTACATTTAATAACAATAATAAACTGGAAAACACACTTTCAAATATGTTGCCCATGAGTACACACCCTTTTCAGCAAAATCAATGAAATTCATTTAAAATGTCAATACTTATATGTAGGAGATAATTTTACCTTAGCACTTAATAAAAGATAAACCACTTAATAAAAGATTCGGGTGCTTCGAAATGGGACTTCTCTGATTTGCCCGAATCTAGTAAATTATCTACTCTAATCCATTAATTTTCCCTTATTTTTTACTATTTTAGTTTGCAATGTATCTAACAGAATTATCTGGTAGTCTAGTAAAGACAGTATTGCAAAACAAGCCAGTTTCTAGATCAAGTTTAATTATTTTTCTCTTCCGTGGAATACAAACAAAGTGAAGACAGAGATGACTTTTTTCTTTAGGGAAATCCGCTACTTTGGTTTGCAGTACGAGCAAAAATCAGCGAATTTGGTTCACATTTTTTTGTTTTGTTTGTTTTCCTATTTTAGTAGAATCTTTTTACAAGTGAAATGGCAAAGAGCTCAGGGTGAAAGCAAACTGCTATTTTGCTTAACATGAAGATGGAGCTTCTTAAGGCTGTTGATCAAAAACAGAAGACGAAAACGGAAATTTTTAAAGATCTTGATATTGCTATTTCTACATTATCAACAATAATTAAAAAAAGAGAGCAAATTATGGAAATGTTTGAGCCAACACAAAAACGAATGAGAACGGCCAAGCACGATTTAGAGACGGTTTTACTTATTTGGTTCAAACAAGCGAGATCTCAGAATGCTCCCATATCAGGACCTTTAATGTCAGAAAGAAGCAATGAACTTGTTAAACAAATGGGTATTACATTTTCTGCAAATCCAGGGTGATTGGAAGGTTTCAAGAAAAGAAATGGAATAGTACTAAAAATGTTTGCGGTGAAGCTAATCAAGTTTTACTGACCATGACGGCAAATTGGTTTCAGTTTACGTGATTCATACTTGAAGAATTTCAAGTGACAGATGTCTTCAATGAAAGATGTTGAAGCAAATGAAGATTTTTTTACCAATTTATTAGATGCTCTTCATATGTTGCACTCTGCAAGGAATTCAGTGACTCCAAGGATGATTGAAAATTGTTTTCATCATGCAGAATTCTCAAAAGTATCAGATTCTTTGACGCCAAAAGAAATGGAGAAAGAGGATATTGAAACTGAGCCAATACTTTATGAAATGTTTGAGAAAGTTTCTGTATTATTGGACTGTCCTCTGTATCATCGGAAGAATTCGTCGCAGTAGATGAGGATCATGTTTGCACATCCCCATTATGGCTTATAAAGACATTTGGAGTTTGTTCAAAGCTAAAAAAATATCATTGATGCAGATTCTAATGACGAAAATGAAACAAATAATGAAGGTCCTGTTCTCACGTCATCTGAAATGAGGAACATCATGAAAAGTACCAGGTTGTTCAATAAGTTCGCGGAGCGCCATCTATTCGTCAATATTAGACCTAAAACTTCGACGCCATTTTCATATTTGTTCTTTCTTAGGAACACGTCAAAAGTTTCATTTCGATCTGTTAATTTATTCATTGTTTAACAGCCCTTTATATCTAACGTGTTGTGCCTTTTTTCAGCCATGGATAAAATTGAGCAACGTGCAGTTATCAAATTCTTTGTAAAGAAAGGTTTAAAGGCAATGGAAATTCATACCAAAATGGTGAATGTGTTGGTGAATTTTGTCTGCTTCTTCAAAAACAATGGTTTGCAAGTAGGCTAGTTTATTCAAAAGTGGTCGTACCAGCCTTGGAGACGATCCTTCAGAGGGATGTCCAAAAATTGCATCAACACCGGAAATCATCGCAAAAATACAAGATATGGTATTGGAAGACCGCCGATTGACTGAAAGAGATTTAACAGAGGCTTTAGGCATTTCAGTGGGCACAGTGAGCAATATTTTGAGTGTTAATTTGGGTTTCAAAAAACTCTATGCAAAATGGGTGCCGCATTCTCTAACGATGGAGCAAAAACACATTCAGATGCAACTTTGGAGTGTTTTAAGAAGAATAAAAACGACTTTATCCGTCGATTTATAACAATGGATGAGACTTGGGTCTACCATCATGATCCTGAATCAAAACAGAAGGCTAAGGAGTGGTGTGAACCCGGCTCTTCAGCGCCGAAATGAGTTTGTGTGCAAAAATCAGCCAAGAAGTTGTTAGCATCAGTTTTTTGGGATGCGAAAGGAATTTTGTTTATAGATTACCTTCAAACTGGCAAAACAATTAATTCGGATTATTATTGTAACCTTTTGAATCAATTAGACGAAAAAATTCGCGAAAGAAGACCCGGATTACAGAAGAAGAAAATCATTTTCCGCCAAGATAACGCACCTGCGCACACAGCTCAAAAAACCATTGCTAAAATAACTGAATTGAAGTACGAATTGTTGCAACATCCAGCCTATTCTCCAGATTTAGCTCCCTCCGACTTCTGGCTTTTACCATACCTCAAACAATATCTCCGTGAAAACGATTTTCTTCAAACGAAGAGTTAATAGCTGCCGTTGAGGGATATTTTGCAGAGCTGACGAAAAATCACTACAGTCAAGGGATCCATAAATTAGAAGACCGTTGGAATAAGTGTATTGAAGTTGAGGGAAACTACGTTGAAAAATAAAGTCATTTTTACAAATAAAAATTGGTTTCTTCATTTCCGTTCCGCAAACTTATTGAACAACCTTGTATGCGCAGTTATTTTAGACACACATTCCAATGGTGAAATGAATAACAAAATGGCTGACATTGAAATTTGATGCAAAAAGGACAATGCCCCCCCCCCAAAAAGATATTTTTCAAAAAATTCAATAAATGTTTTGTTTTTCAAAAAACCTGAAAATTTTGTATTAAATTTCATCAGGTTCTTGTGGATGTTTTTGTTTCATTGATTTTTATTAAATATGTACGTATATACATAACTATGTAAATAAAACGTACTCAAATAAACTTGATTTTAATAAATTAAAGTTTTTTTTTTTCAATATCCTTTAACACGAAAAAATACTTCAGTCCCCTCAGTTTCGTGATAACCAATTTTCACTGTACATTGTTTTTTCTAACACCCATTTTTTTAAGTGTTGTTTCTAGTTTTGCTCCTGGAGGAAAAAAAGAAAAATGCCAACTTTTTCACTGTAGGTAAAAGTTAAAATAACTTCATAAATTCAATACATGTAATCGTTTTAACAGCTGGTTTCAGTTTATACAATCAATTTTAATACATAATTGTTTATCAAAAATATGCTTATTTTTTTTCACACAATGCAGCTTAAATGCTTAAACCCAATATATAAGTAGCATAACATTAACCTTTCCTAAAACTCATCTACCAAGCAGCTTTGAGGGGGAGGCTCTGAAATGGAATACATAATACACTGTGACATAGTTCACATTATGCCTTATTACCTTGTTAATAGCTGCAACAAATTTTCAAGAAATCGTCCAACATATAAACATCTGTCTTCTTTTTTACTAACAACACTACCATTCAGCGATGCTAACTGGTGAAAGCACTGTAAAGTATGATGGCACAAATCTGGGTTATCCCTCACTTGCCAATGAAGCTATCAAATAATAATAATAATATAAATAAATAAAAAACCTGCATGTAATTCAACAATAATTTTCAAACACAAAATTATGTCACATATAAAATATGCTTTAAAGAAACAAGGTATGAAGAAATGTAGTAGAATAAATCATCAAATAATTCAAATAATTATTGATCATTAAATAACTCATATATTTAAAAGATGTCTTCAAAATCTAAACCAGCAAGTAATTCATACCAAGTAATGAATACATTGTCCTTAAATACACTTATTTCCAAAAGTTAAGCACGGAGAGGAAAATGCTAATTTCCGGAAGCCAATCAGAATTGAAGAGAGTGCAATACGTTGCAGAGGTAGATGGAAGTATGCAAATATGTTAGGTAACAGCCAATCGTGCTTTCATATCAAGAAATATGCAAAAAAGGCAGTCATAAGAAGACAGCTTTATGAAGGGTTACAGAAGTTGATTGTGAGTGCTGATAGAAGGTGTTTAAAACTTTCGTACAATTTGTTTTCAAGACTTCCAGAAGACGAATGAAAGATTCTGAGCGCTGGCATGCTGTGGAGCGCATTGAAGCAGGACAATCCATCACAGATGTTGCTCTTATCTTTGGCGTTCATCATTCTATAATTTCACATTTATGGAAGCAATTCCAAACCACACAGACAGTTGTCCGAAGACCCATAATTGGTCGCCTAAGGGTTACAACCCCTGCGGAAGATCGATATATTGCTATTGTAGCCAAGCGGAATCGCAAAGCAACCTCCACATGTGTGACATCTATGGTTACAGCATCCATTGGTAAGGCGATATCTGCAGCTACTGTATGACAAAGATTACATATGAGTGGACTGTACGCCTGGTAACCTCGAGTTTTTGTTCCTCTATCCGTCCAATCAAGAGGGGCACGATTACAGTGGTGCCGCGAACATGCCAATTGGAATGTGTCTGACTGGGGCAATGTCATGTTTACTGATGAGTCAAGATTTGCTCTGGAGCCAGATGACAAGCATATAAGGATATGGCGTGAACAACAAACACGCAATCAGTCCCAAAACATCGCCAACATCACACATTCCGAGGTGGAAGCATTATGGTGTGGGCAGGGATTTCATTAGGATACCGCAACGACCTGCACATCCTTAAACGGGGTTCTTTGATGGCTGTCCGGTATCGAGATGAAGTCCTAGAACCCATGTGAGATTGTACGCTGCAGCAGTTGGCCCTACTTTTGTTTTAATGGACGATAATGCACGTCCCCATAGAGCTGACATCGTCACTGACTACCTGGAGAGTGAAGGGATTGTGCGTATGGCGTGGCCAGCATATTTGCCCTACCTTAATGCCATTGAAAATCTTTGGCATGCTCTCGGCCGTGCTTTATCTTCATGTTTCCCACGTCCAGCCAATCTTATTGAGCTGGAAACTGCTCTACAAGAAGAATGGTGATTGCTTAATTCTGCGGTGGTTGTCACCTAATTAAAAGCGCGGTCACAAGGTGTAAACTTTGTACACAGATGAGGGGGATCACATACCCTATTGTCCTTTTTTTCATTTTATTCCGTTTATGCTGTTTATTTTCAGTTTATACATAATTCTGTTTAAGTCTCCAGTATGTCATTATCTGATAACTTACAAAATTTAATATTGTTTTCATTTCTGTATATAATTATTGATTTTATTTTATGCATAAATATATATGCTACTTTCCTGCCAAATTTTGTGTCAATCAAAGCAGTATTTGTTGATTTTTTTGCATTTTACATCTTCGTGCTTAACTTTTGGAGGTGAGTGTATACTTTCAAATCTATTTAAAACATTCATTCACATTTCATAAACATCTGTCAGCACACAATGTAAAAATCGTTTCCCACTATATATCAACAATGTAAATTTTTAATTTGTAACACAATTTAAAAAATTAAAAATGTCCATTTAAATATACTAAAATATTTAAAATTAATTTTAAATATACTAATTTACTAAATAATATTAATTAAAAAAAAATTTAATTTTAAATATACTAAAATATCATATGTATTGCATTTAGATAAACCTTCAGATTTTCAATTTATATGCACGAAATAATAAGTTTTATAATACACTCTTTTGCAAAAAAATCGAATACGTGTATAGCTCATACACACATGATAAAACGATTAAAAAATTAAGGTCATCGTACCTGTTCACGGCTCACAATCACCCATTGAGTGTTCAAATAAGTAGTTGGTTGAAAGTTCCTAATGTCATCCTGCAACACATTCTGCCAGGCATTCATCAGTTGTTGATCCAGATCTGCGACATTTTGCGGTGCCCAAATCTGGCGGTCTACCATGTCCCAAACATGCTCAATTGGTGAAAGGTCTGGTGATCTTGCTGGCCAAGGAAGAGTATCAACCGCATGGAGACAGTCCAGCGATATGCGAGTGGTATGTGGCCTGGCATTATCTTGCTGGAAAATGGCCCCAGGATGATGTGCCATGAACAGTAATCTAACCGACCGCAAAATGGTATCAACATATCGTTGAGCTGTTAAAGATGTGCGGAGGATGACTAAAGATGACCTGCTGTCATAAGAAATAGTACCCCACAGCATCACACCAGGGGTTATCAAGGGGTCAAGAGTGAAGGGGGATTCATCGTTGAACACTATAGGATGCCAGTCTGATGGCAGCCATGATGACCGGCTGCAACACCACTCCAGATGGCTCCGCCGATGTTGTGGGGTCAAAGACAAACATCTTAAAGGACTCTGTGAGCGTAACCTCGCCTCAAGCAAGTGCTGTGAGATGGTGAACGGCACCACAGGAGGTAAAGACATGGCTGTAATGCACTGAATAGCATCTTGGCCTTCCAGAGCCTTCACTTTGTCGGAAATTTCCTTGTAGCAACCATTGCTGCCAACATCTTTGCATAGCAGTGTCTGTATGCTGCAGGTGGTGGCCTGTTACTCAGTATACCACCCAGCTTCATGCAACCCTACAATGCAACCATGTTAGAAGTCGTTAGTTGTCTGTAAGATCTTCGATATTGTCGTAATGGCATCTTTAGTTGCTTCTTTACGGAATTACAATGGCAGCAACAAAAAAAAAATTTTTTTTTCACCTCTGTTACTGGTTTTATATTTTGCGATGCACACTAGAAATGCACATTTGATTGCAATTCCTGTTCATTTGGCTTGAAACTTTGATCATTTGCATGTTCAATCAAGATGTTTTTTGCATACCAAATTTCATCACGATCACAAAAGTTCTTCTTGGTGTTTACACTTTTTTTGCAAAAGAGTGTATTATGAATACAACTTTGCCTTGAAAATATAAAATTAACAGAATTCAGTGTAAATGGATAATTGTTTCGTATATGAGAAATATACTTTCGAATTTGTAATATTCATAAAACCTAGAAACGAGAAAAATAAAATACAAAAATTCTAACACGGCATATAAATATAACAGTAGAATTTCAGCTTCAATCAAAGAAGTTTGTATGTACTACCAAATGGGTTAAAATTTTAAATCCAGTACAGCCTTATGAATTCAAATCATATTTAGTTGGATTTTGCTTAATCTAGATCATCTACCAGCCTTACGAAATTTAACTTTTTTTATTTCTGCCAAGACTGATGCAGTTATATTTCTTTACAAGATAAGACTTCTGAAGAAGTTTTACAAATAAAAATATATATCCTGAAACAACTGGATGTGAGATGCAAAAATTTCACACATAGCAACATTATGATGTTAAAGAAGAATAACAATGATGGACATAAAACTGCAATTAGAGAATGTGAGTTGGGCTGTCATATATTAAAAGAAGCATAAATACAGGGTGACAGCAGTGATGAGTTCCAATGAAGATGAGAAAATTGAGGAAAAATGAAAATTAAAGCAAACATTTCAACTCTGTAAATCAGTATACAGCATGAAGTAAAAATTATAATGCATCAGTACATTAAGAACATTTAAGGCACTTCTGCTATTCAGTAATAAAAGAAATAGGCTGCCATACAATTAAAAAAAAGACTCATTAAATGATTTAATTCAAGGAAAATTACTTTCAAAGTAAATTTGTTTTGAACAACTACTGCAAGTCATATATTTTTACTGTTAATGACTTATTGTTTATTTAAACATTTTCTGTTAAACATATTTATATTTAACACAAACTACAGCAGTGTGGGTTATGGAATTGCAGAAATTTTCATATGTTTTTCATTACCTTTTTTTAGCTTATTTTGTTAGCTTTCATATATTAATTAGATAAGTACTATAAATTATATAAATGTAGTTTGCTGAAATACAATACAGAAATATTTTTCTTTTCATTTTATATAATACTTTTGGTAGTGTACTAAAACCAAGTCTTATTAAAAACAAGTGAAAGAAAAATATAAATGTTGAAATTTATAGACTGCCACATTAATTTATTTTTGTTAAGTTTTAATATAGATAATAAAAATAGTACAATTAGAAAATATTAAAAATTTCTTGCATTAATTATTGTTTAAGTATAAATAGTAAAATAAATCAATCTCCACAAGAAGACAATATTGTAACTGCCATTCATGAAGAGAAACCTTAGTGAAAAAAGAAAAATCTGATGTGTACACCACAACTTCTTTATATGGAATATTAAATTATATGCATTTTTCTTGCATTTCATTTAAACTTATTGGATTCAATTAAATCTACTCCGTTGATAGCGCACGAACCACAATAGAATAAATGCACTCTTTAAAATTTATTATATTTGTTTACCAAAGCGACACTCTGGCGCTAGGTTCACTTAACGTTACATCTCATTCATTTTATAACTCAGAATTCACAAAAATTATGTATATCATCTGAAGAATTAGCTATTCGTTGTACATGTTCTATTCAAATACTATAGTAAATCTAAAACGATGTATAAAAGAAATTAAACCAAAAAAAAATAAAGAAACTAAAAAAAAAATAAAAAAAAAAAAAAAAAAAAAAAAAAAAAAAAAAAAAAAAAAAAGAGGAACAGTTTTTCACAGACAATTCTGTATTTCTCATTCAATTAATTCAGTTCTCACTTCACAACAAGGCAAAAATATATAACTCAAAATATCTATATTAAAAATTATGAAGTAAATCTTAGACTTACTTCCTTGAATAAATTCCAAAATGGATTAAGCATGATTTAATGCACAATAATAAAAGAAGGCATTATCTTTATTGTTGCGAAGCTTAGTTTCTCTAAATTGGCAACAAATCCACTATTCTGCTAAGTTTCAAACATAAACAATTATGGTGGCAATGGAAAAAATAACTAGGATTCGCCACACTTAAAGAACTTTTAAATTGCTGGTAATTCTACAAATATTGCATGCAGATTTACTAAAAGCATACAAACCTTAACCAGAATATAAAAACAACATAATTCTAATATTTTTAAAGCAAAAATGCCCAATTTACAAACATAACATATAAGAATAAAAAACTGAGATCACTGAGCCGAGTAACAAAGTGGATATATATACACATACATTTATAACTTTTGGTGTGGCCAACTATAACCAAAACAGGAGGTGCGCATCTACATGTTATAGCAGTCCTACATACAAAATTTCACTGTTCTGAGGCTACTCGTTTTTGAGTTATGCAAGATACATATGTACGTACACACATATGCCATAAAAAATTCTCTTCAGAATCCATTTTAAATCAGTTTTATAATTTTTTTTGGGGGGGAATAGTCCTTAATTCTATTCTTACATACAGGTGTCACGCAAAAAGATCGTTAAATTGCATTCGATAGCGGTCAAAACGAATATTTTCATTGAAATATGATACTTGAAATTTTTCGAGATTACAATACTTCCTTTTTACTTCGTACAAGGAAGTAAAAAAAGGGGAACATACTGAAATCAGCAATTACATATATGTTATTACAGGATTTAATAATTATTTTTGTTTATCTTATACGATGGAATACATAGCAATAGATTCTCTAGATGCAAGTACTAGTATGCAAATTAAAAAATTACAAAGGAATTATAAAATTAGGGTATATAACACATAGTATTAATGTTTTATTAATTAAATTAAGAGTACAAATTTTGCTAAAATTTGTTAGAAAATATGTATTTAATATGACATTATATTACAATAGAAGAGAAACACGCCAATGTGACAATCAAATTTGCTGAAACAACCTTGTATTTGGCGTACATTTACTAAAAAACACTCAATCGATTTCGAGGGCAGCTACAGGTCCCTCCTCATCAGGAGAACAAAATATCTAGAAAAGACCTGTTTGTTTCAGCGAATTTGAATGACATTATATTATTATAACTAACATGTACATTGTGTTCAACATAATTTATTTAGTTATGCTTATAAATAATGTACTATAATGATTTTAAAAATAAATAAAAGGAAGTCTGCAATATCAACTAGCAACAGCATAAAGGACTTTTGGGGAGGGAGATGTATGTGTGTTTTCAGCTGCATTTCCTTCAAAATAAAAGCACTTGGAAATTTAAACATAAAGTTCTAACCTTGAAAAACAATTGCACCACATTAGGATCAAGAAATACATCATGCCATTCTGCACTTGGTCTTAAAGCTGGACTTTGCTGAGATTCAAACATTCCAACAAGCTTTCGTGGTACTACAATATGATATTAAGGAAAGAAATATATATTAAGAAGAAACAAAGTATACCTTTTATTTCACATCAAAATCTATATATATATAAAATTAATTTGCTCATACTTAGAATATTTAACATAAAGATAATTATGATTTGGGAAAAAAAAACTATACACAGATAAATAACTACAACTCGTAATTTTAAATGACAACGAGTTAATAACATAAAATCACTGCATAAACATGATTTATAACCACCGCTAAACTAATCTGTCTTCCTAACCCAGTTTTTGTCTTAAGGTGAAGCTGGCAAAAACCCATTCTACTATTCTATCAGATAACATCTGGCTAATGTAGATTATACAAACGCAAAGTTGATTTCATTAACCCTCTAACTAGCAAGGCTATATATATATATACACACAACCTAGAATCTGTATATCTTATAAAATGGAAAATGGAAGATATAATGACCAAGAATATTTCTTGTGATACGTGTAAGAACATATATAGACATGCATGTTAAAAATATGTAAAAAAAAATTTACAGCAATATATTAAACGTACACAAATCCAGGTATAAAGTACAAGGAGAATTTTTTTACATTAAAATCAAGAAAATAATTTTTCTCATAGTAGTTTTGGGAAATTTGTGCTTTCTTAGCGAAAACCCTGGCCGGTCAGAGGGTTAAAAGGTAACATACATTGATTACAATTACTGCAATATTTATGCATGTGTGTCTTATTTCATTTAAGAAGTAGAACGAAATGAGTAATCATTTTCTGTCACCTAGTCACCAATTCAAATTCATCAAATGCTATTCAAGTATTTACAAATATTATTGCAGCTTGCAAGACAGTTCACAAATCCAGATACAAATTCTAATGACAGAAGGGAAAAAAGTTGTTTATTCCAATATAATGTGAAATCAATTTATTTAATATAAAAAAATACACACTTATTAAGTTATGTTATTTAGATTATGCCAAAACACAAAAGAGCTATCTACCTATGGGAAATAATGCCTTTGTATGCGGACATTTTATGGCAAAATGTATTCATATTACATGTGGGGAAAACTACAAAAATTCCCATTCAGTCAGCTCATTCACCTGGACTTAAACCTAGGCTGAACTACCACTGTTCAGCTACCTTACCACTTGACTGCCATATTTATTAGAAGCAGAATTTTTATCATAATTACTTACTAATTACAGGAAACAAATATTCTATTTAATGCATTAAAAGCTGTAAAAAATTCTGAAAGTACATAGTCAAAATTATTCTTTTTGTAAGAAAGAGAGAACAGGAAATTCAATGCTATGAAAAAAAGAACTCTGTTTTAATGAATTATGTTTAAAAAGGTATGTTGCAAAAAACATGCAATAATTTCAGAAAACAAAGACATTTTCTTCATTTCTTGAATTACTTCAGTAAAATGTAAAATTAATTCAGATTTTTAAAGCCATAACATTTTTAAAACTGAGTAAAAGAAAAAATTTGAAATTGTTTTTTTCCATTGTTTTCTTGCTTCTAAAATTTTTAATAAAATCATAAAATAATGAAATTTTTGCATTATATCAGCTTCATGTTAAATTAAGACTGCATTTATACTACTTTAATTATTTGTATCACAAAAATAGCTTTTTAAATTTTCCGTTTAGCAGTATATAATGTAAAAACAGTTTAATATATTTCATATACATTTAAAGGATTCATAAGCTAAATACAAAATCAAAAGTGGCATACTTTTGCAAATTCAAAACACAAAATTTAATACAAAGGATACAAAGCATAGCAAACTGAAAATTCCACATTAGAACTTGTTCTGCTATTATTAGGAACTTTTTAAACAGTTTTGCTGTTTCTGGTGGGATTGGGCTGCCAACTTTATTCAATTCACTAAGACCTTGTAGACAAAACTGAAATAATCGTTTCAAATCCGATTTCTGAAAAATATAAGAATGCATTTACCTTTTTAAATTTTCATTAAGTACATTTCTAAAATTTAATATATATATATATATATATATATTTTAAAGAATACCTCAAACTTTCTTTTGGCTTTTAGATGTGCTTCCCATGTAAGACCAACATCACTAGCACGAGTAGAACTTGAAAACTCATTAAGTAATGCTGTGAGAATCGAACAGCCTATAGTTTGCTAAATATAGAAAAAAGAGAACATTAAAAACTATAATAAGTTATATTTACTTTAGAAACACATGGTTCTTCTTCTCAATGTACTTCCAAATTTTGAATTTCAGTTTCAAAAACTATATTACTGAAAATTAATAGAAATTTTGTTTTAAACAGTGCAAAAAGATATGGACTTTTTATTTTGAAAGTGGTGTAAGTTGATTTAAAAAAAAAAAAATGAGAAATTACATAATTTACTTATAATTTAGTGTTTATTATCAATTTAAAGTTCATCAATAAATGAAACTGTGCAACAATTAATTATGAAAGTGGTGTAAATCCATTACTCAATTATTAGTGGTGTAAGAATTACATAATTGCCTTTGTATAAAGATGTTTGACCCATTACATATGAAAAATATAAGGATATGACGCAGTTATTGCCTTATATACCTCCTGTGCATCATGAATATTTCAAAAAACTTCATAATGAGCCTAAATGAAAAACAGTATCTAAGGTTAAGCTCGCAATAACATTAAACAGTTGAACAATAGTAAAGCTTTTTAACATACTATTTTATTTTTTGTCATAATTTTTTATATACAAAATCAGACTAAAAATATTGCATTGTAAACATTTTAAAACACATTGTATTTCAAGTAAAATTAAATTTTTGATTATTAAAATTAAATGATTTTTACAGTTCAATAATTATGAAAGTGGTGCAGTCTATTTACGACCCAGAAAAAATACATTATTTTAGTTAAATTCAAATAAAAGTCATTTATGTAATCAAATTACCTATTTCTAAATTTGTCAAAACATTGCCAAACTTAGCACAATTTATTTAGATTTTTTATTTGACTAAAATATTAACCTTTAAATATCTCAAAAGAAGAAAAAATAAACTTACACCTCTTTTAAAATAAATGGTTCATACCTTAAATTATTATCTATAATACAGGTTTGATCTTCATATTTTAGAAAAAAAAAAAAAAATTAACATGAAAACTTGGAAAAGGTCATAACACAAAAATAACCCCCAATTTATGTTACCCTGTACACATAATGTGTTCACTAATAATCAAAATGAAATAAAGCTTTTAAAAAATTACACAGTTCATGCTACTGATAGATTTCAATTTATATTAATGTACAATCCATTTATTTTACAAAATAATACACGTATTTAAACATCGAATATACATATACCTTTACTAAGATTTGAACATTACTGCTTCTATAGAAAACCAATTGAAATATTTCTAAACTAAACAAGCTTCAATTTGAATACCAGCATAAAGAACTTGAAAGACTTTTTGACATAATAATAATCAGTACTTTTTAATTTATTTAAATGATATGAAAATAAATATTTAAAAAATAACTACTAAATGAACTTGCAAAAATGTGAATATCATAAAAAATTATTTAAAAATGAAAGATTTTGAGTATCATTAAACTTAAATATAAGTAATAATAATTTTAAAAAAAACTGTTAAACACAGTGAAAAAATAAATTTTTAAAAAATTTTGACATTCATAAATTGACTAACTTGATAATTAGAGAAACATTCAGTTAATAAATATTACATGAAAATAACAAAAAGAGAAAAATCCATGCAGTGTAAAAATAAATTACCAATTTTAAATAAACAAATAAAAAGGACAGCTCATTAGTAAATAATAAATGGGAAAAAATAAGATAGAAATTTTTTTAAAAGTAATTTTTATATATTTTTGTTTACACTGTTAAACTATAAATGCTATGGCCTAAGTTAATTTGGTTTTCTTCATACAATCTGATATTATAGTTTCTAAATAAGTAAATGTAAATGCAATTAAAAAGCAACTACCATTGATGAATCTCCACTAGTGATTAGTTGGGAGATTTCAGTCAGAAAATCAGCAACAATTTCAGAATTCTCTTCAACACTTGCACGTTTTACCATAATGGCAACAACTAACAACAACTGTTCTCTTACATAATTCTGCAAACTAAAGGAAAAAAATAAGAGAAATAAGTAAATATAGTAAAACAATAAAGCCCTTTTATTCAAACTTTTAAAAAATGCTTGCAAAAGGCTTCACATTTGAATAAATAAGAAAGTTATTTTTTAATATGTAAATTTTATATCAATATTCATATCTATGAAATTAATACAATTCAATGTTTTTAAGAAATAATTTTTGGCTAAAAGATGCTGTTACAAGTCCATGTGTTTGATTTATTAAGCTCTTCACTGGATGAATGCGATAGAGTGTAAAAACGATGAGTAGTTCAGTGTTCTTATTTAGATTTTTGAGCTGCACTATGCAATATGTTAGAATAATAGAAATAGTTGTCGCAGCCATCAAGTTCTCACTTTTCAAGGTTTGTAATTGAATTTATGCCTATAGCCTGTCCTATGTAAATATGTAAAATATTATTTATGTTTTAATTTTAAAAAATAAATAAAACCCTACACTATGCATCTTAATCATTGATCTTCATTGATATGATTTGGTCATTTCGAAATATGGTGCAATGGCCACCAAAACAGAACCTAGAATCTACTTAAAATATGAAAACGGTATTTTTGACTTTCAGATTAGCAACTTTCAAGTACGTGAAGACTACAAAAGGAAAGACTCTTTTGTTAATTTAGCAAAATGGAACTAAAGACAATGAATAATAATAATAATTCCTAATACTACTAAAGATACTACTACTAAAGATAGTGATAATAATAATAATAGAGCTACATCTTTCTAAAATGCATAAAAAAGTTATTATCAAAAATGCTGATGAGAATTTAGAAAGAATAAAGATGATTTAGAAAATTGTTTGGAATAGTCAAATGGGGGGTGGGAAAAAACAGATCTATGTAATTTAGATAAAATTTAATAACTCAAAATTAAGAGTCAGATATGGAAAATTCCATGGAATATAACGATAAAGTAATAATAGTGAAGTCTAAAACCAAATGCTATTTAAAGAAACTCAATATTCAAAATACCAATAACAATTTTAATAATACATCTAATAATTTATCTACAGCCACTGAAACCAAAAGACAAACTGAGAGTAAAGTGAAATTACTCAAAGTGTAAATTAAAAAATCTTACGGAGAATATAACTATTGGGTGATCTTTTGGAATTAAATTCAAAGTTATTATTCAAGAAAATGTTATGCTTCCAAAAAACAGAAAAAATTCAATTATTTGAAATCCTATTTGGTTGGAAATGCTGCATCGGCTATCGGAGGTCTCTCAATTTCGGAAGTTAATTGTGATTTAGCCATAGGAATTCTTAAAAATGGATTCAGTAAAAATGACCTAGTTATGAATCCTCTGACCAATAAAGCCATATATATACCACTCAGAGTATTTTTTGTGATGTCTTTATTAAAGTCTACATATGTGCACCTTGAAATATGTTTAAGAAACTAAGATAATATATTAAAAGTACATAAATCTAGGCAAAGTAATAAGTGCATTTTGGCATTTAAATCAAGAAGATACCTTTTTTTTTTTCATGACACTTTCATGAAATTTGGGCTTTCATAGCAAAACCACATGCCAGTCAAAGAGCTAACACATACATTTCTAAGTCTTAGATTTAAATCCTGTTCAAAGCTCAAATAAAGTGATGAAATTGCAAAAATTTTATGATACAATTAATGTTCAAATTAGAAGCCTTTCAGCACTAGATGTAAAACCAGACAAATATTCCAACATGTTAATTCCAGTCTTAATGAAAATTGTTAATAGCAGAGAGTTCCATAGTACAAGTAATGGAAATACAGCATACACCAAAATATACAGTACTGAAACTTGTGCATCTCGAACACGTGTGTGTGTTGGTCGAAGGGACATAGCTCCAGCTGCACGTGTTCGCAGTAGTGAAAAGGAAGTTGTGTTGTGCAGCTGTTGTTGGAAATGGGTCTTTTGACACAGGAAAGAGTATTCATAGTTGAGCATTATTTCCACTCATACAGAAGTGGTCATGAAGGTGGATTGAGTTTGACAAAGGCGGCAGGATAATTCCTAGAGGAGTTTAATAAGATAGCACCAAGTAATACAGTTATGCTGTCTAGTGTAACGAAATTTCGCCATTCTGGTAGTGTACTGTGTCAACGGAAAGGGAAATCTGGTCGACCAGTAACTGTTTCAACAAATGAGAATCATGCACGTGTTCTCCAGCAGGTGCTGCATTCGCCCCATCAAAGTCTATGACGAACGCTGAAACTGAGTAATCGGTAATTCCGTTCGCCACTGGTTTAAGAACATAGATGAATTTCCATACCAGATGCAGATTGGACAGCACTTGACAGAGCCAGATATGTGAGCCAGGATGGTGTATTGTGGAACATTTTTGGCCATGGTGTACCAGGATCCAGATTTCTTGAAGAATGATAGGGTCTCCAATGAAAGTAACTTTCACTTGAATGGCTACATCAATCATCAGACAACTCTCTTCCTTGGAGCGGCCAGATGTTATTGTCCAGAAACCACTACATACTGCACATGTGATGACATGGTAAGCCATCTTAGCACAAGGTTTATTAGGTTCCTATTTTGTTGAAGATGAGGAAGGCAGTCCTCTTACTGTCACCCAAGAATGCTACAAGCTATTTCTTCAGTATTTGAGAAGGTTCTGTTGTGCAAGGAACATTCAGATGAATAGACATTAGTATCAACAGGACGGAGTAACTAGCCATACTGCTCGAGAATCTCTAGCTGTGCTGCAGGAAAACTTTCCGGGACAAATAATTTCACGTGGTACAGATTTCACATGGTACCCATACCCGTCCCATTCCCCCCATCTTACACCACCTGATGCCTACTTGTGGGGAATGTTAAAGGAGTGTGTGTTCAGCTGTGAAGATCCACCAAGAACTGTGCCTGCATTACATGAGCAAATCATCTCCTTTTGCAAGAGTCTGCAGCAACCTTTGTTGCAGGATATGTTTGAGAATCTGTGTGAATGATATGAGCACTGTCTACAGTGAGGCAGTGCACACTTTGAACACTTACGTTAGACATACCATGATAAATCAACATGCTAATAGTGTATGTATGTAGCATGCTAGTAGTGTATATGTAACATGCTAGTAGTGTATATGTTAATTTCTTTCAGGAGAAATAAAACTCACAGATCACAATACTGTAATTTTGTTTAAACAAATTTCTGAACTTTTTTTTATTAGAATTGTGACAGACAATCAATTGTTTATCTTTTCCACGCACATCAAGCTGGAAATGAAAACTAGCAGTCATCCACCACCACCAAAATGTTACTAGGCATGAATTTATTCCAACTGCCATATCTAAATTGAAACTGAATTTTTTGTTTGTAGAATCAAAACTTGAAATCATATGGAATATTTACACTTAGTGAAAGGAAAGAGGTCTTGAAGCAACAGGAGCAACAGCAACTTGTGCCTACACATAGGATTTCAGAATGCCAATAAACAAGCAAACAAGCAACATCAGCAACAAGTTTGTAAAATTTGTAAAACTAAACATTTGGAATTATGTTTTACCAATTTTCATGTCGTTTTCTCGTCTATCAATAAAATCCATGGTTCAATTCTTGAAGATTCCATTTCTACTTTAATGTGTAGGAAATTTATATCACACTGTGCCAGTGTGATTTGAGATTAGAGTGGATAAATTAATAGAACATTAAAGTTTCACATTATGTAACATGAATCTTACGTTCGAAAAAGCGAAATTAACAAGTCTTTGATAGCTAATCAGTAGTTAGGTACTCTTCAGTAGCTAATCAACAGCTCGGTTTGTCTTTGATAGTTGAGAATTTAATTATTGCAAAAATTAACCAAAAAGCTTCTTCCATTAATGAACTGGATTTTCTTGAAATTTTTCACATTAACAAAGATTTATCTTTAGTTACTGACTTTAAGTCCAATTCAGTTCTTCCTACTGCTTTTAAAGTTCTATTAACTTAATTTTTCAATTTTTGTTACTATTTTTGCTGACAGATGGTGCTACCTTCCACTTTTTCTCTTATGTTTTATCTCTAACCATTTTAATCATATACTTCTTAATTAATAATTAATATCTGTAGTTGAGAAAAGTTTAGTTAAATTTAGGAACAATTTCAATCATATTCATCTATGTTGGTCATACATATAATGTATAACCTGTTTTTTTGCAATACAAGTTTTTGACTGATTTGAATTTTAGTATGTTATAGAACAATGATTTATGTATACATTGTATAATTCAGTTAGATTAACTCTCATCAGAGTTTAGGGAAAGTGTTGAGAAACATTTTTTATAAAAATTGATCTATTTGATTTGTTGGCTCCACCCTGTCTATTGAAAATATGATAAGTAGTTCAGTCTTCTTTATTTAGATTTTTGAACTGCACTTTGCAATATTTTAGAATATTAGAAATATTTGATGGGACCATTAAGTTCATATTTTTAAAGTTTAGTAATTGGATTTAAGTCCTGTCCTATGTGTATATGCAAAATATTTCAATTTTAATTAAAAGAAGATGAACTCTATGCCATGCATCTCATTTATTGACCCTCGTTGTTTTGTTTTCATCGTTTAAAAATAATGCAATAAAGGGAAAGATAAATTACACTAAAAAGTTAAATGTGACAAAAATCCTGCATTAAAAAGTCAATCACCATTTAAACAAATTAAATAAATACAATTTTAATCATGCACATTTAAAAAAAAACTCAATATATTATATCAGCAAAATACTCATGGAAAAAAATTACAACAATGCAAAAAAAGAATGATTTCTTAAAAAAGGTTAAATGTTTTATTACTCATGCTTCTTACGTTTTTAATTTTGGTACTTTCTGATTATTTGCCTCAGGCAAAAAAAAAAATGTTCACCAAGCAATGTAATGTACTATATTGCCATGATAGGCAACTCACATATGCATTTGGATACAGCAGACAAGCACCATTTTTATCTTCAAATTCCATGGCCATTACTGTTTCACTGAGAAGGCCTTTTTTTTTCAGAGGGGGGAAGAGAAATCAGAGTAGAAGCCATAGAGTTTACTGGCTGATGAAAAAGAAAGCACTACATTTCTTCAGAAATATGGTGCTTTGCCTTCAATTAAAGAATGTGAGAATTCACATTTCATAAAGTTGTACTTCATAATAGATTGAATGGATCAAAATTTGTGCAATTCTCAGTTTTTTAAACAAAATCAGATCACTGTGTATACAGAAAGAATGAAAGTATGTGCAATGGCAAATTTGTACAAGTCTTTGATGATCTGTCAAGTGAAAACAGATCATTGTGTAGACAGGTAAAACGATAGTATGCACAGTGCCAAACTGTGTGCAATTTCAAGCTGTGTACATAGCGGAAACAGCCCAAAAATTATTACGTTTCTTGAATATTTAATCTTGTTAACTGGCTGCTGCTTTATGAGGTTCTCAGTGCCCCACCATGTTTGAAAATGGTGTTGTCTTGCACATCTCAGCTTGGTGAAAAATGATAATTGCTGAATCTTTTTAGGGTTGGGCAGAAAACCTTAATTTTATTGATTGATTGCTCTTGAATGGAATTTTTAGTGCACTGGCATTTTGAAAATGACTGTTGCCTTTCGCACATCAATTTGGCAAAAAATTAGTCGACAATGAGTTTGCTCATTATTCCAAAATTGGCAATGTGTTTGCGATGTTTCAGTGGTGGTAGAAATAAAGCTCATTATTCCAAAATCGACAATGTGTTTTCGATGTTTCAGTAGTGGTAGAGATAATCAGAAAAGATTGAAAATTTTAGCTAACTACCTCAGAAACGTTTGTGCTTTAGCAGCTTTGATTTTTTAGACATTATTAATATTTGTTCTGAAGATGCTATGATTATTATTATCCAATGGAATACTTTTTTCAGAATTAGAAATTTCATTATTAGTATTATTGATATTGCCACTAATTAAAATGTTATGCACTGTTATCAAAAAAGCCTTCAATGCATTTACACTCATTTATTTCTACAATATAATTTGTTCATCATAAATTATAAAATGCCTATGAAACAGCCAATGATCATAAAACAGTGATGTTTCTGTTAATTTACATATCAGTCACTTAAAAATTATTATTGGTTTGATGTGAAAATTTATCCCATTTTTTTATGTGAAAAAGAAAAGTGAATAAAAAAAAATACAACACAGATATGTAGTTATGCATTGTAAATATTTAGTATGACTTCTGGCCATCTGCCTTGTAGCAAATTAATCCTTTGTCAATAAAAAGAACAGATCAGTCATAAAGTCAGAAAGAACAGAAAGTCATAGTGAGGTCCAAGTATATACAGGAAAACTTACTAAACAGTGTAAAGCAGTTTTTATTGAATAATTAAAGTAGAATGAGGTTTGGAGTTTTCATGCTGAAAGATGAAATGAAAAGCCAGTTTTTGCTTTAGTTTGCCCAACTCTTAGCAATACATGTAGCATTAAAGGTTTGGTTACATGGAAGTTAATCTCAACATATTATTTCCTTCATATCCCACCATACACTCAAAGTCTTTTCAGGATGCAGTCTTTTTTATATATATATATATAGAGAGAGAGATGTCTGGTATATGACACACAGTCCTTCAACATTTGACATTATAGTACAGCATCCATTTATGGAACAAAAAAGATACTGGTTCTCACCTGTCATTACTTTTCAGATAGTAGTTGATATGGAACATACTGGTCCACCTTGTGATGAGCCCAAGTGTCTGCGTTCATCTTTAAACTTTTGTTCTGTGTACAAATAGCATTTTTGGTGATTCCTCAGTTGAATGGAAGGCATTTAATATGATTTGGATCAGAATCTATTCAAAATCAACTGCTGAACATCTAAAAAGTGGTTGATTTTTACATTTTCTGCCTCCATACCTCAATTTGCAAAACCAGCAATACATGTGCTGCTGTCAGACAAATTCTTCCCACACAGAGAATAAAAGTTTCATCATGCTAGGATTGCAATACTGCCTCTATCAAACTTGTACCAAATAATGTCTGATATGCTCCTCATTTTAAACCAATTGAATTTTTTTTACCGAATGATTTACTCTTATAAGCATGTTGCCTTTATGAGCAGCTGTCTACACATTTTATTGGCTGAAAATTCTAGTTATGACATCAAATCCATTTGTAATCTGAATCTCAAAAGAAGGGGGCAAACTTCTGCATCAACACAATAATAACAAAAGAAATATACTAAATACATCCATACCATTTAAATATATTTTTACGTTTTTAAACTTTTATATAATTTCAATACAAAAAAGTACCAAAACAGTGTTATAATGAATAACCCTAAAAAGAGTCAAGTTATACATATATTTAAATAAGGAATTCTAAATCCTGGAAAATGCTGCTAAAAACACCTGAAGTTACCTATCTTAATTCCAGAAACATTTTATAAAATGAATTACATGTAAATTACAAATTATGAACTAAAAAACCTTTTAAAACTATTGAAAAATTAGAAAAAAATGCATTTTTGAGTTATGCTAAATACATACTTACAGACACCACGAATAAATCCCTTCTCAATCCACTTTACAATTTGTTTTGGAAAAAATAGTCCTTTATTCTGTCCATACATACAGACGTCATGCAAAAAAAGCATTCAAATGAGTTGGACATTTTTGTCAAAATATGATACTTGAAATTTTTCAAGATTACAATATTTCCTACAAAGAAGTAAAAGGTGTATCACTCAATACGTCACTATTTTTCATAAATCTAGGTTTCCCTCAAAGCTTCTAAAATTAACTGTAATGCATGAAAAGCCTGGTACTTTCTAATCATTAGCACCCCCACCAAAGTCCTAAAAAAGTAGTGATCAAGTTAAGCACAATGTCACCTAAACGTACTTAAGTGGGAATCCATAATGCCACTAAATATATTTATGTGGCAAACATGGTATATATGTGGCACGGCTGAGTTTGAGTACACACAGATTTGCACTTTTGAAAGTCAATGGTCATTCTTCTGATTAGTATTTTTGCTGTGGTTACATGTATTTTTGTCATAATTAATTGCAATAAGTACACCAGTTGACAAAAAACAAAGCACTGCATTTCTTCAGAAATATGATATTTTGCTCAACTAGTAAGGAATCCAAAAATTCACATTCTATGAAGTTGAAACTCTTAAACAAACTGAATTGATGGAAATGAGAGTCAAGCAAAGTGTTATAACATTAGTCGGAAACTGGTCTGAAGAAAGCAATACCTCATTTACTGTTTGCTTATTGTTGGACAGAACAATATATGTCACTGAAATTCTTTGAAAAACTGGAATTCCCCTAAAACACAAATATCAACATGTACTAGACCTCTGAGAAATATGCATGTCTTCTATGGAAAGAAGAAAACTATGAAAAAAAAATTGGTGGCATTATATGCATTGTTGAAATAGATATAAAAATACCCAAATAAACATTTTCTTTATAATGTTGTCAATGAGTCCACTAGTGCTCTCCAAAGTCAGCAAGGAGACTTTTGATACAAGTGCAGAGAAAACACCAAAAATTCTTCTTTTATAATAAGACTGCAGCACTTCATTCATACCAGAAATAGATGCACCACATCAGCCAATCAGAAGAGGCACACATCATGTGTTATGCTTTACGTCATACTTCTCTCTCACTTCAGAGTTTCTTTTGGCGGGTACTGTTGGGAGGAGAAAGATTGCTATACAATTCTCCAGGTACGAATTTTGTTTCTGTGAGTGAACTAAAATATATAAAATGCTGTTCCGTGCTTTTCACTCACGTCCAGGAGTCAAATCAACCAATATCACCTTTAAGATTAATTAACAGGGATACCAATGTGCATGCAGAAATATCTGTGTATTTGGTATGTTTTATTATTATTATTATAACAGATTAAATTGCTGCACATTATTATCATAAAAAATATTTAATATAAATTTGTGAAAGTAAATACACATTTTATTACTGACAATCAACAATAAAGTAAAAATAAAAGTAATTTCCATTCACACAAGATTTTCAACAACACAATTTTTTATATAATTTTACCTGACATTTTGGATGACATAATTCAATAGACCAGTTCGCAGCTGATCTAATTCTGTTTTTTCTACAAGATGCCATTCTCGAATTACAGCTTGTTTAAGAAGAGATGCAGCTTGAAACTGAACATAGTCAGATTTACTGTGTGCTGGAAAAAATATCTTGTGAATTTTAGAAGACAAACACAAAAACATTTGTTTACTGCAATACTGTACATTCAAATTTTTACTTATATTACAAAGAAATTATGTTGTTTAATTACAGCAAAATCAAAAGTTACTCAAGAGTTCCACAATTAAGAAATGTCTTTGGGAAGAACTGAATCATATATATGTTATACATACATACTTGCCAACCTACAACACTCAAAACATCGGGAGAATTTTTTTAGAAATCAGGAAATTTATTTTCAATGACAAAAAGATTTTTAAATGATAACAATATATTTTTTAATAATGAATTAACTTCAGATCATTATTAATTAATACCTGAAAGTTCAGTTACTAATTCTTAAATGCAAAGAGTACATTCTGCAACAGTAACTTTGTTTCCACAGAAAAAAGTAACTTTTCCTTTTTTTTTATAGAACTATGTTGTCCTTGTGTTTTTGTGTATCAACATTTTTGAGGATATTGGTCCTTCCACTGTGCGAAATCGGAAAATCGCAATGACAAACAGTACACATCGCAAATGCATTTCATTTCCTTGAGGAAATATTAAAAGAAAAGTCATTTGCATACGATTTTTGAAAAGTACCTGAGTATTGTACCTTTTTCGCAGACATAACTAACACAAAATATCATAATTTCTTAAACTATTTCTCAAAAGCACATTATGTTCACATATATTCATGACAAGATGAACGAAATAACAACCTTGATCTTGCTTTGTGCTCATTGGCTAATGTGTGCCAGATGACACGTAGTAGCAGTCAATGCTCTTTGCAGAAATGGAATATGACATTTCCGGACACATGTTCTCACTCACAAAGCAGAAACATGTCATAATTTCTCACTGATGAAACTACTTTGGTTACCTATGTAGTCTAGAGAAAAACCAGATGTTTTCAGACAACCTATATAACTTTTGGGGGGATACAAATAATGAAGTATTAAGACAAGCTACATAAATTCGTGAGAAATTTTAAGAATAAGAGAAGATTGGGAGAAATATATTGTAAATCGGGTTGGTGGGTGAACAATCAGAAATCAGGAGAGTTGGCAACTTTGTACATACAAAAAATAAGTTCTGATGTTTAGCTACTCAGTTGCTAATGAGCTCTATTTATCAACAGTTTTTGCTAACAATCAATCTGAAGATATTTTAACAGCTGATTAAGTGAATGAAATTTTAAAAACTCCGTTTAATAATATGTTAATTCATTAAATGCCAATCTGTATTTCCAACTAACATCTGTACAACAATTGTGGGGGG
Source organism: Stegodyphus mimosarum (assembly GCA_000611955.2). NCBI lineage: Eukaryota > Metazoa > Arthropoda > Arachnida > Araneae > Eresidae > Stegodyphus > Stegodyphus mimosarum. The sequence goes on along the minus strand of KK115212.1, from coordinate 86,413 downwards.
GGGGACTTTTTTTTTAATTTCTACATGGAATCATAGAAAATTAATTATTTAAAAATATGTATGAACTGTATTAGAACCCATTTTCAGATTGCCAATTTCTGATAGAATGAGCAGGCTGATATAAAAATTATTACTAGCAGCATATTAAAGAAATATGTCAAGACTATATATGACCACATATCCTATTTTCCTTCTTTCATATATAACAGAAGTGAGAATAAGGGTAGCTTGCTATAATAAATTTCACAAAGCATACCCACCTAATCGATAAAAAAATTCAAATCCAAATCAAATAAGAAGTATTTTAATTTACATACAATGGCATTTCATATGGATTAATTGATCAGCTGAATACAACTTCTTAAACTTCAAAACTATTTTAATTTTGGATTTTCTACTTAAATTTTAACAAAAATAAACTGCACGTTTAGCAGTAAGGCCAATATTACTGAATTCTTAAAATGAAACTATAAATTCATCCTATTAAATGTATAGAGTCTATTAGGGTTTTTTTAATTGAAGCAAGAAACATAAAAATTGAGCAACGCTCTCACAGGGACTTGAACTTCGGATCTTTTGATGCCAGGCGGATGCTCTTTCCAATTACACCACAAAGGCATGCAGTAAAGAAGAAAATACCTTCTAAATGAAAAATCTTATCATATATTACATCAAAAGTTAAAAAAAAAAAAAAAATCCAGAAGTATGCTATAAGTTTTAGAGACCTAAACGTCACATTTTAATAAAATGGCTTTTTCATTTAATGCAGACAGCAAGTTTATATACATGTGCCTCAGTATCTACATCATTTACAATGAAAAAACAAACAGTACTGAATAAAATTATTATTCATTTCTAGAAGCCAAAAGTGGAATTTAATAAATATTCACTTCTATAATCCATATCAAGGTTCAAAAATGCTTTATGAAGGATCCTCTTAAGGTCTGAAATATTTTTGCATAACTAAAGAACCTAAGCTAATTATTTTTATGAATTATTGATTATAAAATTTGAAGAAGAAGAATTTTATTTAGATTTAAAAAATAAAAAATAATCAAACAATTTGTGTACAAATTTTTCACCATACCAGGTAAAGAATTAATTACTTTAATTTTTTAAAAGTCCATTGTATTTATGATACTAATGAAATCAAAATAATTTTATTCATTTATGCATCATTTTTAAAATGGTTAATTGATGTCAATAGTATTTACATATTAGTGCAACCACCTTTTGCCTAATTTATCTTTTTTTTTCCCCAGAAAAAAATGAATGATGAACATAAGCCATCATTCAACTGGTAAAGTTACTTACTGAGTGCAAGGTGGTGATTTTGGCAACTTTCTTTAAAAAAGGATTGCCATATATCAATATTTATCATACATCCTAAAACATTATCAAGATTTCAAAAGAAAATACACCTTAATAACTGAAAATGTAAATTTTAGTTATTAAATAAGGTTCTGCTGTCTGCATGGATCCTTCCCATGTACACATGGATGTCTTTTCACTTAAAAAAAAAACACAAACCACAAACTCAGCATTCAGCACAACTTTGGCACAGTGCACCAGCATGATCACAATTACCCAAGAAGCATAAAAAGTTGAAGAATACAATTGGATACAAAAATGGTGATAAGACTTAAAAATTTCAATAATGTTCTTTTTATATACACAAAATAATTTTCTTTTGTGCATATATTTTACATTACCTGGAAAAATTATGTGGGAGGAAATATTCTAAATATGATATAAATAATACCTATTGTAATGTAAATAAAATTTTAATGTAAAAATGTTACATGTTTACACGCATTCCACTGCAATGTATAAGAATTCATGTAGAGTATAAATCTACCAATTCTGTCTAAACTACTTATTTGAAATAATTTTTCATAACATATTTCACATTTTTTACAGAAACGAAAAGCATCTTCTGATCTACTGTCTTTGAGCTCATGATCTCACAATATGAGCAAATTTATTAAACATTTGACCTTATAACTTTATAAAGATCTTATAATGACTTTATTAAGACCTTATAAATGTGTTTTCACTTTACGCAAAATTCCAGCAGATATATTGCTAACTGTTGTTTTCCTGCAGTTTTAAGTTCTCAATATTCTCATATACAAAATGTCAATTTTTGGTATCATAATACACAAAGACATTTAGTCACTCAACACTTGTAACTCATCCATGTTCTTTTTAGTCATGTTACATACCACTCACTCACAGATTCCTCCTCATTCTTTGGATCCATTTGTAAAAAAATATTACCTACATTATTATTACTATTAGTGATAAACAAAACAGTTACAAAGCACCACTGTTCAGGTTCTGTAATTGCAGTGTCAAGAATCCCCACTTAATTGTGAATTGAAATACTTTCCTTCTCAAAAACCCTTTTGTCACTTTTTTCACTGTCGGTAGTGATATTTTCTAGATTCAAAAACCATACTACAGATTTCGTCATCAGTTAGTTGACTGCTGATTAGACGTTTTCATTTCAATAAAAAACATCTATTATATCATCTTCATTATCACTTCCCCATATTTCTTCACAAATTCTATTAGTTGGAAAATTCTGCCTTCTACAGCGTTCAAAATCAATGCAAAAATAAGATTGTTATTTTGCCTAATTATGAAATCACACTATCTTAAGCTCAAATTCTGCCAGCTCTGTTTTCTCTCGCCAAGGCCAGTATGAAAGGCAAAAATTCTAAATATGCTTTTGCTTTGCAGATCATGCTATAGCTTCACAATTAGAAACTTTTTCTTGAAACATAATCAAAAATTCAAATTTTAATTTTGGTAAGAGAGCTATAATAATAATATAGCATGTAAAAATTATAAGCTGGATCAAATTAAAAATTTTAAGGAAGAGTACAATTTGTTATGTTAACTGAACTTAAGTTCTTTGGAATCTTATTCTTTTTCTATTCTATGTCAACAAAAAAATATCAGTATAAAAAACCTCCCACTTCAAATAAATATATCCTGTGGATTCACTTATTGTTTAGGTCAGACAGAAAAATGTTAACCTATCTCCACACCCACTCAAAGGTCGAAAGAATATTCATGACTAATGTCAATCAATGTACTTATTGGCCACAATCTGATTCCCTAGCTAGTAGGTATTTATTCATACATCTAGAAAAATCACTTTTATGATACATCTGCTTTTTTTTATTACATTCTCAGACTTTGTAAAAAAAATTAAATAAATAAATAAAGTCTGAAAGCTTCCAGACTATATCACACTGAAATGGGCATTTTCTTTTTGTTATTTACAGACACACATTGCATAATGGGCTAAACATATTTAAAAGCAGCATATCTTTAGAATTTCCAATAGACAGTCTTGCACGCTGGAGATAAAAACGTTTTATTCCCTATATTGCTGCTACTGCTTGCTTTAAAATTTTTAGATTTTTTAATCAAAAATTCATTAAAGTTTTACAAAATATGAAATAGACAATAAAACAAATTTCAAATTCAGGATTCCAGGTGCTCATGTTCGGATGATTTTTATTTAATGATGGATGAATTTTATGACTATAGATAACATTGCTTTTTTACAATATGAGAAACATTCATACATTCATGCAGATTCTTCATTATTTAGTTTCTTTAAATATAATACAGAGCGATAATATTTGGTGGCAACAATTTGAAAAGTGATTTGAAGCAAAATGTTGTTTCGAGACTAATAGCCCTTCTGCATTAATGCCCATTTAGGCTAAAAAAAACTAACAATAATAATAATAATTGCTGGTGGTTTCAAGATTCAGCTATTATATGTCAGAAACATACAAAAAACTATTAATTTCGATTCCTGCAAGCTTCAATGGGTTCCAGCCCATACGGGAATTAAAGGAAATGAAGCAGCAGATGTGATTGTGAAAGGCACAGCTAATGAACCCCATGTGAGTAGCATTAGTGTGCCCCTTCCGCACTCATATCTGAAAACAACTCTAAAATGTGAACTATTGGTACAACGGCAAACCTACTGGGATTCGAGCACCACAGGCAGAAGACTGTATAATTTTCAAACAAAAGTGAACCGGAATTTAAATAGCAGCTCTTTGCACCTCAGACAGTTTTTGACAGAGCATGGCCCATGTCCTATCTTCACAGATTTTGCCTAAGAGACAGCAACCAATGTATCTGTGGCAGTACTGGTGACCCGGAACACTATATGCATGTTTGCCTGCACACAGTGAATTCACATTTAAAACGACCAGCTGCAATCAATATGCTGGCATGGTTCAAGAATACAATTAAGAATAAATATGCACTCAGCCGCAGTAGAGTGCACTACCATTTCTAAAATCATTGATGAGAGCCTGGAGTAACTTCTTTCCTTGGACACCATGCCATCAGCAGCCCGCTTTGTACATATATTAATTTACTTATTTTTTTATTATTATTATTTATTTATATTTATTATTATGATTTATCCAGAACTCATTTAATGTACTTGGCAATTTGTAATGTATTTGTTCATCTTTACATCTGTACTGGAGTCTATACCATATTCTTAATATATCTGTATGCCTAACGTGTACACTGCGCAAAAAAAAGGGGGGCAGTTCTATACTTCCCGTTCTACTGGGCCGATTGACGAAATTCAAATTGCATTTTCCATCTCTTGAAAGCACGACTTGGGATATGTATTAGATTTATATAAAGTATTGTTCTAATATAGATATTTTGACACAAAATCAGATTTTTTCTGAAATGACATGCCAATTTTTTCACATCTTTCCATTCTACGACTCTAATTATGAGAAACTGCCAAGTTTTGTAAAAATTGCACAAGCAGTTTTTAAAAAATTTGATCCAAACTTTTAGATCCTCAGTGTTAAATGAATTTGACATATATTTATTAATTCTCTTTTCTTATTACACTTACTTGATTACTTCTTTCACACTTGGAAATTTAGGTTCACTTCAAATTAAATTCATCCATTTTTTATGATATATTTTTTTAATTTGTATTTTTAAATAATTCTTATAATTTTTTGGAAAAAAATTTTGAATTATATCCTATAAAATTTTTATCATTACCTTAAAGTAGATGTATAGCAAAATTTTCGAAGATATACGCGAATTTACATGTTGACGTGTTTTGGAATTTGGCATATTTGTTGAAAGCGATAATAACATCTAATGTGGTTTACGTACTTTGTTAAATTATTTAAAAATAGAACGATGTGACTTTTTTTCCTCTCATGCACAATGTAAAAAGGTTGAAACGATGTGACTTTTTTTCCACTCCTGACAATGGAAGGGATAGGAAAATAGGTTGCCATGTATTAAGAAGTTCGTCAAGTGAATTACTCTTGGCAAAAACTGCAAAAAATTCACAAAGTTAAATTTTTGAATTTCTCCGTAAATTTCGCATCAAATTTTACAAAATTTAATATTTAGGCATAACTTGAGTCATAGAATTAAAATATATAAAACAAATTGGTATGTTATTTCAGAAAAAGCTCCATTTTGTGTCAAAATACCTATGTTAGAACAATGCTATATATATATCTAATATATATCCTAAGTCGCACTTTCGAGACATGAAAAGCAGAATTTGAATTTCGTCAATCTGCCCAGTAGAATGGAAGATATAGAACTGTCCCCCCCTTTTTTTTTCAGTGTACCATAACAGTGAATAAAATTTTCCTCGTTTAGCGTGGCCAATTCCCGGAGGACACAGTTCTAAATGTAAAATGTAAACAATTCCTGGAGGACGCAGTACCAAGCTCTTTATTTATATATATTTATTTATTTATTTTTAATTCCATCGATGGGATCCAATAGGCTGAAAAGCACCTAGCCCAGTGGGCCAGCTGTTCTACCGAAGGATATTATACGTTTGGACTTCTGAGTCTACACTCTATGCACATAGTTAATATATATCCTGGTAGGAAGACAACAAAAGTAGAACTAACAGTACAGATAAAATAATAAAATAATGGTTGCACAATTATTTTTATTTGGAGTTCTCATAACTATACTTAACCTCAATATAGAGATAAAACTACATGCTATGAATGCTTATAAATATATTCCATAATGATATTTTATAGATATATATTCCATAAAGATACTTTTATAAATACATATTCCATAAAGATATTTAGCAGAAAGTTTCTATTACCTGTAATCATTTAAAGAGCTATTAAGTTGATAAAGCAAGATTTTGTCTTTACAAAATGCAATTGCTTAGAAATACTGTATTTACTTGCATAATTTTCTCCCTAGTTTATCTGAGCAAAGTTCTGAATTTTTTTCAAATAATTTTCCTCTTTCTCAAGGCATTTAGAAAGTGAGCTGCCTAAATTTTAAAATAGATTCATCCACATAGTGGTTGCTTAAGCACATGGGCTCTGACTGATAGAGCAACTATTATAGTGATGAGCTTCAAGAAAAATGGGTTATCAGATGCTCTTGAAGGTGTTAAAATCATTACATGCAGAAAGAGAGACTGAATGATAATAAACACAATAGCAATGATGACTGCAGCCACAATTTGCAAGTTATAGCATATGACACTGAAATTCCCACAGCACTAAATGATTTAAGGTCTAAGGAGTAGCAGTGTACAACAATAAGAGAGGGCAAGATTCAAGATAAAGGGATGCAGAAATTAAAATATTTTACTAGATATTTAAATGTTAAGTAAATATGATATATTAAACTGATTCTGCAAATAAAATTTTTGCAGTTTATTATAATCATTGTTACAATATCCTTTCTTAGCTTTATTGAATTTGAATAAATTTTATTCAGAGGTAAATAATCTTACATGATAGGCTACGTATTTTCAGTATCATGTTTAATATGTTTTGCATGAAAATGCTACAGAAGCCAACAGAAAGATTCAATATACCCATGTGCTGTCAGACAGTATCAATGTGAATCATGTTTACGAAGTTCTCAGGTAGAAACTTTAATCTTGAAAAAGAATTTAAAGTTAGGAATCAAGAGAGGTAGAAGTAATAAAATGAAAATATTGTACACTGTTTACTCTATATTATTTCTTTACTGGTGATATGAATCAAATACTCATATCACCAATAAAAAAATAACAGAGGCTTCGTTGTACACAGTAAAAAGCAAGAGATCACTTGAAATGAAAAGGAAATTTTTTTATTATAGTTCAACCGCCTCATCCGCGACCATGAGCGCAAACATGCATGTGCCATTTAGACCGAATTATTCTCAAAATAGGGTGGAAGGATGGAAACTTTCTTTCCCTCCATTCTCTCTTTTCGGAGAAGAGAAGAATTCCAGGTGACCTTTCACATCACAGCAAGTAATAACGCCCCTTTTGGACAAGTCTATATGTTTTGGTAGAATGCCAGCCAGGGTTGCATTTGAGACGGTCAAACTATACAAAGTTGGTGGTGTTTTCACAGCTGAAAATAATCAGCAAGCACTATCGATTTGCATTTTTTCATTCACAAGAAATCAGAAAAGCACTATATTGAAAAAGAATTATTTATGCTAATGCTACTCGAAAAGGATAAAGAACAAAAGAGAAATCTGATTTCATAGAAAAACAAGGACTGAATTAAAAGAAAATTTCCCCTGTAGACAGTATGATATGAAATGTACTGTTAATTTTGAACAGTTAGAAAACAGCCAAATCTTTGAAATGTCAAGCAGTTGTTTAACAGAATCATAGTCTGTTGCAAAATAAGCAAATCATTAATATGCCAATCTGCTGTGATATTAAATTATCCAAAATGGGCTTGACCCTTAAGATACCTGTACTAATCAGCAGTTCTGATGCAATTCATTTCTCAAAACTACAATTAAATATTTACAATGGAAAACCTTTTTTTTCGTGGGGAGGGATTCACTTGGGAAATGTTATAAGCGAACTACTTAAATACTTATTCAGTGACTCATGTAAGATTAATGGGAAATAACATATCGCATGTTAGCAGTTTCATGTTATTGCATAGAAAGGGAAGTATTATGCTAACTACGGAGTATACTCGTGTAAATTTCATTACTACAAAAAATAATCTGTTATACCTACATTTAAAGAAATAAAATAATGAATGACACTGTGGCCTTCATGGAAATGATAAGGCAGATCTGTTGGCAAAGAAAGGGACCAATATTCTCCAAATAACTGACAACCACATCCCTTTTTACACTGCCAAATGGTAATAAAAAAATTATAAAGAGAAGCTTTTTGGAAAGACGTTACCAAAAGGAACAGTCATAAAATATGGATTAACAGAATTTTTAACACTCCTTTGTGGCCCAGAAAGAAATCCATTATCTTTCATCTTGCTATTGGCCATGATTACCTTTTAAAATGCCTGATTCAAATGAACATTATCCCAAGCCAATCTGTAAATTATGCAACCTTCATGAGGAAAAGGACGCCTCACATCTGAGTCATTGCCATGCACTTAATGGTGGATAACTCTGGGAGAGTTATTGGTAGGAGAGACACAAAATAGATTTATAGATAACATTGAGGACTCTTTTTTAGTTTTGCTGCTCTCTTTCATTTTTGCTTGTTCTGTCTACAGATGTCTTTGTAATCTGCCATTAGAAATAATATATATATATATTGGTTCTAAATTTCTTACCTTTTGACTCTTTATATATATATATTTATATAGATATAATTTAT
>KK115212.1:28066-77741 GCA_000611955.2 Stegodyphus mimosarum | reverse complement strand
TTTAGCAAAAACATATGGCTTTTTAAATTACTCATCTCTCTCTCTCTCTATATATATATATACATATATATAAACATTTTATTTATATATACACACAGTACGAAGTCCAAGATCTGGACTCATCCAGATTTTGGCAATTCGAGATTATTCTGGATATTAGATCATCAATTTAAATCTAGTAAGATGGCATGTAGAAATTATAAAATTAAAAATATGAAATCATGATTTATGAAATAATGAAGCATTTATGATCTAAAAGGTATCAAAATTTTCAAAAACAAAAGCTTAATATTTATTTGTTTATTTAATAAACATTTCTTTTCATGTAAGTTGTTTAAATTGCTTCATTTTACATGATAATACTTTCTCTTTAATTCCATAGACAGGCATAATTTCTCGTTCCACTGTTCAAGCCCTGTAATTGCTGTATCAAGAATTCCAACTAACTTGTCAATCGAAATTTTTTCTTTTTCAATAACCTCTCTGTCACTTTTTTCACTATCAGTAGTCGTATTTTCTAGGTCTCACCATCCGTTAATTGACTGATGGTTGGGGCATTGTCATCGCAATGAACAACTTCTGTTATATCACCATCATTTAATAACCACATTTCTTTACAAAACCATTAATTGGAAAATTTCACTTTTAGTTTGCAATATCTGAAAACCTTCAAATTTGTGGCTATCATCTTCCTCATCCTCACCATGAAATATGGTAGTTGGCCATAAATTATGAAACGCATTTTTTAAAGTATCTGGAGGCCCATCTTTCCACAATCTTGCGATCTCCACACAGAAGATCACAAATCTTTGCTAAAATATTTCAAAAATTCTTGAATTAGCTTGCCATTATTCAAGAAATTTACCACAAATTTTAAAAATTCTACTTTATATTTGCATTTCAGCATGCATACAATTCCAATATCCATAGGGTCATAGGGTGAATAATGGATGTACAGTTTAAAAGAAAGAATAACACAGATACATTATCTTTCACAAAAACTTTCTTAAAAAGTGAAGTATGAGCCGAACAGTCATCTACAATCAGAACAATTTTTACATCATCAGGTAAACCAACAGGAAACCAAAAAAAAAAAAAAAAAAAAAAAAAAAAAAAAAAAAAAAAAAAAAAAAAGGAGTCCGAGTTCAAATATTGCCGAGCCTCAGGTATGAAATGATTTTCAAACCAGGGCCATTCCTAGTGGGGGGTTCAGCACATAAAATTATGCGGGCGGCCAAACTCAGGGGCAGCTGGACTCTTGCTGTACCACACTTAAATTTTCTAAATTCATTGTAAGCACTTGTCATATGTAAATACTTCTTATACAATTTGTGATATGTAAGTACTTTGTGAGTATGAAATCAAAATTTTATTAATCATTGAGCATTTTTTTTTTTAATTTGGAGGCAGCAATCTTAGGAAAGTTTGTGGGCTGCCAATGCTCTAGAAGAAGCCCTATTTCAAACCAATCGTTCATTAACGTTTGTGTCATCCATATGCTCTTTTATTTGCATGATATAAAACGGGGGAAATCTTTACTGCTTTAAATGCTTGAGGTCATGTATTGTTCCTGATTACGAAAAGTTTACACTTATGCGTTCCTGCAGGATTTGTGCATGCTAAAATTGTTAGTTTTGCTTTGGAATCTTTGATACCAGTTGGAGCCTTTTCTGTAGAGGTCGCCAAGGTACTTCGCGGTACATATTCCAGAAAAGACAGTTTCATCAGCATTGTAAATCTGTTCTGGAGATAACTTTTCACTAGTAATGAGTTCAATGAGTTCATTTGCAAATAATTCAGCATCCTCAGTATCAGTTGTAGCTTTTTTACCAGCAAATTTTTAATTGCCTTATACCATGGAGATTTTTTAACTTGGTTAACCAAACTGTCGAATATGTGCAATCAGTTTTTAAGTTCATTTCTTCGTGCAATACTTTGGCTGTGGCCATTAGCATTGGATCCATCAATGGCACACCCTCACTGCAACGCTGTCTGACCCATTCAACCATCACTTTGTCATGATCGTCACTTTTAGCATAACGAAGAATTTTTCTGATATTCATTGTGAATGGGGAGTCTTAATCCACAAAAAATTCAAAAAGTTCCTTTTTCTGTTATGTCATATGTAGTTGAGTTTCCAACATCATACTCCTCGCATAATTTCGAGATGGATATGCCTTTATCCATTTTTTTGCAGCAATTCTACTTTTTGTTTAATTGACACCGAAACATGCTTTCGCTTTATAGATTCAGTTGCACCTCCAGAATTAGAAACTCTTTTCGACATAATCAAAAGTTCAAGCTTTAATTTTCATAAAATTGCTATAATAATAACAGTCTACAAAAAATAATAAGCTGGATCAAATTAGAAGATTAAGAGACAGTGCAATCTGCTATATTTACTGAAATTTCTTAGAATCAGTATATTTTTACTACTTTTATATGGTCTGCTATACATTATTGGTTATGTACCATGAGCTCGGCGTCGAAAGACAAGTTGTTCCACTGAATTTTGTCTTGCTTCTATCGCATACTCAGAGAATTAAGATTGAATTGTATTCGTTATTTATTATACCTATGTCTATTTTTTGCACACGCTTAAGGCTAATCTGAGTTCTGAATAAATAAACTTCCACAGTATGCTTAAGGCATATCGAGAGACGGTGCTAGGTACTGCCTGATGCAGTCTCTATGGGTCCTAAATTTTGCTACAAAGCATCTCCCTAAGTTCCAGTTGCATAGCTATGTCCCCCCTTGCCCCACCCTAGCATCCAGAAATTTTTAATGAAATGTTTTCCATTCTTGGCACACAGAAGGTGCAAATTCTTCAGTTGATCCCAGGCATTGGAAACCCTAGCTACGTCACTGCTAAGTTCTAGATTTTTGCTGCCCCTAAACTCTGGATCGCAGTGCCTTCCATAAATTATAAAAAAAATTTGTCATCCCTTAAATTTGCTGCTCGGTGCGTCACTAAATTCCAAAAATTTTTCTTCCCTAAATTTTGCCGCCCTGTGCTGCCATAGAGCTCTAACGCCAGTTTTGGGTTTATGTGGATGACATATCAGTTTTTCTTAATTCAAATAGCACTAAACGTAATCTTTTGGTCTATGAGTTTTCATTAGCAAATGCTATTTTTAGTATATGAAAGAAATTTTTTTCTCGTCAACATTTCTTAGCACATTTAACTTAAATCTATAAACTTCATCAAGTGTAATGTCAGCATAAAAGTTTGATATACTCTTTGTTATTTAATTAATAATATAAAAAAATTTTAGACATCACTGCGTGAGTCATTACTCAAATTGTCATGTGTTGATAAGGATGTAGTGATAAAAATAAAATACTATAAATAATAATTCTTCAGGTTGGTATCAGTGACATAAAATACTACTAGGTATAAAATCAACAATGTTCCTATGCAGAATATTTCGGTTTGAGATATATGCCAAGAAGATATGCAGCTATGGAGCCAAATTATTGATCTCACAAATTTATGCTAAAATGATTGTTCCTTCAATAATGAGGTATTTTATTTAGTGTGCAAGTGAAACTAAGAATCGGGACTCTCCACGTGTTTTATTATGGGAGGAAAAAATCAAAGGCACATGCATAAAGGATACCAAGAAAAAAGTTGTTTGTGGCTTTGAGGTCTGGATTTCAGATCATTCCGGATATTGGACATATGGGTGTGGCGTCGGTTCTGGGTTTATGTGAATAACAAATCAATTATTCTTAACTCAAGTAGCATTAAATGTAATCTTTTGGCCTAGAGTATCACTAACAAAATCTATTTTTAGTATAGAGAAAGAAATTTTTGTTAAATTTTTCCTTACCAACATTTATTAGGTCATTTACCTTAAATCTGTAATCATCATAAAGCATAAAAAGTTATCACACTTATTATGGTAACTTATTATTATTCAATTACTAATATTTAAAAAAAAATTGTTTAGATATCGCTGTATGAGTCATTACTCAAGTTGTCATGCGTTGATATATACACAATGATGAAAGCAAAATATAATATATAACTATTCACCAGGTTGGTGTCAGGGATATAAAATATTAGTAGTTCAATACTATCTTTCTTGGACTTCAGTCACTTCTTCAATACTATCTTCTTGGACTTCAGTCAAGCACTTATTCTACTTCAAGTTCCCTTAGAGGCAACAAATTCAAGACAGCCGGAATGCAACACTTCTTTTTACATGTTGTTTGTGGCAATCAGAGAAACTTGATGTTTTGGTTTGAGACCAGCAGATATGAAGCCTTATGCTAAAATTATTGTTTCTTCAGTAAGGAGGTATTTTATTTAGTGCCAAAATGAAATTAAGAACTGGACTGTCGACACGATTTATTATGAGCCGGAAAAAATCAAATGCACATGCATAAGGCATACAAAAAAAAATTCCTTAAAAGAAAAAAAAAAAAGGTTGTTGGTATCTTTGAGGTCTGGATTTTAGATCATTCTGGACATTGGATGTCTGGATCTCAGACTTTGTACTGTTAATAAATAATTTTATATATATATATGAGATATATACATATGAAACAACAGAATATAATTTAAAAAGCATAAAAATGCAGATAGGATCTTGGCGCATGTGAATGGATGCACTTAAAGAACTTTAGGAGCGGACACGTTAAGAAAACGAAAGAGAAAAACGTGTTTTTGAATATGTTACCTTCTGCTTTTATAAAACAGCATTTTGATATTATATGTAATTTATTTTCATTCTTTCTTACACAGCTATGGGGAAGAAATGCAATTTAAGAATATTAGAAGAGAGAAATATTACTTTACAGAAACTACTGAGAAACTTTACAAATGGAAGACCTAAGCATGGTATTATAATAATTATCAGAAAAATAAATAAATAAAAATATGTATCAAAACTGTTTCTTGGATATGGCAACACATCAAACACTGCTCTGGCAGAGATGAAGATGGATAAAGGGATGACAATGGATGGAACATCCAATTGCACTGTCAGCCTCCCAACAGTTGACTTTAACATCCTGGAGTTAAGATTTTTTACTGTTATTCAGGTAATACACTATCAAGCTGAATCTATCATCACCGACTAACTTATTCAAGCTGGCTATCTTTATTCAATGCATTAAATACTGAAACATAAAATGATGTGTTTTTGACTCAGCAGTAGGTCATGTTTTGGTTTGGTTTATTCAACTATGGAAAGCGTCGTAGGCTATCTGCCTGAAAGATGCCTTTGCGGAGGATGTTTTAAGGGTAGCTTGTATGCATGCTACACATGAGAAAAACCATGAAAATGACCATGCAGCCAGCCCATTCGTGGGATTCGAACCTCGGACTGAACTACCAGTGTTCAGCTACTTTACCACTCGGCTGCTGGTGAGCCGCAGATCATGGAATGTACTACATAGGCTGGTGGAAAAATAAATTAGAAATTGCTATGCATGAAAAAGGCAGTGCTTCAATTTCAAAACAGGCTCTCCAAATTCATTACACACATTAGAGAATCTATTAAAGCAGCTCACAAAGCATTAAATAATTTTAAAAATTAAACACGTTATATATATAAAAGTTAAATAAATACTTATCCTATTCATATAGTTGGATCGTACTTAATAAATTATACTTACATCTTAAAATTAGCGACAGAGCAGGTACAAAATTGTTTTAAAATGGAATAATCATTTTGATAGAAAAAATTGTGATACTTATGCAGATAAGACAATCATTTCAAAATGGAAAGAGTATTTATTATATTAATAATTTAATGCGGGTGACAATAATGTTTTCTCATTTGAAGTTGTTCACTTTTATTTTGAAGTACTTTCTGATCAAGAGAATATTTATGTATTCTGGAAACTTAGCTTGAAACATGCGAACATCTACAAATGATGACAGGAATTAATACATTCAAGTGAATTTTGTAGTAATTTGCTAAAAATGGATAACATCTTCATAGATATTATACTGATCCATTTTGTTATGCATTCTTCTCCATTTGGCAGTTGTTCAGTTAATAATAACTTAATGAAATACTTTGTTAAACTGGATTTAAAAAGCAGCCTATGCTGGGATGCAGGCTCAGAAGAATCCTAGAATAGTACACAACATGAGACACACCTTTGCCAGGATATACATTGTACTTCAGCTTTATAACTTAACCCTCAGATAATGGATCCAGTTAAGCTGGAGAAAATAAAAATCTACTTGCAAGTGGTATGTTACTAAGTGCTAACACAGAAAAGTTTTGAAGATGTCAAATTTACTTTAAATATTACTCCCATTTTCTACATTTAGGACCTCAACACTTAGCTCAATACTGATGACTAATGTAGCCATTGTTGATGATTTAAGCATTAAGTTTAATAGCATTTCACTGTGTCACTCCCAAGAATATTGCTCAAGATGTATCGCAATAAGACGGACAGAAGGTATACTCACGAAGGTAAAAAAGATAGCAGTGAATACAATATTTACTCATATATTTCTTCCCTTGGCTTTTTTAGCACAAGGTTCTAAAGCATTTTTAACCATTCACATAACTTTCCTCTTCTGTAAGTTTTTCATAAAACACACTGCGCTAAATTTTAAAATGGACTCATCCAATCAGTAATTGCTTTTGTCTGACTAAATGATTCATTATAAGATTTTAATTGTATGAACTCTGACTGATGAAGCAATGATAATGAAGATACCTAATGCCGTTGGAGGTTCTCAGGATCATTGCATGCAGTAAGACAGACTGAATGGTGAAAATTTACAAGTTGTAGCAAACAACATGGACAGAAATTCCAGCAGGATTAAATAATTTGAGCACAGGGATAGCAGTGGACAACAATAAAAGTGGGCGAGATTCAGGATACAAGAAAGCAGAAATGAAAATATGTTGTTTTACTGGAATGTAAGTTTCTCTTAAATAAATGATATTTTGATAGTTACCAATAGTTTATCCATGTATACTTTTCATTTGTTATGTTCTTATTACAACTGCATCCTTTGAAAATTAAATTATTTGCATAATTTTCCCCCTTGATTTTTCATTTGATAAAATTATCAAAAAAAAAGGAGGAACATGCAATGGGAATCAAACCCTAATTCATTATTGTGGCAGTTACTCTCTGTTAATCCTAAAATCAACTAGGACAGCAAATTGAAACTAGCACAAAAAGAAAATGAAGAAACAGTACAAGTACTGGAGCTTTTAAAAGAAAGATGTCAGTATCAATAGTTCTCCTTCACAACTTAATATTTATCAACCAATAACAAAAGCAGAAACTTGAGAAGTACAAAGATGCCATTTTTTGACTACAAATTGATTTGTTATGGGCAGGATAATAAATAAAAAAGGATTTTTAAATAGCTTTACAGCTGAAATGAAATTTTTTGTGTAGTTAGAACTGTCAAAGAGACAAACTTATTAACTCTCTGAGTAGCTACACCATTTTCATCTGTTCGTGAACAACTGTATCAATACAGCTTTTGTTCTCTTGAATAGTATGATTATTTATTTCCGTTGAAGAGATTAAAATCTAGACCATTATTACTTTTTTTAAATAAGAAATATAAAATTTATAACCAGATAACAGCAGCAAAACTACTCATATGATCAATTCAATTTCAAAAGTGGAAAAAAGGTGGAATCATGGAGTCACACGCCAATAATTCAAAATCTGATGCAAAAATATATAAGGTATAAAATACAAAATTATTAAAAAAATATGAATTTTCAACAATTTTTATACAAATAAAATCAAGCAATTAACTTGCAAATAAAAAATACAATAAATTTTTTACTTACCAAGTATGTACTGACATAAATGGAAAGGTGTTTTAGTTTTCTGGAAATTTAAGAAGACAGATTCAGCACAATGCCTTTGTTCACTGCTAACCATATTAGGTGGGGCCTGTAAAATATAACACAAACATAAAATTTTAAACATTGAAATTTCTTTTCCATAAAATAGAACAGATGATCTATCTTATATTTAACATAATTTAAAAAAAAAAAAAAAAAAAAAAAAAGAACAAGAAGAAGAGGTAAAAGCCATTTAAAACATTTTAATGTAACTATACTCAAGCAAAGAAATTAAATGAAGAAAATAAATTGTCTATAGCATTACAATTTTGGTACCAGAAACAATAGAAGATACTTTTCTCTCATCAGGGCTGTATCCAGAAATATATGCATGTATGTACATACGTACATACGAATGTGTGTGTGTGTATATATATATATGTATATGTGTGTAATATACATACACATGTACATTGCACAAAAAAGTGGGACAATTCTGTTAAATCGCTAAAACTTTACTCGTTTTAACTGCTTAACTTAACTGACTAGTACCGGACAAACTAAACTAAAATAAATGAATACTACAATTCTTCTAGTTAGAAGCGGAGGAAGGAACTGGTAACTCAAAATAATATCTAAATTAACTATTTCTTAGATCAATTACTCCTTCAAAACAAAGCAAATTCATACTAATAAATCTTAATCTGAAAAGAAAGAAGGAATAAATCTTCTCTGGTATTTGGTAGAATAGAATACTATCTCAACTAAAACATTTTTTTAAATTCACTTAATCTACATTTCACTCCTTTCAAAAATTAACTCAGAGCACAAGATCAGATAAGCAACAAAAAAAAAAATATTCAAACACAATCAATCAGTTCCACTAAGAAAAATCAAGCAATAGTTTTAACTTTCCTGGCACCTTAAACAAACATTCAATTACTCAATAAGATGTAGTTAGTACATATTTGCTAAAAATAAGAGGGTGCATTGTGAGTACCCTGAATGCATAAACATTTTTCCATAACCCCAATAAAATCTTCGCTAGTAATCACATAAAATCAGACTCATTTATTAATATCTTGGATATATTTATAGAAGAGCTGGCCAGACTACCCTTACATACAATAGCAATTAATATTGCACATTAAATTTCCCTTAAGAGTCATTTATCAAGATCAGATTTTGCTATTTAACAAATTAACGATTAATTCAATTACACTAGAACATTAAATGAATTATTTAAACTGGATTTCACATAAACTAATATAGAAATTATAATTAACATAAATTTCATATTTTATAGACAATGATTTTAAATTCTCCTAAAGACACAAACAATTTTCTCTATTATCAAATAAAATTCTCCTCCTATCAGTTACGCAAGATTCATTTGAACTATTCTCGCTTGACAAATGCTATAATGGTAGCAATAAAAATATAAGATAATTCACTAATTAAGTTGGAAACAAAAATCTTAATCTTTCACAAATAACTGAGTTCTCAATCACTTCTTAAAATACATATATGACACTAGTCCACCATACAGAAAATAGAGAGAGAGACAAAAATAATTAAAATATTTCACTCACAGGTGGAAGACACTTTTCCAAAGTTATTATCATGTTACTGTCACAACACCTCAAGGAGCGTCCAACTATAGTTCACGGAAAAATGATATGAAGATGAAACGATGCTATAACTTTGAGTAGAGCTCTTGTCCTCAAGCAACCAAATGCATAAAAAATTCTTTATCAGGAGAGCTTCTGGGAACTTTTTAAAATCTTCCAACCCTTCTATCAGGAACACTTCGAAAATGACTATTTACAGTTCTCTGAGTAAGATGATGAAGAAGAAGCGAAGCTTACTTTGTGTAGAACTCTTGTCATCAAGCCAGGAAAAATTCTATATCATGAGAGCATCCGGGAACTTCCTAAAATCTTCCAACCCTTCCATCAGGAACACTTCGAGAATGACTATTTATACTTCTCTGAAAGATGTTGAAGACGAAGCGATGTTATATTTTTTGTGTAAAGCTCTTGTCATCCAACACAAATGCACTTCCAACCCTTCTGTCACGATTCCGTCACACTGTGACAGCCATCCGCGGACCACAGGCACGGCCAGCCCGCAAGGACGAAGCTTGGCCACAGGGCAAACGCCCTTTCTATGTTAGACAACTATTCTCCTCCCAAGTTGTACCGTACTCCCAAAAACAAACTTCTAAACTCATGTACGAACCGAGAAAAACTCGGTTTCTCCTCCCATAAAATATTACTAGTCAAAACCTAACACATAAAATTAAATTTTGCCAACCCGAGACTTTCACTATAATTTAACAGAACAAATTCACCCCTCAAATGAATCAAAATAGAGTCATTGTTCACAGTCAACGGTTGACCAGCTGCAAATGACTCATCCTAACATGTGTGAAAATTTTAGGCTAAAAATTCGACCCCCCCTTTTAACAAGCGGAAAAAAATCTAAGGAGACACAACAAAAAACTGCCTTTTCAAGATCCAATTTACAACTGCTCCTTTCTTCCGAAATTATATAAGCATGGCAACATTCACAAAGCAAGAGTGCAAGTGAATGCGGGAAGCCAATTACGATATCCATTTTACTGCTTCGTAACAAAAATCCATTTCACTGCTTCGTTCGAATATTCGACCGCTGAAGATAAATAATTGCCTAAAGATTTTAAATACACTCTAAAAAAATATATAAATTGCATTAAGCTCTTGAGAATTTCAAATTTCAAAAGAAACCAAATACAAATAAAATAAAATACTTAAATAATTGATTACTTAAATGACTAAACACACTTAAATTTCATGATACAACAATTCTATATCTCCCGTTCTACTGGGCCGACTGACGAAATCCAACTTGTGTTTTTCATGTCTCGAAAGTGTAACTTAGGATATGTATTAGATTTGTATACAGCGTTGTTTTAATACAGGTATTCTGATGCATAATCGGACTTTTTCTGATATGACATGGCATTTTTTTCCCCCATATTTCAATTCTATGACTCAAATTACGCCAAACTGCCAAGATTTGTACAAATCGTACAAGTAGTTGTTAAAAAATTAGGTCTCAAAATTTTGGCTTCTCGATGTTAATTGAATTTGGTATATATTAAATTTCAATTTAAACTTAATCCAAAGATAATTTGCATATTTTTTATGATTTATTTTTTAAATTTGTATTTTTAAATATTTTTTATAAATTTTTCGAAAAACATTTGAAATTTCGAAAAAATTTGGAATCATAACCTACAAAATTTTGGCCATCATCTTAATGTAGATACATTTCTAAGCATATCTGCAAAAATTTAGAGCTGTTTATTCAAAATTTCCTAATATATACATAAATTTACATTCTGGTTCGTTTTGAAATTTGGCATATTTATTATAAGGGATAGTAACGAAAATGTGGTTTATACACTCTGTTAAAATTACATGAAAGTATGAACGATGATTTTTTTTCGCTCGTGGAAAAAGAAAGGAGAATAGGTTGCATAAATTAAAAAGTTCACCGAGTGAATTATTCTTCGCGCAAACTGAAAAAAAAAATGTGGCCAGATAAATTTTTCAATTTCTTCATAAATTTCTCTCCAAAAATTACAAAATTTAATATCTAGGCATAACTTGAGTCATAGAATTGAAATACGGAGAAAAATTGGTATGTTATTTCAGAGAAAGTAAAATTTTGTCTCAAAATATCTATGTTAGAAGTCATACTTATGAGACATGAAAAACGCAATTTGAATTTTGTCAATCGGTCCAGTAGAACTAAAGATGAAGAACTGTCCCTTTTTTTTTTCTTTGCACAGTGTACATACATATATATATATGTAGATACAAACATATATATAAAAAACATGCATACATTTCTGAATCAGGTCCCGATAACAGAAAAGTACCCGCTAGTGATTAAGTCATAATCAGTACCTATTTCACACACATAAGACAACTGCAATTATTTGTAACTTTTTTTTAGCCCAAAAGGCATTAGCCCAGAAGGGCTATTAATTTCATTTTAGCATTTTGCATTAATTCACATTAAACGATGAATCACTTTTTTAAATTGTTGCCACCAAATATTAGAGCCCTGTATTATATTTAAAGAAATTAAATAATGAAGGATCTGCATAAACATATATTTGTTTCTCGCATTGTGATAAACCAATGGTACCTACAGCCATCAACTTTGAGTAACGTACGTCGTCTCCACCTGAATATGGGCATCTGGAAACCCAAATTTGGAATGTGTTTTATTATCTATTTCATATTTTGTAAAGCATTTATGAATTTTTGATTAAGAAACTCAATGATTTCAAAGCAAGCAACGGCAACACTGTACAGTGGGGAAAAAACATTTTTTATCTCCAGCACGTGAGACTGTGCATCGAAAATTCTCAAGATATGTTCTTTTAAATATTTTTTGATATTGTTGTTGAATTGAATTTTATGATTTAAATACCAAAGAACATGGTAACACACAAAATATTAAAAAAAAGCTGCTTTGAGCATAATACAAAATCCGAAAGTATTCAAATTTCCCCCCCCCACACACACACTACAGAAAATTTCCTATAGAAAAATATATGGACCAAATGGATGCTTTCAGCAAATAAATAAGAATCAGCTTTGATTCCTATCTGAATTCACATAATTCAGGTGGATATACTGAAAGGAAAACAAAAATATATTTGAACTGACCTTTTACATCACTGAAGCCCTTTTAACAACATTTTTGTCTATAAGTCCTTTTCATGTATCTTGCACAGTTCATGAAACTAATTTTCATAGGATATCAGTTCAACTTGACATTAATTTTAATCATCACCGATTATTTCAAAATCGTGCAGACAGTATAAGAAATTAAAACAGTTAAATTAATATATTATAAATACTTGATCTTTGCATTTCAGATTTTTACCAACTGGCGTTTGTAAATGCTTGAAATGTTTCATTCAAAACCTGGAATAAAAATATTATGACTATATTTCAGACTTTCACCCACTCATTATGGTAAATGGATTAGTTAACAATTTTAAAGCTTTAAAGTAACAAACACAGTAGTATATGTTTGCTTTGAAATATGTCTAGGTTAGTATATAGTCCCATTTGGACACAAAAATTTTTCTTTGGTAGAAGACCCCAATTCAATAGGTCCTAACTTAACACAATACACCTGTTTACCTCTCTCGAGAAACTGCTATGACTGCCCATACATGGAGAATAGAACGAAAGGTGAGGCCTTGACTGGTTTCTGCCTTTTGCTCTCTTTAAGCAGTGATACACTTCCTTGTTTATCAAAACATTCATAATGACTTAAAATCTGATATGTTTGGGGTAAATATCTGGTTGTAATGAAGTTTTCCAACAAAAAAATGTTCTTAAGAAAGTTAGAAAAATACGAAAGCAATACCTTTAATGCAGGTAGTAATCACCACTCAAATCTATGATTTTCTGCCAAAGTTTTGGTAGTTTTCAAAGCTTTCAGCCCAGAAACTTGGTGGCCACGAGTCCAAAAACAGATCAACTTTATTTTGGACATCTTGTGCAGAATGGAAGACAGCACCAGCATGATGTAGCTGTAGGTGTGAAAAAAGGTAGAATTCTGAAAATGTGATAGCACGGCTATATAGTGGGTGTGGTTAAAGATCTCATTCAAAGCTTTAGAGAGCCCAGCTGGTGAATGCAGCCACACGTGGTCTTGTTATTATCTTGATGGAATATTGCCTTTTTGCACTGGAACTCAGTTCAATGTTTTTCCTTGATAGCAGCGTCAATGCAGACTAGCATATCACTGTATAGGGTTTTACCTTTTCCAGATACTCTTTGTGGATAATAGCACGACAATCTCACCAGATACAAAACACGATCTTTCTATTAATCAAACTGCGCTCTGCGACGGACTCACTGTTCACAGACCAACCCCCTTTTCGGCCTGTGTTGTTGAAGTAAATCAGCTTTTCATCGCAAGTGATGATCCAGTCCTAATTTTTGTCTTTGTGTTGATATTCAAGTAGATTTGTGCAGATCTGAATGTGTCTGTCCTTATCTGCTTGCGTCAAGTCGTGCAGCACCCAGAGATTGAACTTTTATGTCGTTTATGCGATGCATAGCACAACTAATGGATATGGCACTGACATCTAACTCCATAACAAGTTATCAAGTTCTTCCACAAGTTCTTGCAGGCGAGCCTCATCAACATCAGTAAGTCAACATCAGAGCGCTCTGCTTCTTGAATGTTATAGTCCCTGTTTTGAATTTTCGGTACCACATTTTCACTGCGTCATATGATACAACATTAGTACCTAAAGCTGTACACATGATTTGGTGACATTCTGTAGACAACTTTTTGCAACAGAGCTGGAAGTAAATGATGCTTCTAATCTGGTAGCATGATAGTTCCATTTTAGACATCTTGTACTTAATGATAACGATATATTTTTTTTAATTTAACAACATAGTATTCTAATGCAAGTCTTTTTGTTTCAAATGCCAAAAACTGTTTGACAAAGTATGATTACACATGCCAACGTGAACTGTTTGAGCAGATGATATTTGCGATGGGGAGAAACTTTCGTTAAAACTTGATATTTTATAATTACATCTTAAATATAAGTATTAATGTATATATTTCCTTTTTCTAAAATATTTCCTTACTATGAGAAAGAATAAATTTTTAAACAACATTTCATTCTGAACGAAATTGCTACTCTTTTTGCATGTGCAGGACAATTTTAATTTGAATGAAATTGATATGTTGTGCTTTTAACACAGTTAAGTCGTTTAAGCACATCGTCCTCTATTTAGCAAAATTTTGATAACTATAAAATCTTTATTTAACAAGGTGGAGTTTGTTTAATTCAAGCAGAACACAAATCAAAATTAACAATCTTCCCAAATATTTAAATTGAAGTGATAAAAAAGAACTTAAAGCCACTCATTTATAAGTTTTAAATAGTTTCAGGCTTACTTATTAGGCAATAATATCAAGAGTATATTCTAAAAAAAGAAGGTAACATGGCTGAAAAAGAATGAAGCTCAAGTACAAAGTCTTAAGATTTCTATATCAAAATACAGGTAAAACCTTTCCCAGCAATATATCATTTGGCGGCGCTCATTTGTTTTCAACACTGCCAAGTTTAATTATCAAAAGTTACACTAATTTATTCTAACAGAAATGTTTTCACTAAATGTAAGGAAAGAATTTTTTTAATATTTATCAACGCTGTCTTCTGCCCTTGAATTCATCACTATACATTCTAAAAATTCCACTTTACAACAAGTTAAAGTGTGTTGAAAGTACAGTATGTTTCATATGCTGCACTTTCAAACATCTAAATAGATTTTTTTCGAGTATGAATAATTTTTTAAATAGTTTTATAAATATATTTATCAACAGAATTTAAATTTATGTTTACAATAGAACATTTAATGTTCTATTGTAAACATATCATATTTAATGTGAAGTCATATATTTAGATAACATTTCATTACATATTTAGAGAGATTTAATAATTAGATTTCTTCACAGTAACATTCACAGAAGTTCATGAATGAATAAATCCTTCATTTCCAAATATCTTTATAAAGAATTATTATATTTAATTAGGAATAAATGTATGTTTTTAAAATATCCTAATGCACAAGTTATTTAATTTTTAATGTTTTTCATTAAACATTAAATTTAATGCACATACAGAATTGATAATAATTTGATAAAATTTATTTTCCCCCCAAAAAATATTGCACAGTTCTGAAACTTTCCACAAAAGCACTAGTAAAACTCTTTTCAGTATGACAAAGCACAATCAGTAGTTACCATTTCAAACTACTAACAATGTTAAGCACAACAGAATGCAGAATAAAACTCGTACAGAAATCTCTCAACAGTCAGACAGCAACTTCGAATTAAAAACTGAGAACTGATGCTCTCTACAGTCTTATTTAGTTTTCCCTGGGTCGTAGAAGAATTTCCAGTACCTCCTATTTCTCAAAATTACTGGAAGGTATACATGGTTAAAGTGACATATAAGGACAGAATATGGTTACAGTTAATTACAGTATCAATTACAGCTATACATGGATTGGACCCAAAATAATGCCAAATGGTAGCCAAGTTTGGTGAATTTTGATGACTTTGTGCAAAATGTGGCAAAAATTAGTCACCAAAACCATCGCCAACTTGGCGATATCTCACCCACTTAGCATGATTGCTCAACGTTAAATAGACTTGCCCATGAAACCTTATTTTTCTGGCACAGCTTCACTCTCGTCAGACTTTTCAAGTTACATTATATAAAATTCGTAAGAATATTTAATGCATACCTGCCAACCTCTAAAGATAAAAATTCAGAAGATTTCTCCAAAATTCAGAAGAACACGAAGAATTAATATCATGCTTTGATATTAAAAAAATAACAATTTATACAAATAGAAAAAAGAAAATTTTACTTACATTAGTAAATCTCAATTAAGTAGTAACTAAAAAATTTATTAGGAAACATAAAACAAGAACTTAATGTTACACAAAAAAATTATTGCAATGAATTTAGAGTGCATTTTTTGGCTTTAGCCAAAAATTCTTTGGAAAATTTCCTGTCATAACAATTAGTTTCCTCATAACATTAAGCAATTAAAATGTTTTCTAATTGAAATTTAAGAATGAAACATAGTTTTGTTTTTCTTCACAACACTGAAGACTCTCTCGCACTCAGCACTACTGTGTGGAATTACGAGAACAGCATATAAAACTCTTGCTAGTCTATCATATTTTGGTGTTCCATCAGCTCTTTTTATTCTTTTTAAGGTACCAACGAGGACATCAAGTCTATCTTCTCCAGAACTGGCAAAGTCTTCAAACTGTGCAGCAGAAAATTGGTTCTGTAGTTCATCTAAAGCATCATTATGGCATTCATTTTCTTTAATTGTTAACAAAAATGGAAATTTATCAATAAAAAAATGAATCTTTTCAAAAGACGAATTTTCAATTTGTTTCAAACTTGCCACTTCAGCATTTAAAAGAACTTCATTTTACATAGGAAACTTCCTTACAATGTAATCACAGGCTGAGAAAAGTATTTCTAACACATTGAAAAAATTCTTTTTTCTCATGATCTTTCAAAGAATTTACAAGTTCCCTGGTTTGATTTCCAATTATAAGATCATTGTCATCCTTTTGATTTGCCAAACTATTATAGGCAACACGAATCAACACACTGTTTTTCACAACGGACGGTTTTACAAACTTAGTATAAAGTTCTTTCAAAAGATCATTAAGAATTTGGATAAGCAAGGGAGATTTTGGCGAAGCTGATTGTAGAAGGGTATTTACACTTTCAAAAATCTTAATGGTACTTAACACAAAACTACAATATGCTTTGTTCAAATCCGAAGAAAGAAGATAGAAAATCCTTTCCTCCCAGCTAATAGAAGACTGTTTCTTCTTCCCTTCAACTTCTTTAGCAAAGTTGACCTTTGAGGAGTCTCCTAAGCATTTTCTTTTTAAAGGTTTTGATTCTGTGTGTTGGCTTTTCCCTTTTAAAGCATTTTGATTAGAAGCAAAGTTGGTTTTCGGAATCTTATATGCCGACAAATTTGATGGGATCTGTGGTTTCGTTTTGGTCTCTTCGTGGAAATATTTTAGCAATGCATCCCACTGTTCAATAAACCTTCCTAGCGCTCTGCCTAAGGATAACCATCTCGTGCATACATGTTTCAGAATTTTTCTCGTTTCTCTAGAGCACAGTTCTAGGAAATTCTTTAGGTTTTCTTTCCTTTCTACACTTTTTTCCAGATAGAAAAACACATCAATCAAAAGCTGGTCAATATTTAATGGTAAAGCAGCTGCGGCTTTTTCTGCTGCCAAATTAATTAAGTGGCATGGGCGTCCAATAACAATTCATTCATTTTGTTCTTTTTTGAGGAAAGAGGCTACACCCTTTTTGTCACCCACCATGACATGAGCATTATCTGCACCAAATGAAATGCAGTTTGATATTGGGATGTTAAGTTGTTTCAACTGATTA
This sequence comes from Stegodyphus mimosarum, assembly GCA_000611955.2. Classification (NCBI taxonomy): domain Eukaryota; kingdom Metazoa; phylum Arthropoda; class Arachnida; order Araneae; family Eresidae; genus Stegodyphus; species Stegodyphus mimosarum. Next base: position 59,900 of record KK115212.1, on the reverse strand, counting down.
ATTACCAAGGAGGCAATATTTTCCCCCGTAGCGTCTCCATTTAACAATGGAAGACGCAAAAGATAAGTTTTCATTTCATTAGAAACATCACAGAAATATGTGACAACGATGGGGTAAAGCTTCCAATCGCTGTCGTTGCTGCCATCGATTGACACCGAAAATGCTGAATTCTGGAGTGCAGCTATCATTTTACTTTGTGCATCGCAAGCAATTTCGTTCACAATAGAAGACGTTTTCGTGCGAGCACAAGCATATTTCTGAGCAATCTTGGAGTCGGGAAACATTCGTCTGAAAGGTTGACGTGATCAGTAGCGCTTAGTGGCACGCTGTGTTCGATGAGGAATGCATAAAACAAACACTCTGCCAAAATGACATCGGCATCCGAATTCATAGCTGAATTTGAAAAAAAATCATCCACTTTTGACGTTGTTGAAGCCGAAGCATTAACTTCATGCTTTGACTTAACATGCTTCACAATGTCGCTTCTTCCACCGTGACTTATTATGAAGTCACACACGCACACATTGCAAAATGCATAGTTATTTCCTTTGAAGGATTCTTTAATTGTTGGAAATTCGGCTTTGTAGGCAGGCCGAAAATATTGAGAATACGGTTTTTTTGAACTCATTTCGTAACAACGATGTATTAAGAAAATTCGTAGCACGTGCAAACAAAAAAAAAACAGAATTCGACAATCCACGCTCGCTGAGTAATTCCCTTGCTGCTGAAGCGAACGCGAAAAAAAATAATCTGGCGCCCACAAAGAAAAGAGTGGGAGAAACAAGTTCAGCGCATTGGATTGGCTGGTTAAGCGGCGAGTTGGGAGAAACCGCAGGTTACTGGATTCGAAGTAGTCGGTAGTTGGCAGTAAAACACGATGCAATTGGCGAAAATCGCTGAATTTGCGAAAAATTCTAAAATTTCGATAAAAATCACTAAAAACACTTGAAAAAGGAAAAGAATCGTAAAAAATGGATTACGATCATAAAATCGTAAAAACAAACGCATTTTCGTAAAAATTACGAAAAATTAGCAAAAGTTGGCAGGTATGTTAATGTTTTTCATTTTCAGCATGTGCAAATCTTTTATTTTTTGTGCATTCAATGTATACTTCAATTAAAGTAATTACCAATAATTTAGCACACATGAGAATTTTTTGTAAGAAATATGCATAAATATAAATTGAATGAAAACTCATACATTATTTTTAATATTCATTTGAAACATAGGTTATACTTCATGTAATAGTATATGTGCCGAATAAAATGGGGCCCACAAGTAGCCGAATGGCTAAGACTGCTGAATGCTGGGAGTTCTACCTGGGTTCATATCCCAGGCGAATCTAAACAAATATGAAAATATGATTCACTGTCCTAAATAAGGCAAAGAAACAACAGAAGGGAATTCTTTAAATACAAAATTACATTTTAAGATGAAATCTACTTCTGCAACCAAGATGCTTCTCAAGCAAGGTATAATTTACATTTATACCATACAAAGCAATAAGCTACCATAAACTAAATGAATGTGCATGTGCTTTGTATTTGCAGCTCATGAAAACTTTACAGTAAAGCAACCATGTAAAAAAATGCTAGCAAACAGCCTCTATTTTCTGCAGTGCCACTCTAATGGACAATTTTAAAAAGTAACTAACAACTCAACAGTTTGTTTGAATTTTGGCGTATTTTTACATGGACAAAACTTTTCTCCTTGTCCTCGAGTAAATTTCTTTATGTTACTTTTTATTAATTTTGTCATGCAATTCTTTTATGAAGTTCTTATGTTTCTATGAAATTTACTTTGTTAAATGTATAAAGTTTATTTTAAATTTAAATTTTGTCAGTTGCTTACAATTTTCAGCTATACAGTAAAACAATACTATACATTCTCAAGAAATTGACAGCCCAACTGTGGGCCTTGAAAGTTTAAAATTATTCAAAAATAAAAAGTCATGCTTCTTACCAAAACCCAAGCTCAATTTTCTCTTCCCGCTTTTCGCATGTTAAAGGAAGAAAATCACCACCCTCGTGATATAAAATATTTTGATTTTTGCCACTCCTGCATGTGAATGATTAATCCATGTCTTTGGTTTTGTGGTCAAGAACTACTTTCTTAGTAAGTAGGAGATTTATTTTGCGTCAAGTTTGATTGATTATGACAGTTTAACATAGAATGAAAGTTTGTTTAATTTTGCAATATTTAAGTATTAATGAAAATAACACTAAGTTAGATCAGAGACTTTTGAACTATTTAAAAAAGGGGGAAAATGACAAATTTATTTCAAGATGGCATATTTAGGCAAAGGCTGCAAACAAGACCTTAAAATACTAGCTTGGATTACAAGTTACTGATAACTTAACTCATTCAATTTTGAGATCAGATAATGAATACTAAACCTAAGATGAAGAATTTATAATGAATACAAAGAATATGTTAAATATGAAGAATTTACAAAGAATATATTAAATAGCATTATTGATGAATGCGTTTCGTCCAAAAAAGCAGTAGTAAGATTCAAATTGGTTGAACAAAAAGCAGCTGAAGATGGGGCTGAAAAAAAAAAAAGCAGAAGAAGAAAGATTAGTGAATGAATGCAAATTTGAATTAGAAAAATTTTAAAACTTCAGATCGAAGCTTATAAGAATATGTGAAAGGAATCTGTTTCTCAAGCAGCAGATCAGCCTAAATTTGAATTGAGTCACATTCTTCCAAAATTTAATCCAAAGGAAGATGAGATAGGATTTTATATGATAGTGTTTGAGCGTCAACTGAAGTTCATAAATAAATCTGAAACTAATTGGATGCCATATTTAATCGGATCATTACCACCTGAGATAAATCAATTAGTTGTTAGAGAAAAAGAAGATTATAAAGATTATGCAAAAGCAAAAGACAAGCTTTTAAAGTGATACAGACTTGCAGCTGATAGGTTTCGGCAAATGTTTTTTCAAAGCAAAAATCACATGGAAAGACTTGAGTTTGCTTTTGAATTCAAATCTTATTCTGAAGGATGGGTTAAAGACTTGAATATCTCTAATTTTGAGCAACTACAAGACTTGATCAGAAAAGAACACCTCCAGACGTGAAAGAATATTTGGGAGCATTTCATGAGAAATGAATAATCCAGCAGATCTCGCAGACAGGGTTCATACATATTTTTGCACACGGAAATTAAGTACTTTTAAGGACCATTAATGAAACAAGTTAAGGACCTATGAGCAAACGGGAACTGAAAAAATTCAATTAAAAATATTATCTATGCCTGAACTCCACTTTTGTAATACCATCCTAAAAATAAAATAGATCCATAAGTAGGATGAATTATTATTATACATGAATTAATTAACAAAATTATTAATATGTTTGATAATATAATCAACTTTATAAAATGTATCAAGTAGCATTAAATATTTTAAACTTATAATAGTTGGACATATTTGAAAGAAGATAAGTGACATTTTATTTATGTTTTACTAACAGTTAGCTTTATGTTAATTCTTTTTTTTTACTATGTTTCATTTTTGTCACATACTTGCTCAGTCTAGAGGTTTAGTAAATAGCAAGCAGATTTTATGTCAAGCGGCATAGATTAAAATGAGATGTAAGATCATAATCAGCTTTATTCATAACAAAAGATTACCCTGTCACCGCTGCTGCTTGCCAAGAGAGAGACCTGCTAATTAGAACAAACCTGAAAGGCCTGATGTTGATACGGTTGGCAAGCTTTGAAAGTCAGTCGGCCTCTGACTGTCGCAGTTAGTGTCATAGCTTCATGTAGAGTTTCAGGGATTCTAGCCCAGTTAATGTACTTTAAGGTTATTGTTTTGTATTGTTTTAAGTCTTCTTAGATGCAAAGAATAAGTTTTACATGAATTTTTTCATTTTTGTATTTAATCTTTTGACCACAGTAAGGATTGATGAAAGGCAATAACTCGCTTTAATATGCAGAAATAATTTTTAAGCGTAAGCAATTAGTTATAAATAATTAAATTATGTAGTTAGATAACCTTAGTCATTATGGATTTATATAGCCAATATGAAATTTTATTTTTTAGCAATATTTGTTAAAAAAAGCCCTATTAAAATCCCAATCTAATAAAATTTCACAGTTTAAAATACATGTAATTTATGACATTGATTCTTAAGCGCCTTAGGATAATTTTGATTCTTAAGCGCCATTAGGATAATTACACATTAAAATCTACAAAACATCCATATTTTGTAACAACAACACTCATCAAAATATTTATGCACCTTTTTAATTTTAAGCCTTCCCAGAGATTTTGGCTAATTTAAATCGATTTTCCTTCTCTTTGAGAATCATTTCTAACAATCAGAAAATCGTCTCAATACACAACATAGCTATGAGGGTTTACTTGATCTGGTGAAAGTTGAATAGTCCAAAACCTCCTGAGAGACATAAAGCAAATTATCGCTATGTCTGAAAGTATTTACAATGTCAGACAAAGGTTTAAATAAACCTCTTATTTAAAAAGAACTTACAACATAAAGGCATGTTCTGATACTAATAAAATCAATTACAGCTTGTGGTGATGTAATTAAACAAGAACAGACAAATTCAAACTAAAGATGTGGAAAAGACTATACAATTTAATTTTAATTTAAGCTGGCTCGGTAACTCTATCATATGAGGAAATCGAAATGGGAAATTATGGTAAAGGCTGAAATCATAAACAACTGAGTAATTTATATAATAATACTGTATATATCTTTGAAGAATAATTTTCCTGATGTATTCGGTTTCTTTCTTCAACACATTTACTTTTCATTTTGGAATTTTTGGATTTAATTAAGGATTTCTGTTATTCCAAAAAAATTAAATTCATTTAGAATGCATAGAAAAAACAGCTAATATTATTTCTTTAGCAATATCAAAATTCAGAAGACATATGAAATATACATGGTAAGGGCTGATTATAGAGCTGATGTGGCAGAATTTTTAGAATTTAGTGACAAATCGAGCAACAAAATCTAGAAATGTCATAACTTTTAGAATTTAGAGCAGGCATTAGAAGCAGAATTTAGAAAGGCACTAGGCAGCAGAATTTAGGATCCACAGAGATTGCATCACGTGGGAAAATGCCTAGCGCCAGCTCTGTATGATGCATTAAGGCATATTATATGAATCTTTTAAACTGTCAGTTTTCAATTTCTTTATTAATAAAAAATTTCCTTCTATAACGCCTGTCCATGTGATAAGATTAGAAGCATTTTTGATATTTTCCATGCATGTGTGTAGTGAAAAGTAGAGAAAATAAAAATGTTAAGAAAAAGATTCTAATATCAGAAGTAAAACATTCAAATATTATGTTTTCATTGTTCTTCCAGACCCTCTTCAAAAAGTAAGAAATTCATCGCACACTTTCTGTAAAATACATCCATTACATGTTAATGCCATGGAGACATTTTTCATTTTGTCACATATTACTGGAATCTTCTAGAATCATGGGTCTATAAATCTTGCCTTTAAATCCTTCTAAACTTTCTAAGCTGCAGTGTCTAAAATCCTAAAGGAAAATTATCCTTACCAATTTTGCAATAGCCAAAAGCCAGAAATATTTTGAAAAAAAAGGGGGGGAGTGCAAAATTAACTTTATAGAGAAAACTGATGCATATTCTGAGAATTCTGAATACTCTGAGACAATTACATGGGAATAACTCTTACTATGAAAAAATTAAAAAGATATTTTAAATTAATTACATAGCTAATTTTGCTTTTAGTTTCATAAATTATGCTTTAGAGCATTACACCTTGTTTATTTTTTAGATTCAAAATACTGTATAATAAGTTGCTAAATGAAACTTTAAAATATGACAGAGAAAAACAAAAATGTTTTATTTTAATGTTATTTTTTAAATATAATTTCAATATTTTACTATTATTTTAATGAAATTTATCAACATTACAATGTTTAAAAAAAAATCGTTGAAATATTTCCAGATCTCGCAATTAAAAATTTCCTATAAAAACTGATCTTAAAATCAACAAAATGTTGATAAGTCGACAAATTTAGAGCCACTAAATAAAAGAATTCACATCACCAAAAGCAAAAAGTTGTTTAAGAACTCTTCAGTAAAAAAAATGAATTTTGAAATGCTTATGTTTCACTTCTTGCTTAGAAACTTGAGTATCCTACCATTTATATTAGAAATAGAAACAAATTATAACCCATTCAAAAGATAACCATATATGTCAGTGAAATGGAAAATATTCTTCCAAAATGCTAATTCACACTCAAAATGGCAGTCACAAAAACAGAGGGAAATTTCAGATGATTAAAATTAAGGACCATCTGCTGATTTTGGCCAAAATTATGGACTTTTAAGGACCAAATATCAATTCTAAAAAACATAAGAACTTTTAAGGGCTCTTAAGGACCATACGAACCCTGGCAGAAAAGCTCAATTATTACGAAAATGTGAGACCTGGCATCAATAAAAATGCACTTCCTATTGTAAAATATATACATATATTTGGAAAAAAAAATGTTAAATTTATTCCAGAAAGAAAAATTAAACTTTCTAATCCTTGAAACATTAACCAGATTAAAAATACACACTATGACAATTCTACTAATTTCAGACAAGAAAAAAAAACTATTCATTCTATGGTTATGGATATCCTAATTACATACAATCAAAATACCTTAAGTGTAATATGTTAAAAGAAGAAACTACAATTATCATCAATTATGCAAAACTGTATGCAGCTGAAACATCCAATCTACTGATCAGCTCCATTTCTTTAACTACCTGTGGAGAAAGAGCTAATTTTTGTGCCAATACAATAACATTGAATTCCACTGCAGGAGAAAGATTCTGTTGTTTTGTTGTCTCAGTATCTCTTGACATTCAGAGTTCCACCATGCTTTTGAGTAATTTGGGGATTTTGTGATGTGACAGGTGTACAGAGTGTACCTGCCTCAATAATAATATCTATAATGTCTTAACTGCATCACAGATAGATAGATAGATAGGCATATCTTTTACCATTTTTTTCTGTGAGCTCTGCAACTGATGAGAAAAGTTCCCAACTTTCCATATAAAATATAAAATGAGGGAACCTGGAATTTATTCCTTCTTGTGCAATAGATACTAAAGCAGGAAAATGATCGCTATTGTAAGGATCATTTCCAACACTAAATGTAAAAAATGGCAAAAAAGATAACAAACAGATGGCAAGATCAAGAGCATGAAATGTCCTTCTTCAATCATTTGCTCAATTTATCTGTCTCAAGCATTAGTATCCTTACTTTCCCAGAGCAGACTATGCCTACTGAAGTCACATATCATGGCAAAGGGTTCAGATAGCTGCTATGAACTGTTAAAAAAAGATCAGCATAATTGTTATAAAAGATCGAAGATTTAGATTTAAAACAAAACAACAAAAAAAAAATATTACAATGGTACTAGCAGATGGCCATACAAAGAAATGTCCAAGCTTTGACTATGGACTGTAAACTTTAACGATGAAAAACATTCCGTATTAAATTTATTGCTTTGCCAGAAGTAACAGGATATTACTTGCAATTGATTTTCTACAAGCTGTGGGGATAAAACTGAACACCTAGAGTGGCACTTGGTATTTTAATGAAAACCCACAGAAGCAGTATCCCTTTTACAAAGAATCATCTGAATTAAATTCATGCCAAAAGTAATAACATCTCAGAAAGCAATAGCTTCAGAAATAACAGTTTTCTGACACTCCCGTTGCAATACCAGAAACAACTGATTTTGTAAGTTGAGAGATGACGAAGGTAAACATTTGATGAGAGAAAAACGAGATAAATTGAAGTCATTGATAGAAGAGTATGAAACTAGCTTTAAAATAGAGGGAGCTCCCACTCCTTATATTGAACATAGAATACAGACTGTAAATAATTTAACATAGTCATTCTATAGTGTGTTGCCAAACCATCATATTGAATGACAGCTACAAAGAAAGAGTCGTTGGAAAAGAAGCTAGATTCCTTACTAGCTCAGGGTATCATTGAGCAGTATGAATCACCTTATGCCAGTTCTGCTGTGTTGGTCCCTAAATCTAATGGTTCCATCAGACTGTGTATAGATTTTCAGAAGTCAAAATGCCAAAAACCATTCCACATACCTATCCATTACCCAGTGTGGATGGTTTGCTAACTGAAGACAAATCAATGAAGTACATCTCTACAACTGACCTAACAGCAGGTTATCATTAAGTTAAAGTTCATGAAGCAGATCAAGAGAAGACTGCCTTTTGCAATCGAAAAGCTGCAAAAAAGTATTTAAGATGCAGTATGTTGCCCAAGTGATTACATGGCAACCCACAATGTTGCCCAAAAAATACTTATGTGGCACCTTTTTGTTTTGGCCAGTGTGCAATGGCAAAGCTAAATGTGTGGCAAATTTGTACAATTCTCTGAATTTATTTTTTAGCAAAACATCGCTGTGTACATGGGGAGTACAACAGCACAAAAAAGATGGATTTCTCAAAAAAGTTAAGCGTTTTATTACCCTCCTAGATTGCCTTCTTAATTTTATTGATCAATACTGCTTTTGCATGGAATTCTTACTGTGACACTATTTTGAGAATGGCTGTTGCCTTTCACACATTACCTTGGGAAAAAATTAGTCATACATGAGTTTGCAAAAGCTCTCTAAAGTCAGCAACAAGTTCATAGCTTTCCAGTACTAATGCAGATAATCAGAAAGTACAGAGGATGTATACACATTTTTGAATGATTTTGGGGCAATTCAATTAATGTTTGAAATGTAAAGAGTAATTTTTTTAATGTTCAGCCTGATAGCCTTTTTTCTGGACTAGAAGTATGCATCATGATTTCCAAGATAGAAGGGCTTTTTATAAAATTTCCAGGAATATTAATTTCCATTTCACTTCCACCACTTTTCAGAATCCATGAATCCTGATGCTTTTGCATTTACACCTCATTTCAAGACACCAGAGCCACAATAGTCCATGGGTGAAACATCACAGGACTTTGCAGGAATACCTTGAAAAGGTATACACGAAATTCCTGTATTTTTTCAAGGAATGCAATGATATTTTTCAAAGTATGGCTTGCTGTTTTGTTTTCATGAAGTTTCACTCTTAGAAAGTCACTGGGACTGAAAGTCATTGATGAAGCTTTATTCTTTAAAGTCATTGGGAAGAAACGGAATTTCTTATGAAAATAGCAGATGTAAAACTTTCTCTTGATAGTATGTTGAGATTTGAACATTTTTTCCCACTCTTCTTATTTCTAATTTCCCATTTTTAGAGAATCCTGCAAGAAATCCCTTACTAAAACTTTCTTGGCAATCACAGAACCAGGTTTGTATACTTTTTAGAAGAAAGAGGCGTTACTAAGAAGGGCTATCAGTCTCGAAACTGCATTCTGCATTGAATCACTTTTCAAATTATTGCCACCAAATATTATCACCCTGTATTATATTTAAAGAAATTAAATAATGAAGAATCTGCATGAATGTATGTATGTTTCTCGTACTGTGACAAAACAACAGTAACTAGAGCCATCAATTCATGAATAATGTAGTCTTCCTGAATATGAGCACCTGAAAGCCCACTGAATTTCTTTTATTGTCTACAAGAGTTACCATAAATTAAGGAAAAATCACAAAAATCACGATTGCTGAAAAAGTTACATATAGAATTTTGTGAAACTTATCCACAATATACAATATTAAGGTATCAAATAACATAAAAAGAAATTAACAGACAATTATGGTAGTATAGAAATTAACAAATTGTAATAAAATAAAAGTGATGAGAAAAACAAAGTAAGTTATATGGATTATTCTGGGTTGAAAATTAATGCAATGAATGGTTGGATGTACACTTCCATAGAGGTCCGAGTGTATTAGATTTTTGTTATGTATTATAAAATATAAGAATCTAGAACTCCTGAGTATAGGTATTGTATACCGAGGAGTTGTAGACATGGCATAAAATAAGATTATTAAAGTAAACTCAAAATGATTCATTGAGATTGTAGAGAGTTGGTTACCTTACATGTGATCAGTATTTATTTACACTGTGTGTTGAAAGTTTTACAAATGGTCTAAGTTTATTTGTGTTATGTTTAGAAATATTAATATCTTAAAGAGGTGCTATTAGTACAAATCGTATAAAATGAACAAATCGAAGGTGTCAGTTTGCTATAGGAAACGTACCTTCAATATGGAATATGATCGCCTCTAGAAGCAATACAGCACATACAGCAATGTGGGACGCTTTCAATTATGTGGTCTATCAGTTCCATAGAAAGCGAGAGCCATTCCTCTTGCAAAGCAGTTGCAAGCGCGGCAAGGGTCTGAGGGGCGGACTGAAAGCAGCTAGATGTCTCCCTAAAGCATCCCACGTGTGCTTGATAGGATTCAAATCCGGGGATCGAGCTGGACACTGCATGCGCATAATTGTTTCCTGTTGAAGATAATCATCTACAATGCGAGCCTTGTGTGGTCTTGCGTTGTCGTTTTGTAACAGGAAAGCATCACCTATTGCCCCAGCATAAGGGTGCACATAAGCATCAAGGACGTCATCTCTATAAACCTGAGCATTCACGGTTTCCCTTGGAAAGACATGGAGGTCTGTGTGTCCACCCAAAGAGATGCCACCCCAAACACAGACACTGCCTCTTCCGTATGCATCTCTTTCAAGGATGTTTAACGGATGAAAATGGGTTCCAGGTTCTCTCCATATCAAATAACGCCTACTATCACTTTCTAGACTAAACCTAGACTCATCCCTAAAGAGAACAGCTCTCCATTGATCAGGTGTCCAGTGGACATGTTGTGCCCACTGCAAACAGCCCCTCCTATGGCGTGACGTGATCAGCAGACAAATGTCTGGTCGCCTCGCATACAGGCCACCTTCGTGAAACCTTCTATGCACAGTTGAAACCAACCTTCCAGTGACTGCAGCAAAAGAAGATCTAAGAAGAGTTGGAGTAGCGGTTCTATTCTTTTGTGCACATAATGCTAAATATCGGTCATCGGCGCTCATTGTAGCAGTTGGACGTCCTTGGCTGAATCTCCTAGATGCCGAATCTGTGGTTTAAATTGCCTCCAAAGTCTATGAACCACAGAAGGACTCACATTTAGCCATCTGGCCACTTCTGTTTGTCCTGCCTCTAGTCTCCCAACGGCTCTCCATCGTAGTTCGGCAGGCAAATGATGCCTGGAGATCATTGTTACGAATTGGCTATCTCAGATTTCTGATGTCACTATCACAGTGAAATATGTGGGTTTGCTCTCAAACATGCTCTTCGCAGATGATGTATTCCGAGTGCAGCACCACTAATTTGCATACTGCAGTTTTACTCAGCTACTCTTAAATTTATGATAACCAGTGTATTTCACATTTTTTAAAACTTAATGAATTTTTTATTAAGAAATTTAATGATTTTAAAGTGAGCAATGGCAACACTGTACAGAATGAAACACTTTTATCTCTACAATGCGAGATTGTCTACTGGAAATTCTAAAGATATGTTGTTTTTAAATATTTTTAGCCCAAATGCCCTCAAAATGTGTATGTGTGAATAAATGAATAAAAAAAGAAACCTTTGGGCATAATATAAAATTGAGATTTTTTTTACTTATTTTTTTCTCTTTGTTTCCTTTTGTTGCTTTGCTGTTGTTGTCATTTAGGTAAACCAGTGCTTCATCAAGGGTCACAAGGTATCTGGTATTTCGATTTTATATCCTGCTAAACAGTTTTCATAGAGAACTTTAAAAATTATTCTGCTTTCAGCCACATGCTTAGGCAAAATTTGTTAACCATTATGCTTTTTAGCTTTTTTAATGCTTTTTAACTGGTTTATTATTTTTTTTATTGTTGCTACAAATTGCATTTAAAGATGCATCTGAAGAATGTATCTTGTTACCCACAATTTAACTTTAAAACACAGAAACAGTATGTACCTTTTCACAGAAGTAACAATTAAGATTTTTCTCTTTTTGATTAATACTGTTGCTTATTTTGTACTTAGAAATTTTAATACCATGCATTTCACAGTGTTTTTGAATCATGGAATAGGAATATTTCTCTTAAGAAAGTGCAAAAATATATCTTTCAATCCACACCTTTTTTATATGCAATATTTTGGAACACTTTGAATAATAAGCTATTCCCAGAAATTTTTACTCTAGAACAACTGCTTTATTTTAATGGTTTATTGAAATGTTCTCAAAACGTTAAATACCCTCTGTACCAATAGAAAAGAGGGAAAAATCGGGGGGGGGGGCTCATGCTGTGCAGTGATGCCATTTCAAAGGAGCTCCAAACTGACTTCAATGCACTTTATAATGCATTATTTGGATTACCACACTATTTCCAATACAATTCTGATATAAAATATATTAGTATTCAAACAGATATTATAAATGTCATGCTCTATGGTTAATTTTATTTTGCAATTTTCTTAACCTTTTATACTTAGAAACTCCAAACAAGGAAGTAAACTTTTTACTTGTTAAAGTACTTTTAAATATGATGAAATTAAAATTAATAATTAGTGCAAATAATATTCATCTGGATATACTTAGTAATGCACCATAATGATGCATAATAATTACAAAAATTATCTGATTAAAGATTTTTTTAATCTTCACATAAAAATCTACAGATGTCTTCACTAGATTAAGACAACTTAGACAAAATGGATTTTAATATTATAAAAAAGGTCAATAATATGTAATAATAAAAAAATTCAGTTTAGAAAAAATAAAATTTTACATGAAAAATTAATTCTAAAAATCACTAGGGGTAAGTTTCATTCATTCAATAAATTTAATTTGTTGCTGAGAAAGATTTTTCATATTGAAGAGTAAAAATTTTAAACTGATATCTTCAGCGATCTACTGGGAGATGTAAGATAAATTGGGAGAGTTGGCAGCTATGACAAGTCATTCCATATCAGGATCAGTAACACTGTAATTAACTTTGGAGGCATTCATATCCAGCAGCTGCCAATTCACCAGCTTAAGAATCTGAAAATCTAAGAGAGAAACTTCATGGATTTGTATTCATTGCTGTTACTTATTTACAGGGATAACAGGGATATCATAATGCTTCATGAAGCAATATAAGTGAGGTACCACATTAGCTCCTTGGGTGTGTATTTGGTGACTGGCACCCAGTCAACAGAATAGTAATTCATTTTTATAATACAGATTTTAAAAAGCCAACTTATACACAGTATTTGAAGGCCAAGAATTTTCTAATTCAAAAAGCACTGTTTGCCCTCTATATTTTAAATGCCTTGCCACTGGGAGGTGCATTTACATGTGGCATTTTTCAAACTGAAAGATTAAAATGTTCAAAAATTTCACGTCAGTTAGAAACTTACATATTTGAGGATTTGGCAACACTTTGCACTGTTTACATTCCAATTTACATTTTTAACACTTCAATGTACATTGTACTCTTGTATTTTTCTGCCAGACCAAAGACTGGTTCCACAAGTGGCAGATCTCTTAAAATGTAACTAACTTATTTTAAGAAAGAACTTAAAATCTAAAAGCTTCAGATTACAATTTTAAAACTATAAAAATCAAACAAGCACTTTGCTTTGTTCTTAAATAAAAATAAAATATATTTTTGCCAATTTATAAAACTAAACTTTGAAAGAATAATAAACTTAACAATGCAAATAAAATTAATTTTAACTCTAAAACTCTGTTGTTTGTTTCCAAATTTATTCTTTAGCATAAAATAATACAAAAACAAAAATTATCATCTGAATAATAAAATTTAATCTAACTGCAATTTGTACATCACTACAAAATTTTGTCATCACTATTCGAATTTTTCTTGGACGGTAACACATAAAAGAAATACAAATTTTGCAATCAGTATATTATAGGGGATTAATCATATATTTTATCTATCAATACTTGTTGCAATATTGATTACGAAGTACACATGCAATAATTTTCTTAATGATTCTTTTCTTACATTGATGAACAATGCATTTTTATAATACTGAAGATAAATAAACAATCTCATCGTTTAAAATTGTCTGAACTTTCTGGTCAAATAAACATAATTTTATTTTATCTGAGATTTGTACTAATAACACCTCTTTAAGCTATTAATATTTCTAAACATAACACAAATAAACTTAGACCATTTTTAAAACTTTCAACACACAGTATAAATAAATACTGATCACATGTAAAGTAACCAACTCTCTACAATCTCAATGAATCATTTCGAGTTTACTTTAATAATCTTATTTTATGCCATGTCTACAACTCCTCAGTATACAATACTTATACTCAGGAGTTCTAGATTCTTATATTTTATAATACATAACAAAAATCTAATACACTCGGACCTCTACGGAACTGTACATCCAACCATTCATTGCATTAATTTTCAGCCAAGAATAATCTATATAACTTACTTTATTTTTTTCATCACTTTTATTTTATTACAATTTTAAGTAAAAGTTTACAATTGGGTGCCCCTTGCTTTTTTGGCGATTTTTTTGACGCCAATATCGGCGCCAGGAAGGCATGGTAAAAGCTTAGAATACTTTGCGTAAACAAAATTGCGAAGGCGGAGCTAAGTGACGCCCAAAAATGGGTGAGACTAAGCTTGTGACGTCACAATGTATTCCTATAGATATAGAAATACGAAATACGTATAATAAATTGCTTTTATTTCAAATTACCATGATGCAGTAAATTAATTCTACCAATTATTAAAACGGTAAGCATCGTCGATGCCTCTCATACTTATATTTCAAACAGTTTCAGTTTTTTCAAAGATTTTTAAGCTTTAACATTTAAACAAAAAAAAAGTTTTTTTTTAAATTTATATTCATATTATGGAACACTTTAATTTTATCATTTTTATAATTGATATTATTATTACTTACTGCTACGTGACGATGCAATCCCTTACATACTAATAAGCAGCCAATCTTCATTTTTTTCTAAAAATTTTAAACTTTACATTTATAAAAAAAGAAAAGTATTTTTGTTCCATATCAAAATCATACACAGCTTTCATATCACTGTTTCTTAAATCCCTAAATCAAGTCATATTTTCCGTAGGCATACTACATTTCAACAAACTAATAAATAAAAAAAATCTAATTTCTCACAATGAGATAAAATAAGATAAGAAAATAAATACTTCAAATTTCGAGCACTAAGCAATGCTTCACACACATATTATTAATGAATTAATATTATCAAGTGCAATTACGATAGAAAACACTACATATTAAATGATAACGTAAAAGTTATTTATAGGGTCAAAGTTTACACTTTTGGTAGTGTAGGTACAGTAGATTGTTTGGTACAGTAGATTGTCGGATTATCGATATTCATCTTAAATCGAAAAGCGTTATTAACATATCAAAACAAAACAATTTAAAATAAAATTTAAATACAAAAAACGTCTATAATATAATTTACAATTAAAACAGCAATGCACATTTAATACACAAATGATACATTAAACATTGCATATAAAATATGTTACGTTACCGCTCGGCATCACATACAACCTAGCTTTGCCCATGTGCGCACCGATCTGTATTCGCTCGAAAAACACCAAAGAATTGCAGAAACTCGGTGTCCATGTACACATCGATCTATTTTCACTTAAAAAAACATCAGAGAATTGCACAAACTCGGCATCGCGCACTGCCTTGACTTTGTCCATGTACACATCGATCTATTTTCAGTTAAAAAAAATCAGAGAATTGCACAAACTCGGCATCGCGCACTGCCTTGACTTTGCCCATGTACACATCGATCTATTTTCACTTAAAAAAACATCAGAGAAATGCACAAACTCGGCATCGCGCACTGCCTTGTCTTTGCCCATGTACACGTCGTTCTATTTTCACTTAAAAAAACATCAGAGAATTGCACAAACTCGGCATCGCGCACTGCCTTGACATTGTCCATGTACACATCGATCTATTTTCAGTTAAAAAAACATCAGAGAATTGCACAAACTCGGCATCGCGCACTGCCTTGACTTTGCCCATGTACACATCGATCTATTTTCACTTAAAAAAAATCAGAGAATTGCACAAACTCGGCATCGCGCACTGCCTTGACTTTGCCCATGTACACATCCATCTATTTCAATTAAAAAAAATTCCAGAATTGCACAAACTCGGCATCGCACAACCTTGGCTTTGTCCATGTGCACAGTGATCTCTTTTCACATAAAAAAAGACAGTTGAATAAACTTTTATCATAAAAAATATCTCCCGCAGTAACATTATAAACCTAACATTTCAACTCAGTTAAAATAGAATTTAACATTTCTTCAAAAATGAAGCTACAGTTTAACTACAACTTGCTTTTACAAACAGGCGTAGCCAATATTACGTCATAAAACGCGAATTGAGCTAGATGATGTAGTTTACAATTCGTAAAAAACAGCCAAACAGCCAATCAACCACAGTCTTATTCGATTTCACATTCACCTCATTCATAATCAAATTCGTACCAGCTTCATACACCCATAGATACGAAAACATTAAAATCTCAATCATACTCATATTACTCTCTTCAAACCAGGTACCTTTCCTCACTGACCTCTTACAATGATGAGCATTCACACCTTTTTCACGACAAATCCATTCGTAGCCATCCGATCTATCCTTTCTATCGATCAAACGCATATCTTTCATACAAACAGGACAAACATAACGAGAACTAATCAAACTTTCATGCATACACCAATCAATAATAGCTCTCTTACCGTTTTTCTCCAATTAAAAAAAAAACGCATATTAATTTTCCCAGACATACTACTTTGCTGGATGACGGAGAACGATAGCGTAAAATATCAAGCGGGAAACTAAAAGTAAAATGAAATACTTACGCAGTTACAAAAACAAACAATATAATTTACATAAATTACTCCCGCTATCACAAAAATAACCAATAAAATTTACACTTAATTTGACATAAATTACTCACGTAATCACAAAAACAACCAATAAAATTTATATTTAAGAAAGTATTGTTACGATGACGTCATATAACGTTAAAACAGAGTAACGGTAACCCTAAAGTGACGGCAATGGAAGCAAACCAAGTTAAAACTATCATAATAACCAGAAATAGCATTTTATCGCCAAAAATTAAACAAAATGTGTCGCCAATCAAAGGGGCACCCAATTCTACACTAGAGCCCAATTTTACTACTTAGTTTTCAAAACCTATTTAACCTGTTGTTTATGATAACAAAAGACAATATATCTGTTATTCCCTTATTCTATGTCTTTCCAAAGTATCCTCAAATATTCTAGGAATCAACATTTTAATAAAGGAAATCTAGTTTCAAAGTACTCCCCCTTCTTTGAGTTTCTTAGTGTAGGCATCCAAGCTGCTCTGTTTTTTATTGTTTTTATTGAGATATTATAAGTCAGATCCTTTTAAAAAACATTAAAAGAAGGAATTTAGTTTCCCTCCCTTTCAGAAAATGAATCTTGCACAGAAAAGCACAGCTTTTAACATTCTATTTAATCTCACAGTCTTTTGCTAAACATTAAAAAGAAAGACAAGAAAGAAAGAATTTCTTAAGGAAAAGATAATAAATAACGCATGTCTAAAACAAAAATTAGGGATTATTAACGTTTATGAAAAGCTGTAATATTAACAGATTTTGTTCGGCCATGCCAATATACCACGGCCCTCTTCAAATATTAAAATTCACTTTCATGTACAATAAAAAGAAGAAAATTAACTTATAGCAATGAATTACTAATATGCAAAATCTACAACATTCTAGTTTTCAGAAATATTTCTAAATTAATTCAGATAATCAATGTAAAACTGATAACTATTTTATGATGAATTAAAAATTATATGGTAATTTTCTGTTATCAGAACTGGACTCAGATATCACTAAATGTTTCACAAGAAAGCCAAGTATAACTCATAGGGGCATGCTCACTC
The DNA here is from genome assembly GCA_000611955.2 of Stegodyphus mimosarum. Taxonomy (NCBI): domain Eukaryota; kingdom Metazoa; phylum Arthropoda; class Arachnida; order Araneae; family Eresidae; genus Stegodyphus; species Stegodyphus mimosarum. Next base: position 41,942 of record KK115212.1, on the reverse strand, counting down.
TTTTTTTTTTCCTGTTGTATTTTCATTTAAATACTTAAAATATTTTTTTTGGCTTAAAGTTGAATTTAATGACAAAAATCTTTAAATCTGAGTATTTTTTAATTCCACTTTAAGAAAACTATGCTTAAATACATAACTTTTTAAATAATCCCAAGGTTGACAAAGTTTGACGGCAGTTCAGTTATCTATTAAAGGATAAATTCTGAAGAAACAAAGTATTTTTTAAGGAAAAAAAATTTTTTTTTCCCTCAGAATCTGCATGCTAAGAGGAATTAATTCTTAGAAAATTACTAGAAATTAGATTGCCAAATCATTAGGCCTACTGCTATAATCATTAGTATATTTTTCCAAGATTGAAAAGCAAATACAGGTCAAGCACAAAAATATTAGAAAATTTACAGATATATTAGATATTAGCAGTTGCAAGATTTCATATTTCGGAATAAATTTTATATTTTTATTATAAGGTATAAAAACTGAATATTCCACTACTTCCAATTAGAATATCAGGTTTTGTTTTTCCTTAAAATACAGTACCAAGAATAAGCTTCATCTTCCATCATCTGCTTAATTAAACCATTTAACAATAGGATTTTTTTTCTCCTTTTTAAGATATGTGATTTTATCAAATAAACTTCAAACTAACGAAAAGTCATTTGATTTTTGGGGAAATACAATCAAAACTAAACATACATCATTATTAAAGATAAATCCATAATTCTAATGTTTATAGATCTAACTATATGCAACTTATTATTATTCCTTATACAACTTTCAGATTTGCTGAAAAAAACATGGTATAAAAACATGAATTCAGGTTGAGATCAAGTAATTAAAATAACCAAAATTTAAAATTCAGCTTTCTACTTATGCTTAAAGAATCAGTCATCCGTAACTATAAAAACACTAGATCACTGTATTTCCTAGCATTAAATATTATACGTTTTTATCTATTCTTTGCAAAGCAACATCTTTCGATAAAAATCTGCCTAACAAAACTCCTACAAAAATTCGTGTTAAACAAATAGTTAAAGGTTAAATTCACGAATGCAATAAATAGCATGTTCAAAATTTTTCGCAAAAGAAAAAAAAACCTCCATGCGGTATCTTAATTTCTCGATTTGATAACATAAACATCATCTGTTAAATTTTAATTTTCGTATTATGTTACGATGATTACGCAGAAACATATCATGCAGATACAAATATAGTTATTAATATTATACGCAATGTACTTTTTCCCCCCCACAACTGATGTTTGTTTGTTTTCAAGATCGGGAAGAATAAAACAGCGTGCATGTATATGATTTCTAATCAAAAATCAAATGCGGTTTTACAAGTTTAATACCAGCTGCACAATATCAATACAAATGAAAAATGCATTTCATACAGTATTAGAGGAAAATCATTTATATTACCAATAAAATATTGGCCGAAGCTTCAAGTTCACGCATAACCTGCTCAGCCATCACTCTCATCTGCCAAACACGAGAAACTGAAAAGTAGCCAAATGCGAAAAAGCTTCTTCAGCGCATTCGTTAGTTATAAAAATTGAAATAAACAGTTAATGTTCTATTTATCTAAATCTCTATACTACTATAAATATATTATTTCTTTTAGACAAATACTCTTTATTTTCTTCTGTCTTATTTAAACTTGTAAGATAAAATATTAAAAAAATATTAAATATCAATATAATAGTGAACAACTGCGAGGTTGGTCACGAACATTGAAAATTGATTAGTTTCCATTTTATTTTATTTTATTTCAGACACCTAGGCTGAGAAGCCTCAGGCTGCGCAGATTTTCGATTTTGAATCTCTCGATTACTATGAGCCTACAAAGCACTGAGCTTTTAACTCGCATATTTAGAAATTGAGCCGAAGCTCAACTGATAATGTTAACAGTAGATCGTACAGTCTGTCAAAAAAGTATTCGAACACTGGTTCGACCACCGGTTCTCGTCTGACCATAATCGGTCAGGTTAATTCTGGATATCAGCAGCTATACCACAACAGACACCAGAGCCTTTAGAACAGACTGGCAGAATTTTGCCAAAGCTCTCCACAACATTCGTTATGACATTCCAACGATACACACGGGGGATGACATTGATAGTTTCATACAGGATCTCACCAAGAACATTACTGATGCATATGATAACGCACGCACAGAAGTGCCGATTCTGCGCATTTACAGAGACAAGGAGCTTGACAAATTAATTAAACAATGAAACGCAGCCAAGAGGATATTTCAGAGAACCAGATCCAGGATGGATAAGCAGACTTTTAATAGATTATGCAGTGCGGTCAAGTCTCTTACTAACTTACAGCCACAACGCCACTGGACCAACCACCTAAATTTCCTTTCCGCAGAGGATAATTCCCTGTGGAAAACAATTGCGAGGTTTATTAAATGCCACCCAAAAATTTCGACCTTAAAAGGCCCTCAAAGGATCCATTACACTAAAACTGAGAAGGCCAAACTTTTAGCATAGATGCTGGAATCTCAGTTTCGCACCAACAACATTCAAGATAAGGTGGCCAAAGTTATCCCAATTCACAAGCCTGGTAAGCCGCCAGCTTTTCCGGAATCTTATCGACCTATTAGCCTGTTGTCATCTCTGAGTAAGATAATGGAGGCAGTTTTACTCACAAGAATCAATAACCACTTAGAAGAGAAGAACTTACTTATCCCGTTCCAGCTCGGATTCAGGAAACAATTGGGCACCTGTAATCAGCTGTACCGGGTAATAGAAAGCATCTCGGAAGGCATGCGCAACCGAAAAGTCATTGTGGAATATTTATTCACATAGGCAAGACCTTCGACAGAGTATGGCTGGACGCACTTGTTTACAAATTACACCGCCTGCGTTTCCCAGACTACATCATTAACATCACTAAATCCTACCTAGCCGGTAGACACTTTTTAGTTCACGTAGCTGGCTCCGGTTCCACTCTCCGCCTCATCAGGGCTGGGGTTCCCCAGGGGTCCCTCTTGGGCCCCACACTTTTTAATATCTACGTAAACGACATCCCTACAACACCAAACACCACCTTAGCTATGTATGCTCATGACACAGCGATCCTTGCTCCAAGCGCATTTATTGGATCAGTTATGCAACGATTACAAAATTACATACATGCACTTGAGACTTGGTTGGTACAATGGAAAATTCAAGTCAACGTATCCAAAACGCAGGCAATCCTATTCACGAAAAAGAGGAAAATTCACAAAAACCTGGGGTTCTACAATACTCCAATTCCCTGTGCCAAGCAGGTCCCGTACTTGGGGGTAATCCTCCACAAAACTCTTTCTTGGGCTCCACCTATACACCCTATTATTCAAACGTTTCGGGTGCGTAAAGCTGAACTCTACCCCCTAATTGCTCGAAACAGCGTTTTATCTATCGACAATAAGTTACTCATTTATAAATCCATTCTGCGTCCACTTTTGTGCTATGCCTGCCCGGTATGGGCATGTTCTAGAAAGAGTTATCGTATGAGGCTCCAAGCCGCCCAGACTAGTACACTGCGTCAAATTGCTGGCGCTGAATGGTACGTTAGGAATTCTTATTTACATGATGAGTTAGGGGTCGAGCTATTATACACTATTATAAAATTGCCCACTATTATAAAAGTTAAGAGTTAGGGGTCGACCCACTATTATAAAATTGCCAAAAAATTTCATCAGAGGCAAAGTGCTATCTCCAACCCGGCAATTAAAATTGCCGATTATGACTTTAATGATCTTAATAACATGTATCGTCCGCTTGCTATTCTCAACACTTGGATTATGTAATCTTGTCATATTCTACTACTTGTACATGTTTTATGTTTATTTTCTTTTGATTTACGAATTGTAATTATTTATATACACTGTCTATTACACAGTCCAGTCACATTAATGTGACCATCTGTCAAAAGCCAGAATAACCACCTTTCGCAGAGCGGACTGCTGCGAGACGTGCAGGAAGAGAGTCACATAGGTCCCTGAAGGTGTTCTCTGGGATGTTGAGCCATGCCGACTCTAATGCCGTGGCCAGCTGCGCTAGATTACGCGGTTGAGGATCCATGGCGCGAACAACTCGATCTAGATGGTCCCACAGATGCTCGATTGGGTTTAAGTCAGGTGAGTTTGCTGGCCAGGGGAGGACGGTAAACTCATCCTGGTGCTCTTCGAACCACGCACGTACACTGGCAGCTGTATGGCACCTCGCATTGTCCTGCTGGAAGATGCCATCATCCTGAGGAAAAACAATGCGCATGTAGGGGTGAACATGGTCCGCAAGGACAGATGCGTACTTGTATTGATCCATTGTGCCTTCCACAATGATCAGTGAACCTAGAGAATGCCAGGAAAACATTCCCCAGACCATAATGCTCCCGCCTCCAGCTTGGACCGTTCCGGCAATGGTTGCAGGGTGGTTCCTTTCAGAGGTTTCACGCCTTATACGCCAACGTCCATCTGTCCGATGGAGCATAAAACGCGATTCATCCGAAAACGCAACCTGTCGCCACTCAGTGGACGTCCAGCTGCTGTACTGGCGTGCAAATTCTAGCCTTCGCCGTCGATGAACAGCAGTCAGCATAGGTGCACGAACCAGGCGTCTGCTTCGGAGGCCCAGACGCAGCAATGTTCGCTGAATAGTACTTTGGGAGACACTTTTGGTAGCCCCTTGGTTCATTTTGGTGGTCAGTTGCTCAACGGTAGCCCGTCTATCTGCCCGAACGCATCTCCGCAACCGTCGTTCGCCTCTGTCATCTATGGCCCGTGGTGCACCACATTTGCCACGTCGCTGATTTTGGACAGTCCCATTTTGCCATGCACGGTACACTTTTACCACGGCGGCACGCGAACAGTTCACAAACTCAGCCGTTTCGGAAATGCTTCCACCCTTGGCCCGAAAGCCAATGATCATGCCCTTTTGGAAGTCGGATAAATCGCTTCGTTTCTGCATTACGCCAACGATTGAAATGTTTTCCGAAGCCCTCACACACCCTTTATATACGCTCAACTGCACTGTGTTGCCACCTGCCTTCTGTGATTGGTTATTTAACTCTGACATGGAAAGTACGTGGTGGTCACATTAATGTGACTGGACTGTGTATTTACTCCTTTTGTAGCATCTCTGCTTTGTGTATTGTGCTTGTCTGTTGCATGAGTTACTCGGATTATGATCTTGATCTGATTTGCATATTACCTTTGTCTCTTAGTTTCAGCTATCTAAGTCACCGACTCGAACAGCTTCACACATTTTAGGCACATTTACGCTTTGCATTAGTTATTAATGCTCAAGTAAATTCTAATCACACCTACAATATTTTCATTTGTTACTTTTTATGAATTCCATTCGGTTATTTTACGTCACTGTTAGGAACACCACAACATATTCTACATGAGGTAGGGCCTTCGGCCCAGGGACCCAGACGTACGGACACTACCACCCTAGATGAGAACTGAGTGTCCGTATAAAATATTAACCAGGTGACCGTGACTTGCTGAGAATGGTGACTCTTTTATACTAACTCGCATCCGCTTACATATTTTGAGGTTTCACGAATTCAGATTAAATTTGCCGAAAATAACTATTAAACACGAAATATTTGCAATTTTCCGATTACAAAATATTTTCCGAATATAGTCAGACTCGTTATTTCACATACGCCCACCGCCGGTTTCTAAATATGGCCAAAGTCGTTATTTCACACCCACAAATGTTTTGCAATTTTCGGAATACTCGAATCAACCCACAGATATTCTATTTTGGTGTTTCCCGGATATTTTCAAGGCCATTATTTTATATAAAAGGCCAGATTTTTCAATTTAGTGATTTTTTAATTTCAAAAAATTCAAATTAAAAATTTTTTTCTGCTTAAAATTATTTTGTCTTATAAAAATCACTTAATATAACATAGAGAAAATAAATGAAAATTCTTTAATAAAAAGCATCATTCGATAGGTAGCAAGTCCCCTTAATCTACATGTAATCACATTTATGTAAAATGCATGCTTCATTTTTTAAAAAGTTTAGGTTACCTCTTTGAATGATAAAATTAAAAAAGAAATAGATATGATAGATTAATTTTCTCTGATATACTTGCATGTAACCCACCTCATACAAACATTGATTTTTTTTCTCTTAGTTGATATAAGAAAAATTTCACAAAAGACATATTCAAGATGATACCACTCGTACAATTTCATGAGTTATTGGTTGAACTAATCTAAACAAAGCATCAATAGTTTCTACTTAAGGAGGGAGCTTTGAACACTTTTCAAAGATTGTACAATTTATTATTGGCTTCAAAACGATGAAAAAAATGAGTTATTTAATAACCATTAATTTTGTAGCCAACAAATAGCAATATTTACAATATTTGAGAAATTTGATTCCATTCACCCGCATAATGGATTTTAGATATGGCAGGTACTTCAGTTATATTCCTTGAATGAATGAATCGAGAGGGTTGTAAATATATCAGCTTGGGAAAAAATCTTTACAACCTTAAAAAAAAATTTGTCTAAAAAGATTATGTCTCACTTTTTCCATTTTTCCACAGGTTAACATTGGAATAGTGAGACATCATTTTTTAGACAAAAAGTTTTCTTTATGTACTAAACTACATCAGCTCACCTTTGTGGTTTTCCGAATATCATCAGAGACATTATTTCACATCCGCTCACCTTTGTGGTTTTCGGAGTTGACTCAATAACAAACTATTCTATTTTAGGGGGTTCCGGATATTGTCAGGGTATTTATTTCATATAAAAAAGGCTGCGAAATCAGTCTGAGGCAGCAATATATATAGGTTCTCACCCGTTCTTCTACTAGAGAACTTTGGTAAGTCGACAATATTTTTTTTACCTTAATGTAATTTTTTGACAATTAAAATGTTTTTTATTTCTTTTTTTTTAATTATAGATTAAATATGGCTTCCAACCCAAATTTTTTACGTCTTGATTTTGAAGGATTTCCAACATATAGTGAAACTAAGAAATCCTATACGTATATAATAAAAGAATTGTCTTATTTAGATTCAATAGGTTCAATTATTTTTGCTCCTCCTTTCCCATTTAATAATTTGTCTGTAAAAGACCGTAAAATAACTTATGGCTGACAAACAATAGACATGGATTAAAATTTAAAGAAGGCGGGATTGTTTGTAAACTTTTAAAACCTATACTAAAATCTATAACTCAAAATTATGATTTAATTTATGCGAAGGCTTACGATAAATGTAAATGTTTTGCAAAACATTTGTGAGAAAAACTTTTCAGAATTTTATCTGCTACATAATATTGATTTGAAATATGATTATAGTAAATGTGTTAAACATAATTTATTACCACATTGAAAACATTCTGCAGTTAAATAAAATTTTAAATTTTTAAAAATACCTTCGGAAAGGAGATTTTATAATTAAAAAAATACATATTCCTAATTCGAGGTGTGAGGCCCAGGACATCACTGGCCATAAGGAGATTTCTGAATATTGGGAGGATGCTCCAATACAGCAACCTGAACAATGGGAGCTTAGCACAGAGCGACGTAAACAACGGGAGCTTAGCACAGAGCGACCTGAACACTGGGAGGATGCTCCACTAAAGGCACCTGAAAAATGTTAGTTTAGCACAGAGCGACCTAAACAATTTGAGCTTAAAACAGAGCGACCTAAACAAAGGGAGTTTAGCACAGAACGACCTGTAAAAACCCGCACAAAATATTGTGTAATTTACAAAGTCACAAACTGACTTATAGTAAAAAATATTATAAAAATTCTTAATAAAAATTGATTTAAAGGAAATTTGTTCTCATTTCTAAAACTGAATCAAATGAAATAGTTGATGGAATTCCCATAAATGAAACAGAAATCATAGACAATGGAAATTATAATGAAGATGCAAAACAAATAGTTTATAGAAATCTATATTACACAGTAATATATAAAAAAAACTTTTTAAAAAACACATGGAAACCAATCAAGTCTCCTAAAGCTTCATGAAAAGTTTAAAATATTGTTACGAATTTCAAATTTATTTGGCTATTTATTTAGAATTGTAATTAGATTTGCTTCATGTTGCCTTAGCAACGCAGACGATTTTTGAAGAGAAAGCTACGTCAAAAAAAATAATAACAATAAAAATAAAAGAGCGCGTGCATTTAATGCTTAATAAATAAATATCTCGTAATTACTGTTGCCATCCAGAAAAATCTAGAAAAATCGAGATTGTTCTACTGATAATTAAAAAACTTATAAAAGCCGAGGTGAAACAGCTCATCTCAGTTAGTTGTTGTTGTTGCTGTTATACTTGTAGCTGTAAAAAGCGAACTGCTGTTTGTTTACTTAATGCTGTATTGATTGTAGCGAATTCGCTGTGACATAGAACTATTTTATCTGTTTTGAACTGAGTTTTTGCTAAACGTTTGAGATATTGTGATATTGTGCGAAGATTTGTGAAGAAATATTTCAGCATTTTAATTTATTTATTGTGAAAAAAATAAATTTTTGTTAACCTTTTACGACTTGTGCATTCAATATATTACGAACCCGTACGCACGTAACAATTTTTGGTGTCAGAAGTGGGATTTTTGAATGCCATTAACTAGAGCAATGGAAGAACAATTAAGGCAATTCATGGCAGCCTTTGCTGCATTTAAAGAAGAAATTAAAGCTGGCCAAGATTCCGTGAAAGAGGAGATGAAAGCTGTTCAAGAATCTGTTAAAGATGAAATGAATTCTGTTCAAGAAAAGATGGAGAAATCTGTTAAAGATGAAATGAATTCTGTTAAAGATGAAATGAATTCTGTTCAAGAAAAGATGGAGAAATCTGTTAAGGAAGAAATGAATTCTGTTCAAGAAAAGATGGAGAAATCCGTTAAGGAAGAGATGAGAGCCGTTAAAGCAAGTCAAGAAGAGATGAAAAAGGAAATTACTTGCATAATAGAAAATAAATTTGAGACTATGGAAGGCAGAATAGATGCGGTTGAAAATAAAGTTTCTTCTGTCAAAGAACAAATAGAAGAGAGAGTTTCTGCCGTAGAACAACAAATCGATTACAGAGTTTCTGCTGTGAGAGAACAAATTCAAGAAAGAGTTTCTGCAGTGGAACAACAAATTGATGACAAAGTTTCCGCAGTTGCCAAAGAAGTTGATACTTTAAAGAAATTCGTAGCGACGGCTGGAAGCAGTTCGGATACTTTTAAATTCCTAGCCATGCCTGCACATCCTTCTCTGAAGCTATCGACATATGATGGGAAGACCTCCTGGCAAGTGTATAAGACACAATTTTCTATAGTTGCGGAAGCAAATGGATGGGATTCCCAAGCTAAGGCCTGTCACCTTGCGGCTTCTCTGAGAGCAGACGCAGCGGACATCCTTCAAACTCTTCCCGAAAACAAAAGGCTAGATTTCGAAGCTCTGTCCGGTGCTTTAGAGCTGCGTTTTGGAGAGAAGTGTTTAAAAGATTACAGCAGGCTGCAGTTAAAATCCCGTCAACAGAAGCCTACGGAAACACTCCAGGAGCTCGCCACGGATGTTGAAAGGCTGTCCCACCTCGCCTTTTCGGAGTGCCCGACAGAAACAAGAGAAATCCTGTCCCTGCAATACTTCATCGACGGCATCCGGGATCCTGAAATACAGAAAGCACTGCGAATGGCTGATGTGAAGGACTTAAAAAGTGCTCTGGTGTATGCCATGAAATTCGAGGCAGCACAGCAAGCCACTCGTAGAGACCGCCACCCAATCAGAGCTGCTCACATACAAGAACCAGTGGATCCAATGACTGCTCGCCTAGACGATTTAACCAGAAAGGTGAATGCTTTGACACGGAATACTGGTGACAAGAAACCGTTCGTAAAGTGCTGGAACTGCGGTGCTGAAGGGCACATTCGAAGAAACTGCAGAACACCCCAGGGCACGGATGTTAAGACCGCGCCTCTCAAGAAGGAGGGAAACTAATTCGTGGCCATCTCGCGGGGCGGAGGTTGCCAGATAATGAAAAGCCCCAGTTTAAAGCGCTTCAGATTTCTGCAGTGAGTGGCGGCAATAACGGAATTTTCATCATGGGACAAATCAATGGAATTCCTTGTAACATGACGATCGACACGGGAGCCAATGTTACCATCATTCGAAAAGATTTGGCTCAACAACTCGAAGGTAAACTTATCTGGACGCCGCCCTGCGTTACCCTCCAGACTGTGTCCGGGGAGAAGATCGATATAGAGGGGAAATTAAACGTTAACATCACGTTTGGAAGTGCCACTTACCATCACACGGCCTATGTAGCAGAAATTACAGACCCTTGCATACTCGGATTGGACTTTTTAAGGAAACACAATTTTTCCTTGGACTTTAAAAATAACGAACTGCATTCTGCCTCTGAAGACATAACTTTATTCGAAATTAATGATGAAGGAGTGAAATCTATCCACAAAATAATAGCTCAAGACGATATCACAATACCGGCAAGAACAGAAATTTTACTTCCTGGATCCATAGCCGAAAATAGAAATTTCCGCTACGGCGTCATGGAATATCCCAAGAATTGTAATAGCCCTAAAGGAGTATTAATAGCCTCAGCACTCGTCGACCTATCAGGGACCGTTATCCCGGTGAGAGTTGCCAATGTAACTGATAAGGCGAGGGTTATTAAGAAAGGTGAAGTGGTTGCAGAATGTACCCCAGTAACCAGCGTTGAAAGAAAAAGTAACATCTCAAAACCCGTGTCTTCCGACAACATTATATCGGAGTTACTGCAGAATGCGCAATTAAACGATGAAGAAAAGAATGCTGCCGAGCGTGTTATTAAAGATCTTCAAGATGTTTTCTCCCGTTCGTCTTCTGACGTTGGTCGAACCAGTTTGACTCAACATAGAATCGATACTGGTGATCATCCACCAATCAAGCAACATCCAAGACGTCTGCCGATTGCGAAACAGGAAGAGGTACGAGCACTTTTAAAGGACATGCAAGAAAGCAATGTCATCGAGCCTTCAGCAAGTCCCTGGGCATCTCCCATCGTCCTGGTGAGGAAGAAAGACGGATCAACCAGATTTTGCGTTGACTATCGCCGGTTGAACGAGGTTACGAAGAAAGACAGTTACCCTCTTCCTAGAATTGACGACATTCTGGATACTCTTTCTGGAAGCAAGTGGTTCTCGACACTTGATTTAAAGAGTGGATATTGGCAGGTAGAAATACATCCTGATGACCGAGAAAAGACGGCATTTACTACAGGACAAGGACTTTGGCAGTTCAAGGTGATGCCGTTTGGGCTATGTAATGCGCCGGCTACATTCGAACGTCTAATGGAGACTGTTTTAAAAGGTCTTTCATACGAAGCCTGTCTGATATACCTGGATGACATCATCATCGTCGGGAATAGTTTCGAAGAACATTTGGAAAATCTTAGAAAGGTGCTTCAGAAACTGAAAGAAGCCAATCTGAAGTTGAGTCCCGCTAAATGCAAATTATTCAGACAGGAAGTCACTTATCTCGGACATGTCATCTCTGCTGAAGGTGTGCGCACGGATTCTGAAAAAGTGTCAGCAGTTAAAGACTGGAGACGTCCCGAAAATGTCCACCAGCTGAGAAGCTTTCTAGGACTTTGCACCTACTATAGGAGATTCGTGAAGGATTTTTCTTCCATCGCAAGACCCCTTCACAAGCTGACAGAGAGCAAGCAAAAGTTCGTGTGGACAAAAGAATGTGAGAATGCATTTAAGAACCTGAAGGAAGCCTTAACATCTGCTCCAATCCTGACGTATCCCCAGCTCGACAGACCATTTATTCTCGACACGGATGCGAGTAATGAAAGTGTCGGCGCTGTTTTGTCCCAAGAAATAGAGGGCCAAGAACGTGTAGTAGCTTACTGGAGCAAGTGCCTATCTAAACCGGAGAGGAATTACTGTGTCACCAGGAAAGAGTTGCTCGCCATAGTCAAAGCCGTAGAACATTTCCATCATTATCTATACGGCAGAAAATTCCTGCTCCGCACAGATCATGCATCATTGGCCTGGCTTTTAAATTTCAAGAATCCTGAGGGTCAGATAGCCAGGTGGATACAGAGACTCCAGGAATATGACATCACCATCCGTCATCGCAAGGGACAGTCGCACGGAAACGCTGACGCCTTGTCTAGAAGACCTTGCCCAGAAAACTGCCGATATTGTTCCAGGGTCGAAGCTAAATACAACTGGTTAATCCAGTCGCACGGCAAATTACAACATCAACATCGGCTGATCCAGACCCATGGAGTGACAAGGAAATCAGGAAAGACCAGGTGGAAGACTGTGATATTAAACCCACAATTGTATTGATGGAGACCTCAAACAGAAAACCTACCTGGCAGGACATTTCGAGCTATAGTCCCACGACAAAACAATATTGGTCTCTCTGGGACTCACTCCATATTCGAAACGGCGTCTTGTACCGGAAATTCGAATCAGATGATGGAAAGACATTCCGATGGCAGCTGGTGCTCCCAAGATCCCGGATCCCTGACGTCCTTAAAGAACTACATAGCAGCCCTGCAGGAGGTCACTTCGGAATAATGAAGACCTTGCAGAGAGTTCGGGAGCGGTTCTATTGGAACAATGCAAAGGATGACGTGCAAAAGTGGTGCCGATCTTGCGATGCCTGTACAAGTCGGAAAGGACCGAAGAAACGTAGCCGGGGGAAGCTGCAACGTTACAATGTAGGAGCACCTTTTGAACGTATCGCCTTAGACATCTTAGGACCTCTGCCACGAACTGCTGATGGCAACAAATACATCCTCGTTGTCATCGATTATTTCACCAAGTGGCCTGAAGCGTATCCTATTCCTGATCAAGAGGCTGTCACAATAGCAGAGATGATGATACAGCACTGGATTTCCAGGTTCGGAGTTCCTCTTCAGTTACATTCCGATCAGGGAAGGAATTTTACCTCGGCTGTAGTCAAGGAACTCTGCAAGCTACTCGGCATTGACAAAACCCAAACGACGCCTTTACATCCCCAGTCGGACGGTATGGTAGAGAGGTTTAATCGAACCATCCTCAATAACCTCTCATTAGTGGTTTCCAGAAACCAACAGGACTGGGACAAGAAGTTGCCACTATTTTTACTGGCTTACCGCAGTGCTGTCCACGAGACTACCGGCTATTCCCCATCTCAGATGCTCTTCGGTCGTGACCTTCGTCTGCCATGTGATCTTTTGTTTGGTCGCCCTCCGGATGCGCCTTCATCGCCTGAGGAATACATTCAAGACCTCCAGGCCCGGTTTGAAGTGATGCACAACTTTGCACGAGAGCGAGTCAACTTGGCGACGGAGAAGATGAAGACCCGCTACGACACGAGAGCTACTGGACATCGTTTCAAAGAAGGAGATAAGGTGTGGTTATGGAATCCGACTCGTCGAAAAGGACTTTCTCCGAAACTACAATCACCTTGGGATGGTCCTTACACAGTCCTAAACAGGCTAAACGACGTCGTGGTTCGGATACGTAAGTCATCGAACTCTAAACCTAAAGTCGTTCATTACGACAGGTTAGTTCATTACTATGGCCATAGTACGTAGCGTATACAATTGTAAAAAGTAATGTACATAGTATAAGACCATGGTCCTGATTTAATATTTGATTTGTATTTGTTAAGTAGTAGTATTTGATAAGTATTTGTGTCTAATGGCATTTGTATTTGATAGTATTTGTACTTAGTATTTGAATTGTATTTCGTGTTGGATAGAATTTAATTTGCTGAAAGTCACTTATTTTAATTATTGCTTATTTTGTTATTATAAAGTAATGTTTATTATAGCACTGATGCTTTAGTTGTAAGTTTGGCTTCCTGTCCAGGGATTGTACTGCCCGGGACGTGCAGTCCTTGGGAAGGGG
>KK115212.1:0-27157 GCA_000611955.2 Stegodyphus mimosarum | reverse complement strand
ATATATATATATAAGTATATATACTTTTACATAGATTCATGCCTAGATCCTGTATGGATTCATGTCTGATTTAGTCTGGATCCTGTATGGATTCATGTCTGGATCTGAAAAAAAATGTTTTCCAGCCGACTTGAATTTTTTTAGACATTGGATGGATCTGTGTCAAATAACTCCTTTGCTCCCATCTACAGAAACACGACCTTTGAATTGTTTCTTTGGTTTTCTGTTTTTGAAAAAAGAGTCTCGCATCATTCACCTTTTTTAAATCCATATCTTTCAGTTTAAGGGATAGACAAATCTAACATATGGTATCAACACTTTTTTGAAGTAGCATGTATTTTCCGTAAAAATTCCTTTCTTAGATCCTTACTTATAAGAAAGTAATTAATATTGCACAGTACAGAATGAGAAGATACTAGAACGTTTCTGTTGTCATAAAAATACTTTGGAGAACTATATGCTTTTCAAGGCCCGTTTAAATTAACATAGGGAACTCTGTTGGCTCATTGAGTTTTTAGAATGGGTTTCTTTTCCAAGATTGGATAGTGAAAAGTAATAAAAAAAGGGTCTGGCAAAGATGCTAAATTCGTTTCTTTGCCTCCAGTAAAGAGGAGGTTTCTTACAAATCCACAACTTCTATGTTTGGATGACAAGGTATAGACATTACTCCCATATCCATGATGTTGACTGGAGGAATAGAAGTTTTCTCTCCTGAATTCAAAAGTTTGGAAACATCCTCCTTTTCTTGAACAAGTGGTTTTTTTAAAAATGCTAAACATAAAGGGAAGCAATTGGTCGTTACTGGGAGCACTTTTGGCAAGCAATAGTGCTTCTTCAGAAGTCAGAATAAATAAATTTCGGCAGGATAAATGTTTCTCATGCGAAGAAAGTTCTTTTTGCCGCTGAGAGTTTGTAGAACACGTAAGGCCAGTTTACACTAGCGAAACTCTGGTCCGAACGTACGCTAATGTAAAGTTGCTATTCCCAAGCAGGACACCCGTTCACACTTCAAACATTTTCATTTCTCAAAACCTAAGAATTACTGCCCTCAACCAATCAAGTCGCTTTGATTTGCGCATGGGCAATATTTCCTGTTTTGGGATACTATGTCAAACGTTTAAAGTACAATGTCGAAAGTTAAAAAAGCTGAAGGAAGAAAATGCTTTATGCATCTTAGAAATAATCTAATATATATTATTTGCTGTACAAAAGCGTTTGTGTTCCAAACGTGGGGAATGGGTTCGCTCAATATTTCAAGAGCGAGGTATATATTCCGCTCATGTAACATTGCTAGCATCACTGAGGCAGAAGTACTCAGAATTATTTTTCAATTACACTCAAATGACGGTACGTTAATATCGTTTTTCAGTAAAACTTTAAAGTGAAATTGAAAGACTGTCAAATATTTCTTATTTTGTATCAGTAAATTAGTAATTATTAAAAGGCGGAACTAAGTAATTTTTGTTTCTTAGTAATTTATACCAAGGAAATAGGATTAATTAATACGTTGCGATTTAATTTCCAACAAAATGAATAAGTTTCAATGTTTATAATTTATATAATTGTGGATTAACATTAGTTATAACTAATTATTTTAATTTGTTACTTAAGCACGTGATTAATGAAATTGGTTTATAATTCGATTACCTTAAGGAAACGCATTGAATTTTTCATATTGTTACGAATTTCAAATTTATTTGGCTATTTATTTAGAATTGTAATTAGATTTGCTTCATGTTGCCTTAGCAACGCAGACGATTTTTGAAGAGAAAGCTACGTCAAAAAAAAATAAAAGAGCGCGTGCATTTAATGCTTAATAAATAAATATCTCGTAATTACTGTTGCCATCCAGAAAAATCTAGAAACATCGTGATTGTTCTACTGATAATTAAAAAGCTTATAAAAGCCGAGGTGAAACACCTCATCTCAGTTAGTCAGTTAGTTGTTGTTGTTGCTGTTATACTTGTAGCTGTAAAAAGCGAACTGCTGTTTGTTTACTTAATGCTGTATTGATTGTAGCGATTTCGCTGTGAGATAGAACTATTTTATCTGTTTTGAATTGAGTTTTTGCTAAACGTTTGAGATATTGTGATATTGTGCGAAGATCTGTGAAGAAATATTTCAGCATTTTAATTTATTTGTTGTGGAAGAATAAATTTTTGTTAACTTTTTAACGACTTGTGCATTCAATATATAACGAACCCGTACGCACATAACAATTTTTGGTGTCAGAAGTGGGATATTTTGAATGCCATTAACTAGAGCAATGGAAGAACAATTAAGGCAATTTATGGCAGCCTTTGCTGCATTTAAAGAAGAAATTAAAGCTGGCCAAGATTCCGTGAAAGAAGAGATGAAATCCATTAAAGAGGACATGAAAGTTGGTCAAGAATCTGTTAAAGATGAAATGAATTCTGTTCAAGAAAAGATGGAGAAATCTGTTAAGGAAGAGATGAGAGCCGTTAAAGCAAGTCAAGAAGAAATGAAAAAGGAAATTACTTGCATAATAGAAAATAAATTTGAGACTATGGAAGGCAGAATAGACGCGGTTGAAAATAAAGTTTCTTCTGTCAAAGAACAAATAGAAGAGAGAGTTTCTGCCGTAGAACAACAAATCGATTACAGAGTTTCTGCTGTGAAAGAACAAATTCAAGAAAGAGTTTCTGCAGTGGAACAACAAATTGATGACAAAGTTTCCGCAGTTGCCAAAGAAGTTGATACTTTAAAGAAATTCGTAGCGACGGCAGGAAGCAATTCGGATACTTTTAAATTCCTAGCCATGCCTGCGCATCCTTCTCTGAAGCTATCGACATATGATGGGAAGACCTCCTGGCAAGTGTATAAGACACAATTTTCTATAGTTGCGGAAGCAAATGGATGGGATTCCCAAGCTAAGGCCTGTCACCTTGCGGCTTCCCTGAGAGCAGACGCAGCGGACATCCTTCAGACTCTTCCCGAAAACAAAAGGCTAGATTTCGAAGCTCTGTCCGGCGCATTGGAGCTGCGTTTTGGAGAGAAGTGTTTAAAAGATTACAGCAGGCTTCAGTTAAAATCCCGTCAACAGAAGCCTACGGAAACACTCCAGGAGCTCGCCACGGATGTTGAAAGGCTGTCCCACCTCGCCTTTTCGGAGTGCCCGACAGAAACAAGAGAAATCCTGTCCCTGCAATACTTCATCGACGGCATCCGGGATCCTGAAATACAGAAAGCACTGCGAATGGCTGATGTGAAGGACTTAAAAAGTGCTCTGGTGTATGCCATGAAATTCGAGGCAGCACAGCAAGCCACTCGTAGAGACCGCCACCCAATCAGAGCTGCTCACATACAAGAACCAGTGGACCCAATGACTGCTCGCCTAGACGATTTAACCAGAAAGGTGAATGCTTTGACACGGAATACTGGTGACAAGAAACCGTTCGTAAAGTGCTGGAACTGTGGCGCTGAAGGGCACATTCGAAGAAACTGCAGAACACCCCAGGGCACGGATGTTAGGACCGCGCCTTTCAAGAAGGAGGGAAACTAATTCGTGGCCATCTCGCGGGGCGGAGGTTGCCAGATAAAGGAAAGCCCCAGTTTAAAGCGCTTCAGATTTCTGCAGTGAGTGGCGGGAATAACGGAATTTTGATCATGGGAGAAATCAATGGAATTCCTTGTAACATGACGATCGACACGGGAGCCAATGTTACCATCATTCGAAAAGATTTGGCTCAACAACTCGAAGGTAAACTTATCTGGACGCCGCCCTGCGTTACCCTCCAGACTGTGTCCGGGGAGAAGATCGATATAGAGGGGAAATTAAACGTTAACATCACGTTTGGAAGTGCCACTTACCATCACACGGCCTATGTAGCAGAAATTACAGACCCTTGCATACTCGGATTGGACTTTTTAAGGAAACACAATTTTTCCTTGGACTTTAAAAATAACGAACTGCATTCTGCCTCTGAAGACATAACTTTATTCGAAATTAATGATGAAGGAGTGAAATCTATCCACAAAATAATAGCTCAAGACGATATCACAATACCGGCAAGAACAGAAATTTTACTTCCTGGATCCATAGCCGAAAATAGAAATTTCCGCTACGGCGTCATGGAATATCCCAAGAATTGTAATAGCCCTAAAGGAGTATTAATAGCCTCAGCACTCGTCGACCTATCAGGGACCGTTATCCCGGTGAGAGTTGCCAATGTAACTGATAAGGCGAGGGTTATTAAGAAAGGTGAAGTGGTTGCAGAATGTACCCCAGTAACCAGCGTTGAAAGAAAAAGTAACATCTCAAAACCCGTGTCTTCCGACAACATTATATCGGAGTTACTGCAGAATGCGCAATTAAACGATGAAGAAAAGAATGCTGCCGAGCGTGTTATTAAAGATCTTCAAGATGTTTTCTCCCGTTCGTCTTCTGACGTTGGTCGAACCAGTTTGACTCAACATAGAATCGATACTGGTGATCATCCACCAATCAAGCAACATCCAAGACGTCTGCCGATTGCGAAACAGGAAGAGGTACGAGCACTTTTAAAGGACATGCAAGAAAGCAATGTCATCGAGCCTTCAGCAAGTCCCTGGGCATCTCCCATCGTCCTGGTGAGGAAGAAAGACGGATCAACCAGATTTTGCGTTGATTATCGCCGGTTGAACGAGGTTACGAAGAAAGACAGTTACCCTCTTCCTAGAATTGACGACATTCTGGATACTCTTTCTGGAAGCAAGTGGTTCTCGACACTTGATTTAAAGAGTGGATATTGGCAGGTAGAAATACATCCTGATGACCGAGAAAAGACGGCATTTACTACAGGACAAGGACTTTGGCAGTTCAAGGTGATGCCGTTTGGGCTATGTAATGCGCCGGCTACATTCGAACGTCTAATGGAGACTGTTTTAAAAGGTCTTTCATACGAAGCCTGTCTGATATACCTGGATGACATCATCATCGTCGGGAATAGTTTCGAAGAACATTTGGAAAATCTTAGAAAGGTGCTTCAGAAACTGAAAGAAGCCAATCTGAAGTTGAGTCCCGCTAAATGCAAATTATTCAGACAGGAAGTCACTTATCTCGGACATGTCATCTCTGCTGAAGGTGTGCGCACGGATTCTGAAAAAGTGTCAGCAGTTAAAGACTGGAGACGTCCCGAAAATGTCCACCAGCTGAGAAGCTTTCTAGGACTTTGCACCTACTATAGGAGATTCGTGAAGGATTTTTCTTCCATCGCAAGACCCCTTCACAAGCTGACAGAGAGCAAGCAAAAGTTCGTGTGGACAAAAGAATGTGAGAATGCATTTAAGAACCTGAAGGAAGCCTTAACATCTGCTCCAATCCTGACGTATCCTCAGCTCGACAGACCATTTATTCTCGACACGGATGCGAGTAATGAAAGTGTCGGCGCTGTTTTGTCCCAAGAAATAGAGGGCCAAGAACGTGTAGTAGCTTACTGGAGCAAGTGCCTATCTAAACCGGAGAGGAATTACTGTGTCACCAGGAAAGAGTTGCTCGCCATAGTCAAAGCCGTAGAACATTTCCATCATTATCTATACGGCAGAAAATTCCTGCTCCGCACAGATCATGCATCATTGGCCTGGCTTTTAAATTTCAAGAATCCTGAGGGTCAGATAGCTAGGTGGATACAGAGACTCCAGGAATATGACATCATCATCCGTCATCGCAAAGGACAGTCGCACGGAAACGCTGACGCCTTGTCTAGAAGACCTTGCCCGGAAAACTGCCGATATTGTTCCAGGGTCGAAGCTAAATACCAACTGGTTAATCCAGTTGCACGGCAAATTACAGCATCAACATCGGCTGATCCAGACCCATGGAGTGACAAGGAAATCAGGAAAGACCAGATGGAAGACCGTGATATTAAACCCATAATTGAGTTAATGGAGACCTCAAACAGAAAACCTACCTGGCAGGATATTTCGAGCTATAGTCCCACGACAAAACAATATTGGGCTCTCTGGGACTCACTCCATATTCGAAACGGCGTCTTGTACCGAAAATTCGAATCGGATGATGGAAAAACATTCCGATGGCAGCTGGTACTCCCAAGATCCCGAATCCCGGACGTCCTTAAAGAACTACATAGCAGCCCTGCAGGAGGTCACTTCGGAATAATGAAGACCTTGCAGAGAGTTCGGGAGCGTTTCTACTGGAATAATGCAAAGGATGACGTGCAAAAGTGGTGCCGAACTTGCGATGCCTGTGCAAGTCGGAAAGGACCGAAGAAACGCAGCCGGGGGAAGCTGCAACGTTACAATGTAGGAGCACCTTTTGAACGTATCGCCTTTGACATCTTAGGACCTCTGCCACGAACTGCTGATGGCAACAAATACATCCTCGTTGCCATTGATTACTTCACCAAGTGGCCTGAAGCGTATCCTATTCCTGATCAAGAGGCTGTCACAGTAGCAGAGATGATGATACAGCACTGGATTTCCAGATTCGGAGTGCCTCTTCAGTTACATTCCGATCAGGGAAGGAATTTTACCTCGGCTGTAGTCAAGGAACTCTGCAAGCTACTCGGCATTGACAAAACCCAAACGACGCCTTTACATCCCCAGTCGGACGGTATGGTAGAGAGGTTTAATCGAACCATCCTCAATAACCTCTCATTAGTGGTTTCCAGAAACCAACAGGACTGGGACAAGAAGTTGCCACTATTTTTACTGGCTTACCGCAGTGCTGTCCACGAGACTACCGGCTATTCCCCATCTCAGATGCTCTTCGGTCGTGACCTTCGTCTGCCATGTGATCTTTTGTTTGGTCGCCCTCCGGATGCGCCTTCATCGCCTGAGGAATACATTCAAGACCTCCAGGCCCGGTTTGAAGTGATGCACAACTTTGCACGAGAGCGAGTCAACTTGGCGACGGAGAAGATGAAGACCCGCTACGACACGAGAGCTACTGGACATCGTTTCAACGAAGGAGACAAGGTGTGGTTATGGAATCCGACTCGTCGAAAAGGACTTTCTCCGAAACTACAATCACCTTGGGATGGTCCTTACACAGTCCTAAACAGGCTGAACGACGTCGTGGTTCGGATCCGTAAGTCATCGAACTCTAAACCTAAAGTCGTTCATTACGACAGGTTAGTTCATTACTATGGCCATAGTACGTAGTGTATATTATTGTAAATAATAATGTACATAGTATAAGACCATGGTCCTATTTGTATTTAGTATTTGATTTGTATTTGTTAAGTAGTAGTATTTGATAAGTATTTGTGTTTAATAGCATTTGTATTTGATAGTATTTGTACTTAGTATTTGAATTGTATTTCGCGTTGGATAGAATTTAATTTGCTGAAAGTCACTTATTTTAATTATTGTTTATTTTGTTATTATAAAGTAATGTTTATTATAGCACTGATGCTTTAGTTGTAAGTTTGGCTTCCTGTCCAGGGATTGTACTGCCCGGGACGTGCAGTCCTTGGGAAGGGGGCAATGTTACGAATTTCAAATTTATTTGGCTATTTATTTAGAATTGTAATTAGATTTGCTTCATGTTGCCTTAGCAACGCAGACGATTTTTGAAGAGAAAGCTACGTCAAAAAAAAAATAAAAGAGCGCGTGCATTTAATGCTTAATAAATAAATATCTCGTAACTACTGTTGCCATCCAGAAAAATCTAGAAAAATCGAGATTGTTCTACTGATAATTAAAAAGCTTATAAAAGCCGAGGTGAAACAGCTCATCTCAGTTAGTAGTTAGTTGTTGTTGTTGCTGTTATACTTGTAGCTGTAAAAAGCGAACTGCTGTTTGTTTACTTAATGCTGTACTTATTGTAGCGATTTCGCTGTGAGATAGAACTATTTTATCTGTTTTGAACTGAGTTTTTGCTAAACGTTCGAGATATTGTGATATTGTGCGAATATCTGTGAAGAAATATTTCAGCATTTTAATTTATTTGTTGTGGAAGAATAAATTTTTGTTTACTTTTTAACGACTTGTGCATTCAATATATAACGAACCCGTACGCACGTAACAATATTATAATATCAGAATGAGCATAATGTAAGATTGCTAGATGTGCCAGATGCAGAACAGTCAACATTTTAATCCACTATCGTGGATTAAAATGTTCATATGTTCCTGTGTTAGAAAATACCCAGCATTTTATAAATATGCGTAGATTTTGTATTTATTACTGTCAGGAATTTTATTAGTATTGCTTCGCTTAGTCATGAAGATAGTTTTGTAGGAACAGAAATATAAAATGATTGGGCTTTTAAATAATATATTCGAAAAAACTTGGAAAATCAGTCTAAAAAATCTTTAATTAAAATGAAAAATGTGGAAATTGCCGATGCCTCTAGGAGTTTGGGGATCAAGTTAAAAAGGATGTTTGTAAAATATTAGAATTTAAAAAATACATAAAACCCTTCTTGACGAACTCAGGAATTTTTACAACGTTAAAAAAAGAAAGCAACTTTTTGTCTAAAAAATGATGTCTCACTTTTCCTATGTTAACCTATGGAAAAATAGAAAAAGTGAGACATAATTTTTTTAGACAAAAACTTTTTTTTCAGTTCTTAAGTCATCCAGAAAAAAATTGAGACGTAAAAAGCTTTTCCTAGGTCGTTCAGTTTAGGTCTTGGGTTTCCATGGTGTATTTTTTGTACTTCAAAATCATTGGAAAATTAGTGTCAAAAATCCTTATTTAAAATGGAAAATGTTTTCCTAGGTCGTTCAGCTTAGGTCTTGGGTTTCCATGGTGCATTTTTTGTAATTCAAAATCGTTGGAAAATTAGTATCAAAAATCCTTATTTAAAATGAAACATTTTTTGCCTATCTCGTTCCGTTTAGGTCTTGGGTTTCCATGGTGTATATTTTGTACTTCAAAACCATTGGAAAAGCAATCTAAAAAATCTTTATTTAAAATGGAAAATGTGGAAATTGTCGATGCCTCTAGGAGTTTGGAGATCAAGTTAAAAATGATGCTTGTAAAATATTAGAGAGTTTAAAAAATACGTAAAACCCTTCTTGGCGAACTCAGAAATCTTGACAAGTCTAAAATAAAATTTTTGTCTAAAAAATGATGTCTCACTTTTCCTATGCTAACCTTTTGGAAAAAGTGAGACATCATTTTTTAGACAAAAGTTTTTTTTAATAGTTGTCCAGAAAAAATTCAGAAAATTTTTTTTTCGTAGCTCGTTCAGTTTAGGTCTTATCTTGGGTGTATTTTTTGTACTTCAAAATCATTTTCTAGAATATGCTGCCGATAATTATGGACTTTGGTCAACGAACAATGGTAGAACTTCCTCATATGGCGATGTTTTGCACATTTGCCACGGTACTTCCACATAATACCACCAGCTATTTCGGTGATATCCTTCTTTAGCAAATTCTCAAAAAATTTTGGTTTTTCGTAACCAACCACATAGATTTTATCAATACCATAGGTTAAGGTTTTTAAAATGTATTATAGGTTGTTATAGAGCACGGTTCCTTCTTCCCATCGTAATCCATGACGATTTTTTGTCAACCACATATTAGTTTTTTGTTCTTTGGCATCCAAGTCATCGAAAGGCATAGATGGTCCGAATATGATAGAGCCTACGGTCATCAAATCTTTGGTAGCATAACCTAGTTCATTTACAATGTAGGTATACTGATTTTGAGATCGTTTATATAATTTAAATCCTTTCAAATCCAAAACGATGAAATTATCAGACATCATATTGATAAGGAAAGGATGTAATTCGCTGATCTCACACATTCATTTATTAGGTCCCAAAAAGAATCCGCTATAAAAATTTTTACGACCTTAAAAAAAAAAACTTTTCGTCTAAAAAATTATGTCTCACTTTTCCCATGTTAACCTATGAAAAAATGGAAAAGTGAAACATCATTTTTAGACAAAAAGTTTTTTTTAATATATATTCTCTGAGAAATATTTCCTAGCTTGGTCAAATGAATTTAAGCAAAGTAAAATATTTTCGTTTTCCAAGATTGGGAAAGAGAGTGATCCAAAAAAATGGGTCGTGGAAGGAATTGAATGCATTGCACTCATTCCTTCAACGACCCATTTTTTTGATTCTCTCTTCGCATTTTTACTCAGGAGAGAATTCACCTAATTCTTGCTGCTGCCTGATGATTTCGGGAAGGTGATGGACCCCCAATTGAATGAGAAAGAAGATGGGAGATCTAATTGCCTCATCTTCCAAAGTGTTTCTGAGGACAATGTATGTTTCACCATCTTTCACGACTTTTGTAAGAGGTTCCATAAAAATCTGGCGCATCCAAGGGAAGAGGAATTCGTTGTGAAAGGCTTTCTGGGCGACATACGCAGCTTCATCTGATGTGAGTACAATCTGATATGCAGGACCCCATTCTTTAGAATAATTATACAAATCTCCGAGCCGAAGAAACTTGTCCTGATCTGGAAAAAAGACTTGTAGAATACTGGACGTATGACTGCTCTTCGTAGGTAATAGGCTGAGGATATCTTTAGCATTCCTGTACAGGAATCCCAGATCTACATATGCGTGCACGAAAAGGGTATAGTTATACTCCAGTTTGAGTATCCAGTATTATAAAAGAGCTCGATCCGTTTAAAAAGTCTTCAGAAAGAGGTCACGTGGTCCCTTTACCATTTTTATTATCTTTATCATTATAAGTCCATTCTTCAAACAAATGGGCTGTAAAACTTTTTCAAAGAGCTCAAAGAAAATCTGAAACACATATTAAAAAAAACACTTTTTGTCTAAAAAATAATGTCTCACTTTTCCTATGTTAACCTATGGGAAAATGGAAAAAGTGAGACATTATTTTTTAGCCAAAAAGTTTTTTTTTAAATGCATTGGATCAATTTCCTAAATAAACCGAAACCATTTAAACACTATAAAATATAGGTCTAAAGTTATTCTACTGTTTGAGCCATTTGATTTGCGGATAAGATGGAGAACAATTTAACAACTATTCCTTTCAAATACAAATCTTATCTAATTACCTTATATTTCTTCTATGGTGTTTTACATTTCAAGGCTTCGGATGTATCAAAATGTATTGGATATGTTTTAAATGGTAATAAAAAAACACATGATAAATACACTTTTAAAGGATGAAACCGTTTTGAAAATTGGTAAGATGGATGGAAATATTATTCGTAAAGGAACTCACTTTCTGAATTATGTGTGTAAAATTCTTCAAAACATGGAACGAGAAAAACATAGTGTTCATCCTTTCTCTATTTGGCTCAAGAAAACTCTAAATGGACCTCTCAACTCATCATTAAAGGGATACCCTTCTTTGGAATATGATGGTATATATTTACAAGCTATGGAACAAAATGATTCTTTACCTGTAAACCAGGACATAACTGTACCAGACTTTCATTCGGCTTTACCATAAATAGATGATGACGTACCTTCAACTTTACCAGCGTGATTGGTACACAGAAAGAATGACTCCAAAAAAAATTTTCACGACTAAAAAATTTTCTCTACCTTAAAAAAAGAAAAAAAAATATTTTGTCTAAAAAATGATATCTTAATTTTTAGGAATTTCTAAAAATAGATTTCCAAAAAGTGAGACATCATTTTTTAGACAAAAAGTTTTTTTTTACTATTTCAGATCAATTTCCTAAATAATTCGGAGGAGAGCTGTTATCAAATTTCCTTCCTAAACAAACCGGAAGGGGATGTGTATAAAATGGGGACTTGAAGTGAAAGTTACTTCATTTTCTCGCCGTCTCTCGTAGAGAAAGCATCATGCTATTCCATTTTAAATACAACGAATACTGCAGTGTAAGAGTGTGCGTATTTGAAGGTAAATTGTTTTGGTTTGCAAGAGATTTATTACAACTGCTCTGTTTGGATAATGTTGTGACGTCTTGTTTAGTTTGTCCCACTTAAGAACTTTTATACTTTCAAAGTAGACTCAACTAACGAGTACAGAATTCAAACATTTTTATTTTTTTAAAACAGTTCACATGACATTAAGCTAACACAGCAACACGCCCTTCACAACAGACAGACTTAGTATGAACGCCGTTGCAGTTAATTATTTTAAATATACATCACATCCCTTCCTCCAGTTTATATAACCAATAATAAATAATGACAAATAATATCAATACAAGTACATTCACAATATGCTATACAATAAACAAAGTTACATAATAATGATATATGCAGTATGTTACATTATTTTATTCCATGGCAAAGTCTCTATACCTTGAAGGTTGTCTAATCAAACGTCTACTTCTTGTTACTGTATTATTGGACAAATTATTTTGTTGATTTCCTGTATTAATAGGCATAGAAATATTATCAGGACTTCTATTTGAATTTTCCTCTTTATCTACTAATGTATCATCATAATCATTATTAACTTTGTAAGGTGATTTGGAAAATTTTATATGGAATCTGTTTCTTCGTAATATTTCCCCATTTGAATTTCTTACAATGTAAGATCTAGGAGCTTTATATTTTGAAATTATTTTACCTTTATCCCATTGTCCAGTTCTAAAGTTGAACAAGGTTATACTATCTCTCGGTTTTAACTCAGACAGTTTCTGTGCGTTTCTTTCATAATAATATTTTTGCCTAGCTTGAAGTGCTCGAAATTTAGAATAAGGTTTGTTTACTTTAGTAGTTAACAATTTATTACTGATAGGTAATTTGGTCCTTAATCTTCTATTAAATAAAAGTTGTGCAGGAGACAAATGTATTCCACTAATTGGGCTATTTCGATATTCCATTAAACCTACACTTATATCTTGCAATTTTCTTATGATATTTTTCACTATTCCTACAGCTTTCTCAGCCAGACCATTACTTTTAGATATCTGGGGCTACTAAATTTAAGTTTGAAATTCCAATCCTCAGCAAATTTCTTAAATAAGTAGCTATTGCAGGGATTATTGTCGCAAACGACTTCATTTGCAATACCATACCTGGCAAAGATGCATTTTAACTTTATCATAATTTCATTTGCTGTCTTATCTTTTATGTTAGAAACGTCAATCCATTTAGAGTAATAATCGATAACTACTAAGTAATTTTGATTACCAAATTACAAGATATCAAGGGCAATTTTTCGAATGGTTTAGTTGGAATTTCATGTTGCATTAGAAGTTTTTTTTTATTTCTATTTCTGAATTTTTCACATATTTCACATTTGGAAACAAGCTGCTCAATGTCATTTGCCACACCTGGCCAGTAAAAATTTCACGGGCTCTATTTTTACATTTCTCAATTCCAAAATGCGCTTCATGAATTGACTGCAACATACCTTTTCTCAAACTATAAGGTACAACTAATTTTTCATTAATAAATAACAAACCATCATTAATGTAAAGATCATTTTTAACTTTAAAGTATGTTTTTACACATTGTTTATTTTTTTGTAACATTTAGGTCAACCCTCTTTAATATATTTCATAACTATTTGCAAATCTGGATCTGCTTCAGTTTCTTTCCTAAATTGCACCACTCTTCTTTCCCTCATAGGAAAATATTTTGAAATAATGTGAACAACATTTCACATTTCAGGATCATTACTAATAGTTTCATTCGCAGGATATGCACGTGACGAAGTCTCAGCAAAAAGCATTTGATTTCCTGGAACATAATTTATCTCAAAATCATACTTTAGTAATTTTAAGGTCATCCTTTGCATTCTAGAAGAGATTTTATGCAATGGTTTCTTAATAATTGCCATTAACGGCTTATGATCACTTTGTACTGTGACTTTTCGTCCATAAACAAAATTGCGGTACTTTTCAAAAGAAAATACTATGGCCAATAACTCTTTTTCAATATGGGCATAGTTTTTTTCACTGTTAGTAAGGCTGCGCGACACAAATGATACAGGCTTACCTTTTTGAATTAGACACGATCCTAGGCCATCCTTCGAACCGTCACACTGTATAATTATATCCTCATTACCACTGAAGACTTTTAAAACTGGAGCTTTAGTTATCAGTTGTTTGTTGTTAAATGACTCTTCCTGAGTCTCTCCCTAATTAAATTCTACCTTTTCTTGAATGGTTTCTATTAAAGGAGCAGTAATTTTCGATACATTAGGTATGAATTTTGACAGAAAATTTAACATTCCTAACAACGTCCTTACTTCAGTTTTTGATTTTGGTGTTGGCATATCAATAATTGCTTTAATATGACTAGGATAGTCTTTTACAGCTGACTCAGAAATAATTTGGCCTACATATTTGACTTCCGGTGCCCTATATTGCAATTTATCAGGATTAAATTTTATATTTAGAGACCTAGCTCTTCCAAGAACCTTAGAGATAATTATATCATGAGTAACCTCATCAGATCCTGCAATTATGATATCATCAAAATAAATTTCTACGCCCTCAATATCACCAAATAATTTTTGGTTTCTTTTCTGAAATATTTCTGGGGAGGAGGATATTCCAAATGGCATTTTATTAAATTTATATCTTCCATAAGGGGCATTAAATGTACATAGTTCAGAACTAGTTTCATCTAGTGTTACATGCCAAAATCCATCTTTTAAATCTACAACTGAAAATACTTTTTTACCTTCTAACCTATTAATTATATCATCTGGAGAAGGAATTTGATAGTGTTCCCTTTTAATTACTTTATTTAGGTCTCTAGGATCCGAGAATAATCTAAGATTCCCATTAGGTTTTACAACTATAACCAAACTTTGAACCCAATCAGTTGGTTTATTTACTTTCAATACTATCCCTTCTCTTTCAGGTTTATTTAAAGTATCTTTTAATTTAGGCTGTAAAGCCTGAGGAACTCGTCTTGGGGGTGTATTACTGGTATTGCATCATCTTAAAGGGTTATATGATACGGTTCATCAGGAAATTACCCTGTACCTGTAAATACATCTTTATACTGAGCAATTAAATCATTTTTATTCATGATATTGCACTTTAAGGAATCAATCCTTTCAATTAGTTTTAATGCAGAACAGTTAACCCTAATATAGGCTTTGATCTTACATCAAGCACATAAAACTGTAAAGGCACACTCTTAAGCTTTTCAGTTGAACGATTAATTATAAGAGTACCTTCTGGTTTCAACTTAAAATTACCATATGTAGTTAAGAACAAATCAGTTTCATTAAGTTTATGCTTAATATAATTTAAAACGTATAAAGGTAAAATATTTACTTCTGCAACAGTATCTAACTTAAAATCAACCTTGAAAGACTTGTTATTTACATACATTGTAATACTTTTCACCCATGTTTCACTTACCTTGTGAATATCCTTCTTTACTTCATCAACAGAATTTGCTAGTCCTTTGAATGATTTTGCATTTATTTTAAATTCACTATGCCCGTTTACTGGTGGGTCTACTACCATTACAGAGTCAGGAAATACCCAACGTTCATTATTTATACCAAGTTCATTATTTGGTATTCGAACTTCATAAATGTTCTTAGGACACGTCGCGGCAAAGTGGTTCTTTACTTTACATTTCGCACACGTCTTTCCGAAAGCTGGACAGTCCCGATATTTGTGTCTTCTTCCGTATTTCTTGCAGTCATATTCTAATGTTGGTTGTTTCTGGTGCGACGACAACTTCGGTGGCACTGTCAGTTTTGATTGACGCTGCTGTTTTCTATATTTCTTCACGCTGTTTACAGTCGCTGGATCATCTTTCATGTTCCGGAGTTGCTCCTTGCTTCTTCCAGCGGCACGGACTATTTCTATAGCTTTTTCTAATCCCAGGTAGATTCTCTAAGCAAACGTTCGGTCAGACTTCTATCGCGAATGCCTAATTCAATACGGTCGCGAATCAATCCACTTTCTCGTTTAGCAAACTCAGAAGTTGAAGCTAGAGTCTTTAACTGAGTGACATAACATTCAATTGTTTGCCCTTCTTGCTGGCTACACGAAAAGAATTTGTAACGTTCATATACGACATTCTGCCGTGGTGAACAATAATCTTCAAAAGATTTCAAGACCTCTTCGTACTTCTCTTTATTCTCAGGTGGCTCAAATCGAAATGTGTTATAAATTTCGAGTCCTTCAGTACTCGATAAATTCAAAAGAATTGCAATTTTAGTCTTATCTGGCTTGGCATCTTTTTCCATTGCAAATAAATAGTTTTCTAGCTCTTGTTCCATTTTTTCCATTTTTCTTTAACATTTCCGACGGAAAATGTTAGCGGAGCAGGTGTCTGAAATCCATTTTATTCCTGACACCATGTGACGCCTTGTTTAGTTTGTTCCGCTTAAGAACTTTTATAACTCCAAAGTTGACTCAACTAACGATTACAGCTGAAGAATTCAAACATTTTTATTTTTTTAAAACAGTTCACATGACATTAAGCTAGCACAACACGCGCTTCACAACAGACAGACTTAGTATGAACGCCGTTATAGTTAGTTATTTTAAATATACATCACAAATGTACCATCAACTTTAAGTGTTCTGCAAACTCTCTCCGGCAAAAAGAACGTTCTCCGCATGAGAAACATTTACTCCTGCCAAAATTTATTTATTCTGACTTCTGAAGAAGCATTATTGCTTGCCAAAAGTGCTCCCAGTAACGACCAATTGCTTCCCTGGATGTTTAGCATTTTGACACAACCACTTGTTCAAGAAAAGGAGAATGTTTCCAAACTTTTGAATCCCGGAGCTTCTATTCTATAATTATTCTTCTATTCTATAACTTCTATTCCTCCAGTCAACATCATGGATATGGGAGTAATGTCTATACCTTGTCATCCAAACATAGAAGTTGTGGACTTGTAAGAAACCTCCTCTTAACTGAAGGCAAAAAAACGGGTCTGGCATGCTTGCCTGACCCGTTGTTTTGATTACTTTTTATTATCCAATCCTGGAAAAGAAACCCATTCTAAAAACTTAATGAGCCAACACAGTTCCCTAGGTTAATTTAAACGGACCCTGAAAAGCATATAGTTCCCCAAAGTATTTTTATGGCAACAGAAACGTTCTAGTATCTTCTCATTGTGTACTGTGTAATATTTATTAATTTTTTATAAGTCAGGATCTAAGAAAGGAATTTTTACGGAAAATACATTAAAGAATGCTGCTTCAAAAAACTGTTGATACCATATATTAGATTTGTCGGTCCCTTAAACTGAAAGATATGGATTTAAAAAAGGTGAATGATGCGAGACTCTTTTTTTCAAAACTAACAAAGAAACAATTCAAAAGTGGTGCTTCTGTAGATGGGAGCAAAGGGGTTATTTGACACAGATCCCTCCAGTGTCTAAAAAAATTTCAAGTCGGCTGGAAAACATTTTTTTTCAGATCCAGACATGAGTCCATACAGGATACAGACATGAATCCATATAAAAGTATATATACTTTTATATATATAACTTTTGTCTAAAAATGATGTCTCACTTTTTGATAGGTTAACCTTATGTTGGTCTCATGAGAAACTCAGTTTTTATGAAGCTCATAAGAAATATCATTTTTATAATCATCTCTACATATAATAAAACAAAGAGTCTGTGTGTGTGTGTGTGTGTGGGTGTGTCTTTCGTTCGTGCTGCGAGTAAGCTAATAGACCCAGGGCCACGAAATTTGGTACATAGGTGTATCTACACAAGACCCAGTGCACCTCGAAGCGATTTTTTCGAAATTCGAATTAGAATTTTTTTTATTTTATGTTTTGTGACCAAATCGCGTCATTTTGAGACATAATGGGCTACAGGAAAGCGAGATTTCACTCTATACATTTCATTTTTACATCGTCGTGAAGCGTAGACACTTAGCTATTTTACGAACTTAAAATAAATTTCGTATTTCAATAAATCGATTAAATACGAATTTATTTAGGAAGGTGAGCTTAACACCTTTTCAGCGGAATTTTTTTAAAAAAAACTTATTTTAAAAAATGTGCTGTTTATTTTCCTTTGATTTTTGGACACGTTGAACTTTAATCCTTTCGACTCCTTTTAAAAAAAGAATTTTGGAAAAATAATAATATTTTGTATTTTTTTAAAATTTTTTAAATGAAGCTTCCGAATACACTTCTCACATCTCAGATATTTTAAAATGTAGTTTTGGCAACAATTTTCCTTTCTTATTGTTGTTGATAGATTTTTGATGAAATTGCATCATTTTGAATAGTTTCATTCTTTTAAAAATTTCGGTTTGGCAACAATTTTTCATCGTATTTCTTATGTTACTGTTTTTAAGAGACTGAAAAGTTTAAGAAATTAAAAAGTTGTTTCTTTTTGCAACGGTAAATTGTTTAATTACTTTATTAGGATAATTAACATTTGTATCAAGGGATATTGCTTATTTCATTGTAATATTATGTTTTAATTATATATAATTTTAATTATAAAAAAGTTTTGCATGATATTTTTTAATCTGTTTAAGTTCTTAATCTGTTTATACCATTTGAGTTCTTAAGATTTTGCAAAGGGAAGTTGGTTAATTTATTTATTAGGATAAGTAATATTTGTATTAAGGGATACTGCATATTTCATTGTCATTTTTTATATATATAATACATTTTTATTGATTTCTTTTTTGATAAAGTTGTTCTGCAGAGTAAAATTCTGCGCGAAATGTTTTGTTTTTTGAGTTTCTTTCATGTTATTTTTTGCTTATTTCACTGTTTGTAAGATATTGAAAAGTTTTGCATGATTTTTTTGCATGAGCCAGTGCTCCTCGAAGCGAGTTCGAAATTCGAATTTGATTTTTTTTTATTATTTATGTTTTCTGACGAAATCGCGTCATTTTAAGACATAATGGGCTATAGCAAAGCGAGATTTCACTCTATTGAACAGTTTAAGAAATTGAAAGATTGTTTCTTTTTGCAAAGGTAAATTGTTTAATTAATGTAAATATCTATATTTAAAAGGACGAGTCTTTCTGTGTGTGTAGGTGCCCTTTCATTCGTACTGCGCGTAAGCTAATAGACCCATACCTATGAAATCTGGTACACAGGATGCATCTAGACAAGAGCCAGTGCACATCGATTTTTCAAAATTCGAATGAGTTTTTTTTTTAATGAAATAGTATCAAATTGATGATTTTCTCTCATTATATGAATAACAATGGCACGCAGCCATTGTTGCTGATATCAGAACTATTGCCAACCGGAAAAATGAGGGCGATAATTCTGTGCAGTTTTTAAACTTAATGTTTCTCTTGGATACTGGACGTTTGTCTAGAGAAGGCAGCGGGAAGTTGGTTAATTTATTTATTAGGATAATTAATATGTGTATTAAGGCATATTGCTTATTTCATTGTATACTTTTTATAGGTAATGCATTTTTAACTGAATTTTTTTTCCGTTGTTGTTTGTTTCTTTTTCGATAAAATTGTTCTGCAGAGTAAAATTCTGTGCAGTTTTCAAATTTAATGTTTGGTGTTCTCTTTAGGCATTTTCCCGGTACACTTAAAAGCCAGACGAAGGCTGGCCGCGCAGCGGCTAGTAAAAATATTTTAAACTTTTCATGAAGCTTTAAGAGACTTGATTGGTTTCCACGTGTATTTTAAAAAGTTTTTTTTATTTATTACTGTGTAATATACATTTGTATAAACTATTTGTTTTTCACCTTCATTTATAATATCCATTGTCTATGTGTGAACTATTTTATGATTTCTTTTCATTTACGGGAATTCCGTCAACTATTTCATTTGATTTAGTTTTAGAAATGCGAACAAATTTCCTTTAAATCAATTTTTTATTAAGAATTTTTATACTATTTTTTACAGTAAGTCAGTTTGCGACTTTGTAAATTACACAATATTTTGTGCGGGTTTTTACAGGTCGTTCTGTGTTAAACTCCCATTGTTTAGGTCGCTATGTGCTAAACTCCCATTGTTTAGGTCGCTCTGTATTAAGCTCCCATTGTTTAGGTCTCTTTAATGGAGCATCCTCCCATTGTTCAGGTCGCTCTGTGCTGAACTCCCATTGTTTAGGTTGCTCTGTGTTAAGCTCCCATTGTTTAGGACGCTCTGTGCTAAACTCCCATTGTTCAGGTCTCTCTATTGAAGCATCCTCCCGTTGTTCAGGTCACTCTGTGCTAAGTTGCGATTGTTCAGGTCGCTCTGTGCTAAGCTCCCGTTGTTTAGGTCGCTCTGTGCTAAGCTTCCATTGTTCAGGTCGCTGTATAGGAGCATCCTCCCAATATTCAGAAATGTCTTCATGGCCAGGGATGTCCTGGGTCTCACACCCCGAATTAGGAATATGTATTTTTTTAATTATGAAATCTCCTTTCCGAAGGTATTTTTTAAAATTTAAAATTTTATTAAATGCACAATGTTTTGAATGTGGTAATAAATTATGTTTAACACATTTATTACAATCATCTTTGGGGATTGTATAGCATATTGTGAATGTACTTGTATTGATATTATTTGTCATTATTTATTACTGTTTATATAAACTGGAGGAAGGGATGTGATGTTATTTAAAATAACTATAACTATAACGGCGTTTATACTAAATCTGTCTGTTGTGAAGCGCGTGTTGTTGTGCTAGCTTAATGTCATGTGAACTGTTTTAAAAATAAAAATGTTTGAATTCTTGAGCTGTACTTATTAGTTGAGTCCTTATTAGTCTTTGAAAGTATAGAAGTTCTTAAGTGGAACAAACTAAAGAAGACGTCACAGATCACACATTATTTGTATCAATCGCACAGGTCAGCTGCTGAATAATATAATTGTGATAAAACAATAATATAAATACAGTGTAGTAATAATATATACAATGTAGCAATAATGAAATATGTGACAGTAAATATGCTAGATCACAATATATAATATGATGAAATAAATATAGGTAATGCTGCTAGATTCCAAAATATAATGTAATGCAATCAAATAGGTAGTATTCTACCTTAAAGTGAAGTAGTATAATCTATAACAAATAAAATAATTAGCTAATGAAGTACAACACATATAGTGTCACTATAAATATTCACCAAAATGTGTATAGTGAATATATAAGAGAATAATTTGCAAGTAATAATTATCAGTTACAAAGACGAGGTCAGTCTACATACATGATAATGTTCAGAAAAAGATAAGATCAAATATGGATTTAATGATGGTTCTAATAGCAAGTGAGAACGTGTAATTAGTTAGAAAATCTTTAATGTCTTGCCAAAAAGGATGCAGAAATTACTTATATTCTTTCATTTAACAGAGGAATTTTTATGCAAACTTAGAACCTAGTCTTATAGCCCAAAACTGTCAAAATTTATTATTCAATAAGGAAACTTAATGAAAATTAAAAAAAAAAATCTGAAATGTTTCAGATTTTAAATTACGTCCAAAGGGACGTTTATTTAACATTTTGTGTGTTACCTTTATTTGTTAAATACCATGTTCTTCGCGCTTAAACCATAAAATTCAGTTCAACAGCAATATCGCAAAATAATTTTAAATTGAGCATATCTTTAGAAATTTCGGTACACGCTCTCACGCGCTGGAGATAAAAATGTTTTTCTGTACAACGTTGGTATTGCTGGCTTTGAAATCTTTGAGTTTGTTAATGAAAAATTCGTTAAAGTTTTAGAGAATATTGTTACGCATTTCACATTTATTTGGCTATTTATTTAGAACTGTAATTAAAATTCCTTTTTATTTTCCCGTGCAACGCACGCAGACGATTTTTAAAGAGAAAGCTACGTCAAAAAAAATATAATAATAATAACATGCATACATTTATGCAGATTTTTCATTTTTTAAACTTTAATGCAGAGCGATAACATTTAGTGGCAACAATTTGAAAAGTGAATCGGGCATTCAGAGTGAATCAACGCAAAATCGCAAAACGAAAGTAATAGTCCTTCGGGACTAAATCCCTTTGGACTAATAATGTTGTTATATATGCATCACTTTTTCAGTGTCCACACATGTTTATAGGTTCAAATGCCATATTTCAAAATCAAAGGTATTTGTTAAATAAAACCTTATAAAATCTGATAATTCATTTGTGTGTGCAAATTCTTGAATGTAAATCTCTTACATTAAATTATTTTTGCCTTTTAAATTACAGCCCATTATTTATTTAAATTTAATTTATTACTGTGTTTGTACTAATATTTCAAAGTTCTTTGAAATATTTTTTGTATATGGACAATGACGAGTATTTCCATAGAAAAATTAAACAAGCATACAAAATTGTTGATAACCAGTATTATATGATTAATTGTTCATTTAATTGTTGATTTTATCGCTTTTAACTTATTTCACGTCTAAATTTTCTACGCAGGAACACTCAGTCTAATTTTTAGTCCAAAGGGATTTAGTCCCGAAGGACTATTACTTTCGTTTTGCGATTTTGCGTCGATTCACTCTGAATGCCCGTTTCACTTTTCAAATTGTTGCCACTAAATGTTATCGCTCTGCATTAAATTTAAAAAAATGAAAAATCTGGATAAATGTATGCATGTTTCTCGCATTGTGATAAAACCTAGAGCCATCGAATTTTGAATGACGTAATCCTGCTGGGAATATGGGCATCTGGAAGCCCTAATTTTGAATTTGAATTTGCTTTATTATCGATTTTATGTTTTGTAACATTTCAACGAATTTCTGATTAACAAACTAAATGATTTCAAAGCGAGCAATGGCAACACTGTACGGCAAAAAAAAACATTTTTATCTCCAGCGCATGAGACTTACGGAAATTCTAAAGATATGTTCATTTTAAAATGATTTTGCCATATTGATTTTGAACTGAATTTTATGGTTTGAGTACTAGTACATGATATTTAATAAAAAAAGGTAGCACACGAAACGTTAAAAAAACACACCTTTGGACGTAATTTAAAATCTGAAATCTTTCAGATTTTTATTTTTTTTATTTCTTTTTTTTATTATCTTTTCTCAGACGAAAAATTTCAAAGACGAATAAGTTAGAATCTTGATTGTGCAAAACACATCTTTGAATCTAAATGTATTATAAGAAGTACAAAAAATGTAAACAAGATCTTAGCCCCGCCTCCCAAAACCATTCATTTAAACTATTCCAACCATAGAGGAAAACGATAAACATTGCGAATATAAAAATCTGACTTTTTTTATATATCCATAAATAAAGGAAATATGTTCCTTCTTTTTATATATATGTAAAGGAATACATTTCCCTTTCTAATCTTTTGAAAGTAGCCAACTTTCAAAAGATTAAAAAATGATAAACTAGGCCAACGTAGTAACCCGCCTTTTTAGTCCAAAGGGATTTGAATCCCGAAGGATTATTACTTTCGTTTTGGCATTTTGCGTCGTTTCACTTTTCAATTTACTGCTTATTTTATTTTAATTTTTTGACGTAGCTTTCTCTTCAAAAATCGTCTGCGTTGCACGGGAAAATAAAAAGGAATTTTAATTACAATTCTAAATAAATAGCCAAATAAATGTGAAATTCGTAACAATATTCTCTGAAACTTTAACCAATTTTTCATTAACAAACTCAAAGATTTCAAAACCAGCAATACCAACGTTTGTACAGAAAAACGTTTTTATCTCCAGCGCGTGAGAGTGTGTACCGAAATTTCTAAAGATATGCTCAATTTAAAATTATTTTGCGATATTGCTGTTGAACTGAATTTTATGGTGTAAGTGCTAAGAACATGGTAGTTAATAAATAAAAGTAACACACAAAATATTAAATAAACGCCCCTTTGGACGTAATTAAAAGCTGAAACTTTTCAGATTTTTTTTTCTTGAAAAAAGAGCATCACTACAACAGACTTAGGCAGTTCGCCTACTTAGGATTCGTTCTTTTCGATTCAGTTCGATGACAGATCTGGATCTGACAATTCAATGCGCATGCGTGGTTAATGTTGGTGCGAATAGCCTGAAGAGGCTAATCGCACATCGAGTAGCATCGTAGGAGTCTCAATGAAAACGTGTCAAAGAAATGAACTGAAGTAATAACTGGCGCCATGCGCTGTTTTTCATGATGTTAGGCTGCGTGCTGAATATTTTGAATGTTTTCCTGTAGACAGAACTGAAAACTGATTTTAGAAGCGTAAAAGACTGTTATGATGAAAATAAAGAAGTGTTGGCGTATAAAGATTTTTTTTGTCTTTATTCATAATGCACCCAGCCTCGGGTAGAGGCAGCCAGTAATTGAATGAACTGTTTTGAATATATTTCTTTATATATTTCCTATGTTCTTCGTAAAACTCATCTTCATGATAATATTGATCTCGATCACAGATAATGATCACGAAAATTTTTGGATATGATTAAAACAATATATATGTTATAAAATATGAGAAGAATACAGCTAAGAAATCAGAAACTTTACATTAAAAAAAATTCGAGACCGAATCAAATTGTTGGTTTTTAAATTGCTCTTGAAATGGTTGAATGTGGCTCTACATTTTGGTGGATAATCTATTTCAACGACCTAATATTACTGTTTTCATAAAGGACAAACAAATTTCACAGAACAAAAACCTCTTCCGTTTGATGGAAAAGTTAACTGGGTTGACGAAGTTAATATTTAGAAGGCATTCTAGATAAAATATTGACTTTTCAGAAACATCTCAGGAGAATTTCGCAAAAAATTAATATCACACTTGCAACTATGCGACCACTTCTTGGCAGAGGAAGTCATATGAGCACTTCAAATAAACTCATCTTATATAAATCTATACTTCGACAAGCTTTACTCTGTGCTTGTCCTGTCTATGGCCACGCTGCCAAAACTCACTTTCAACATGTACAAGATCTTCAAACCAAAGCACTCAGATTTTCAACGCGCCTTGGTTCATTCCAAATTTGTATATCCACCGTGATCTCAAAGTAGACACAATTCAAAATTATATTGTTACGTGCGTACGGGTTCGTTATATATTGAATGCACAAGTCGTTAAAAAGTAAACAAAAATTTATTCTTCCACAACAAATAAATTAAAATGCTGAAATATTTCTTCACAGATCTTCGCACAATATCACAATATCTCAAACGTTTAGCAAAAACTCAGTTCAAAACAGATAAAATAGTTCTATCTCACAGCGAAATCGCTACAATCAATACAGCATTAAGTAAACAAACAGCAGTTCGCTTTTTACAGCTACAAGTATAACAGCAACAACAACAACTAACTAACTAACTGAGATGAGGTGTTTCACCTCGGCTTTTATAAGCTTTTTAATTATCAGTAGAACAATCACGATTTTTCTAGATTTTTCTGGATGGCAACAGTAATTACGAGATATTTATTTATTAAGCATTAAATGCACGCGCTCTTTTATTTTTATTTTTTTTTTTTTTTTCGACGTAGCTTTCTCTTCAAAAATCGTCTGCGTTGCTAAGGCAACATGAAGCAAATCTAATTACAATTCTAAATAAATAGCCAAATAAATGTGAAATTCGTAACATTGCCCCCTTCCCAAGGACTGCACGTCCCGGGCAGTACAATCCCTGGACAGGAAGCCAAACTTACAACTAAAGCATCAGTGCTATAATAAACATTACTTTATAATAACAAAATAAACAATAATTAAAATAAGTGACTTTCAGCAAATTAAATTCTATCCAACGCGAAATACAATTCAAATACTAAGTACAAATACTATCAAATACAAATGCTATTAAACACAAATACTTATCAAATACTACTACTTAACAAATACAAATCAAATACTAAATACAAATAGGACCATGGTCTTATACTATGTACATTACTATTTACAATTATATACACTACGTACTATGGCCATAGTAATGAACTAACCTGTCGTAATGAACGACTTTAGGTTTAGAGTTCGATGACTTACGGATCCGAACCACGACGTCGTTCAGCCTGTTTAGGACTGTGTAAGGACCATCCCAAGGTGATTGTAGTTTCGGAGAAAGTCCTTTTCGACGAGTCGGATTCCATAACCACACCTTGTCTCCTTCGTTGAAACGATGTCCAGTAGCTCTCGTGTCGTAGCGGGTCTTCATCTTCTCCGTCGCCAAGTTGACTCGCTCTCGTGCAAAGTTGTGCATCACTTCAAACCGGGCCTGGAGGTCTTGAATGTATTCCTCAGGCGATGAAGGCGCATCCGGAGGGCGACCAAACAAAAGATCACATGGCAGACGAAGGTCACGACCGAAGAGCATCTGAGATGGGGAATAGCCGGTAGTCTCGTGGACAGCACTGCGGTAAGCCAGTAAAAATAGTGGCAACTTCTTGTCCCAGTCCTGTTGGTTTCTGGAAACCACTAATGAGAGGTTATTGAGGATGGTTCGATTAAACCTCTCTACCATACCGTCCGACTGGGGATGTAAAGGCGTCGTTTGGGTTTTGTCAATGCCGAGTAGCTTGCAGAGTTCCTTGACTACAGCCGAGGTAAAATTCCTTCCCTGATCGGAATGTAACTGAAGAGGAACTCCGAATCTGGAAATCCAGTGCTGTATCATCATCTCTGCTACTGTGACAGCCTCTTGATCAGGAATAGGATACGCTTCAGGCCACTTGGTGAAGTAATCAATGGCAACGAGGATGTATTTGTTGCCATCAGCAGTTCGTGGCAGAGGTCCTAAGATGTCAAAGGCGATACGTTCAAAAGGTGCTCCTACATTGTAACGTTGCAGCTTCCCCCGGCTGCGTTTCTTCGGTCCTTTCCGACTTGCACAGGCATCGCAAGTTCGGCACCACTTTTGCACGTCATCCTTTGCATTATTCCAGTAGAAACGCTCCCGAACTCTCTGCAAGGTCTTCATTATTCCGAAGTGACCTCCTGCAAGGCTGCTATGTAGTTCTTTAAGGACGTCCGGGATTCGGGATCTTGGGAGTACCAGCTGCCATCGGAATGTCTTTCCATCTTCCGATTCGAATTTTCGGTACAAGACGCCGTTTCGAATATGAAGTGAGTCCCAGAGAGCCCAATATTGTTTTGTCGTGGGACTATAGCTCGAAATGTCCTGCCAGGTAGGTTTTCTGTTTGAGGTCTCCATCAATACAATTATGGGTTTAATATCACGATCTTCCACCTGGTCTTTCCTGATTTCCTTGTCACTCCATGGTTCTGGATCAGCCGATGTTGATGTTGTAATTTGTCGTGCGACTGGATTAACCAGTTGGTATTTCTGGGCGAGGTCTTCTAGACAAGGTGTCAGCGTTTCCGTGCGACTGTCCCTTGCGATGACGGATGGTGATGTAGGTTTTGTGTTTGAGGTCTCCATTAACTCAATTGTTATATTACAATATATCAAGGCACCAGTTGTTACGTTACAATATATCAAGGCACCAGTTG
>KK115211.1:81365-104633 GCA_000611955.2 Stegodyphus mimosarum | reverse complement strand
GTGCAAATGATTTTGTATGCCCTGATTGTTTAAAACCTTTCAAAAATAAATACAATTTGAAACACCATGCAAATAAATTACATTCTAATAATGCTGCATTAATTGAGTCTTTAAAAAGTGATTGATCACTAAGCTACAAATGTGAGGACTGCCATCTCAAATTTAGTGACCTAAAAAATTTGAAATATCATCAAAATAAAATTCATACTTCAAAGGTCAATCAAACATGTAATTATGTGTGTCCTCTATGTTATGCTAATTTTGAAAAGCGAGAAATAATATTTCATTTCAAAAATTTTCATGACGTTGATATGAATCATACTCAGGTGATTCTTAAAGTTTCCAAATAGTAGCAGAAACAAAACAATGATTTTCAAACGCCAAAATATCAAATGCCACTAGCAATAAAATAGTAATTCTTTAGCGTCAAAAAAATAATAGCTGCAAAATAGCGATTCTACAAGCGTAAAATAGTAACTAGCAACAAACCAGTTGTTCTTTTAGTATCAAAATGATTGTAGCCAACAAAACAGTACTTCCTTCAAAAGTCAAAATAATGGTAACGATAAAAAATACTGATTCTTCGAATGTCAAAATCCCATCCTGTAAAAGCCTAGTTTTGAAATATTAAAGTTAGTTGTTTATAACAATTTAAAACTCTCTCACGTCTATGAGAACTTCAGAGCTATCGAAGGTCAAAATTTAATTTGACAGAATATCATAAAAAAAGGAACTCAAAATTTCGGACCGCTTAATATATCCGTATTAAATATG
This sequence comes from Stegodyphus mimosarum, assembly GCA_000611955.2. Taxonomy (NCBI): domain Eukaryota; kingdom Metazoa; phylum Arthropoda; class Arachnida; order Araneae; family Eresidae; genus Stegodyphus; species Stegodyphus mimosarum. Next base: position 103,859 of record KK115211.1, on the reverse strand, counting down.
ACATGAACACTATGGGTCACTCCACTCCTACACCATCGCTATAGCCGAGAATTTTCGAAAATATGTGAAAGCATTTCTTTGAGAAACATTCGTGAATTTTTAATAATGACAACAAATACTACACGCTTAAAACTATTCTGAGACTTAATTTAATTTTTTCCTGAAGATCTTAAAAGCTATCTGGCAGTAGTCATAAACTAGAAAAAATACTTGGTATTCTCGCAACTGTTGAGCTCTTGGATCGTACCTGTAACAACAAGTTGTATTTTCTTGTGATTATGAGTATGACTCATGTGATGCACTCACCTGTGGGCACATCATAGTAACGATTAAAAAAATAATACTAATAACGGCATGTTTTGATCCTGGTATGGTACCAACACTCAGACGAATGTCTTTGGGAGTCGTCTGAAATAACTGTAGAGACTATGACAGGAACAAAACGCGCAATGCTGCCCCATCATCTTGCTGAATTGTGGTTTTCGTTGGTGTCCACCAGCAACGAAAACAAATTTTAGCAAACATTTTGTGAGATATCAGAACATTTTTTGTGTGAATAAAAAATAGAGTTAGCTATCGCTTTTGTTTTATAACTGATTATAGTAGTAAAGTGATGATTATTGACAAATGTGTAACATGACTGTTTCAATGACACATGCAAAATAAGATCCCTTGAATTTTTTTATGTGTTTAAAGTATAATGGGGACCATCAAAGGATATTGATAAGCCCTGTTCAGGACTACAAAAGTGCATTCTTCTGGTAATGCTTCATGATTTAATATAATAATATGGTAATGTTATAAAAGTAAGTTCGTATAATTTCTTTGTATTTATCCGTTCGTGTACGTCCAAGTATTTATTTATTCACTTGTATTTTGTATTCATAGTTTGTATTTATTTATTCATGTACGTACCACGTTTTTCAAGTGGCTTATACGGTCATGTTATCAGCATCTTTGGTTTTGATTATTGTTCACAGGTGGCGATTGGTGAAAGTCAACGAAAAAAGGGTGTAAATAATTCTGAGTAGATTTCAACTTGTTTATGCGCTTTGGCTTTCGCTGATTCCTATACTGGTGATTCCAGATATTCCCAAATATTCATAAATTCTAAGATGAAATTTGAACCGAAAATTTAGAATCTTAATTTCAATCTTTTCTTCTAATTCGCCTAGTTAATTGACATTCGTTTTTGCAAGTGATTAAGAGTTATTTAATTTTTACTCGCGAAGAAAGACGACGACACATCACAAGCATGTGAATTTTCTATAATTATAGTTTAACATTAACTGTATGAGTTATGGATAGGCTTAGTAATTTTTAGAAAATTCTTAAAATGTGTAAATATTCAAAGCGTTTTCTGAACCAGTTCAGCCGATATTGATGAATACTTTTAATTTAGAGTGGTAAGAATATTTTTCATTTAACCTAGTGATGATTATTGCAAATGTTTGTTTAATCTTGTGACTTCTTTAAAATTATTAGACGTATTCTATGAAACACAACCAGGCTTTTTACATATCCTGAAAATCCTGAGCAACGCTGATCACGCTATTCAAGTAACTTAATAGTACATATACTTACATAAATCAGAGTTATTACTTGAACAAATAATAAGAACGATATGTATGTGATGTGATTTTGATTTAAACACACAGCATCATATGCAATATTTATTATATTTAATGCTTTTTATTTCTTTCCTGATCTTTATTTACCTGATTTCTAGATTAACATGCTTAAAATTGGCTTAAGAAGTTTACTGGTAAATATCTAAGAACTTAATGCGCTTTAAATGCATTTATTTACTTCCTGAAATTCTTCGTTTCCGTTATTATATGGTGAACTTATAACGTGGATTTAGTTCTGAACTTTCCCTATTTCTTTACATAAAACAAGCTTAATGATTCTTAGTGAAAATGATATACCATAGTAATGTCTCCTTTTATAAATAGAATTTACTTCTTATATTCAAATCAATAGTCATGCAGATGATTTATGCTATATATGTTAGTAAATTGATAAACATCCTATTATTCATCCTAAAACGCATAGAGTTCCGTAATACACTGCATCTTAAGAAGCTAAAAAGTCGCCTAATATTTGTTTTCTTCTCAAATACCATATACTCAATCCCTAATAAATAATTTCCACTTTTATTTCAAGCAAAAACTATCAAAGCAAGTTTAAAGTCTTCGACGTTTTCTAATTTTTAATTTCAGAAAAACAACAGTTTAGGAACTGACTAGTGATAATGATTAAAGTTCAGTTTCATCAAGCGATAATGACTTTATATTTGTTTTATTGCTAAGACATTACAACTTAACTTGATTTAAAAATTCCCCTAAAAAGTAAAGATTAAAATAAATTTTCGAAACTACAAAATAACTGAGTCATATATATCGAATCTTGTAGAAAAATCTATAAGAACAGTATAAGCGAAAATTAATATATAAGCATAAACTCAGATTAAAAAATTAATTTAACTATAGCTACTGTGTGAAATTCTATCCACATTTTTCATTGGTGATCGAAATGATCGGAAAGGTTATTTATTAGCTGCACTGAATTAGATTTTTATGTATGGCTTTGCAGAGGGAATGTTGTAATTAAAATTTTATTATTTATAAGTCTCCCGTTTGTTAACGGCATGCCAAGATAAATTAACTATGTCATTAGAAATGTCAAAGGTAACTGGTTATACAAATTATTTTCAGATGCATTATCTGATACTGCATGCTAGCGATGTGAGGAGATCATTTCATGCTGTTTAAAATGCCACAAATAACAAAGCATATATCTTTTTTATTTATGACTTCCAAATAAATTAATTGTATTCTTTGAGGCAAGCATAATTTATTTTTAACGTAACATTCCGTTTGATTGGGATGAGATTACCAGTCGAATGTAATTAGAATGGTTGTAGTTAGATGTAGTTAGAATGTAAATGTAATTTAGTTTGTAGTTTAATGTAGTTAGAAGCAGTTGGAATGGTTGACTTTGCTCGTATATTCTAAAAGTAAAAATCTGAAAAATGTTACCAGTGCTTATGAACACTTCGTGCGCCTACTAGTAAGTTCGTGTCTTAGCAGGTTTCTGGTAAAAATAAATCTTAAATCTCTGTTGTATGTACATTGACCAATATGTTTGAAACAGCACAGTAAATGATTTAAAAATTTCTCAAAAAGTAAAGAAGAGAAATCAAGCGTTAAATATTTCCTAACGGATACAAACCAAGAGAAAAGAAATCTTAGTAGGTGACATTTTCTACTCGTTAACGTCTCGTACGAGAGGAGGGGACTTTAAACATTTTGTCATTTTCATTCTTTCACCTAATTATGAATAGGTTTATAGATCACCAGGTCTATCCTATCTAGTTATCGTTAGATTACCCACTTGGAGGGGCTCGAAAGTGGATCACAGACTTGGTAAAAAGAACAATATTGTGCCGACTTTCCCGTAAAGTGACATCTTGGGAGTTTTCGTTGTATGCAAAATGTCTCCGTGTACCCAATAATGTAATAATGTGCTGTGTTCACGTGCGGATCTCGGAATGAATGAACAATAAGAAACTGAAAACATTACGTCATCTATGATCTACTTTAATCGTTAAGCTATCAAGGACAAAAAAGAGAAGACTACTCTTACCACTAAAACTTATTTTGTTTTCTATTTATTTCTATGAAATGGTGGCATGTTCTACATGCGAGATAAAATATAAACAAAGAACCTAGCATGTCAAAAAAAATCTATAATACTTTGATGATTTTGTCTTCAACTAGAAGAAAATTCAAGATTACTTAAGTTTTTATTGCTGTGATAAATAACACATCAGAAGAGGCTGAAAAAAATTGTCTTTTGGAGGGAAACAGATTCCCTGTGAACTACTTTTGCTTATGACTTCGAGGTTAAGATTCAATGAAAACAAAATACTCCAGTGAAAGATTTTTGCTCACCTTCTTTTATTATATAACATTCACTTTCTGAGAAAGATGTTTATAATTGTACAAATCTGTAAAAATTTAAATAATTCAGTGATTTGGCATGCCATTGGCGGTAAAAGGAAACCAATACAAAACATTTTATTACAAAAGGTTATAATATAAAAGCCAAACTTTTGTTCCTGTAGGCGCAGCAAATCTCGTACATTTTTCATGTAATTACTTTCATTTTATGGAGAATGTTCAAATATTGGTAATCGTTGAGTTGTCCTACTCATTTCTTTATCTCTGAGTGCATACTCTATCATTTCCGACAGATTTGATAAATGTCGATAACCAAAATTAATTTTTCGCCTGAAAAACACTTTTCATACTATTACGTTTTTGTTTTTAAAGATAAACTATGTAGACACTTAAAGGTTCTCTCAATACACCACTGTTCGGTGAAATTGCAAAGCAAGACCCTATTCGATCCGACTAAGAAATTGACAGTCATGCTGTTTAATATTTCTAAATACAAATGATTTTATGTTCAGCTGCATATGCAAATGTTGGTTAGAGGCAGATCTGGCGGCAAAAGAGGGGCGAACAAAGTAATTTCTTAACATTGTATTCGAATAATATTTCTCTGCGAGTTTATGAAAATATTCCTTGGCAAAAATACATTATAAACAATTGACGGACCTTGAAAAAAGGAAGGATTATCAGACTGAAAGATGACGCTTACTGTAGCCTAAGCTCTATTCACCTATTGGATGAAACGCCAGTAAAATTACGCGGTCGGAGAAGCAATGGATCGAATAAAATTCTATGGAAGAAATTTGAGGCGTCACCTCAAAACACAAGGTAGACGCTTAGTAAGCACGGAGGGGACAAAACAGGCCTGAACAATATGATCATAACAGTGGGACTTCAAGCGACATTTACCAGCTCTTTTTTCACTGGCAATTGTTGCATTGAGGATTCACAGCTAAGCATCCGTAAAAACAGTATCAAACCTGGTAGCTACCCTCTACCGTGCGGAACCGGAAACATATCCTAAAATCCTCACTTCTATCAGATCTGACTGTATGATACAGGCCTCTCAGAAATATATTTTTTTTCTTCTTCTATGAGAAACAGAGAGAGAGAGAGAGAATCTTTTCTAGTCTTGCAAAATGTCTTAGATACACAGCGGAAAAAAAAAAGCCGTTTTACATCTCCCGTTCTTCTACTGAACCGATTGACGAAATTCAAATTGCGTTTTCTATATCTCGAGAGCGCGACTTAGGATATGTATTAGATTTATATACAGCATTGTTCTAATATAGGTATTTTGACACAAAATCGGACTTTTTCTGAAATGGCATGCCAATGTTTTTCCATATTTCGATTCTACGAGTCAAATGATGCCAAACTACCAAGTTTTGTAAAAATCGCACGAGTAGTTCTTAAAAAATAAGCTCTCAAAATTTTACTATCTCAGTGTTAATTAAATTTGGTATGTTGTATTATATAAATATATATTAATATCTCTTTTTTTACTACACTTACTTGACTCCTTCTTTCACAGTTCGAAATTTAGGTTCACTCCAAATAAAATTCATCCATTTTTTATGATTTATTTTTAAAATTCGTATTTTTAAATAATTTTTATAAATTTTTTGAAAAAAACATTTCGAATTATAACCCATCAAATTTTTACCATCAAATTAAAGTAAATTTATTTCTAAGTACACCTGCAAAAAATTAAGCTTTTTATTCAAAATTTTCGAAGATATACTTGAATTTATATGTTGGCAAGTTTTAAAATTTGGCATATTTGTTGAAAGCGATAATAACATCTAATGTGGTTTCGCACTTTGCTAAAATTATTTGAAAGTAGGAACGATGTGACTTTTTTTCCGCTCCTGCACAATGGAAAGGATAGGAAAGTAGGTTTTCATGTATTAAGAAGTTCGCCAAGGGAATTATTCATATTACAAACTGAAAAAAATTCGCAAAGTTAAATTTTTGAATTTCTCCGTAAATTTCGCAACAAATTTTACAAAATTTAATATTTAGGCATAATTTGAGTCGTGGAATCGAAATATGGAAAAATATTGGTATGTTATTTCAGAAAAAGACCCATTTTGTGTCAAAATACCTATGTCAGAGCAATGATACGTATAAATCTAAAATATATACTAAGTCGTGCTTTCGAGACATGAAAAACGCAATTTGAATTTCGTCAATCTGCCTAGTAGAAAGGGAGATATAGAACTGTTCCTTCTCCCCCCCCCCCGCAGTGTACGTACACGCAAAGAATCGCTGAGGAAAATTGCTCCTATTTAGAAGTTAGTGCTGTACTGCTGAGAGAGACGTTTTTTGCGGAAAAATTTTTTATAGCTTGGCTAATTAGTGTGGCTTTCTTTAACCGCCTACCATAAACGCCCGCAACCTCAAAGGTGCAAAGGCTGGATTATGGTTTGCAGTTGTTCAACACTAGAATGTTGAACAATTGCAAATCATCTTGTAACCTATATCGTTGTTGCTGTAGTTTCAGTAAACAGCAGTGTATTTTCCACGTTACCTTCTTACTTACTATTTATGAGCGATTTTACTAATATTAATTAATACTGATATGATCAATTATTGTTGATTTATTGCGTGCAGCATAATTTGAGTGGTTCTGATGATAGCCGTTCCCTTCTTCGCTTGACGTGAGATGATGCTTAGTTAGTATACCCGTAGAACGGGAATGTAGAAAGATGGAAAAGAAAGTTTTGATCAACTATCATAGTATTTAGTTCCTTGTGTGAAGAAAAAGAGCTACAAACGTATTTGGAAAGGCTGCCACTGGTAGAAGGAAGGAATTACAGACGTCGTATAATGAAGTAGGCCAACACCGAAGTTTCCTGCTGGATTCTTGTTGATTGGCTCTTGTTTGATCCGTCGTAGTATAATATAGTATAGTTTCCGTGAGGAAATTATGCTCCGCAAGTCATTTCATCTCGGATGAGGCTGCTCTCACAAGGTCTGAAATGGACAGTGAGGATGTTTTGTATACGAAAGTAAGTATTTGCAGCAAACAAATGCAGTCAATAAAGTTCTAATATAAAAAATATATGAAATATGTACAGATGCATCTACTGGTGTGGAAATGTCTTTATGATACTCGGCCAATTAGAAAAGGTTTCGTCTCCTAGCAGACGAGCTGCTGGTTTTTCTCAGAGCTTTGACAGTTTGAATATGGGAAGGCAATAACGTCATCTACTGAGCATTTTTATACGCTTTGAGTACTAAGAATTTGCTTAATTACTATTTTTTGCCATAAATGACCGTTTCAATTCACCGGAAACTGAAATTAAATTTTTTTTGCTATCCATTGATATAAAAAAATTTTTATACTTTATAAGGGTGCAGATAATCAGTTGGTCATCCTGGGCCACATTTAAGCCATGATATCTTTTTCCATAGCCAAGGATGCCGGGGAAATCTGCCCTTTCTATGTAATGTTTTGATTTCACTCCCAAATAATTATCACGCATAGCCAGTATCTAGTTTTCTGCTGTTTAGTCGGTAAATTATCCAGTTTTGGTAGTTCGATCATGTTTCTTACTTACTATCAATATGCAATACTATAAAAGTGTAGATTATCGAATCAGCTGTACTTGAATGGATAAAATCACCGAGTACTGATAATTTGTTTCAGATTCTGTTCTCAGGGATGAACGGGCAGATTACCTGAGGTGTTCGTCGTCCTGTCAGTTTCTCAAAGTTCTTCGCTACGGCTTTCCTTCTAAAATAATGACCAAGAGAATGACTATTTAGAGGATAAGTTCTCTAAATAGTCATGACACATTTAAGATTCTCTACACATATAACGAAATACAAGTCATTTTTCCTCAAAGTGACACCCTCCATGATATCATACACCTGATGCAGTGATTATCAACCGCTGGTATGCAAAAGAAAAATAGGTGGTACTCAAAGAAACAAAGTATTTTAACTCTTAAATTCAAAAATTAAATACCCCAACATCCCGTTTAAGTTTTTTCTCTAACACTCGTAAATTTATGCGATCTGAGCTTTCTTTGAGATCAATAGCTGCTGATAGACTTTATCAAAATAATCCCTTTTTATTTTTACAAATATTCATTTAGACATAGACAAAACAAAATTTGTCATAAATGATGCTTTTAAAAACTTAAGAGAAATGGATGTTGTATTTAAAAGGAAATAAAAATAACTTCCTATAAAAAGATAATAGTATCTCATTAATTCTTTTAGAGTTGATCGATATATTAGCATGTCTCACTTTACGTCACTGCCGTTTCTGGGCTCATGTTGCCCTATTTTCAATTAGAATCATCTTTTTGCGTCAATCTGTTGTCTCTAACAGCAGGTATTTTGTCTTCTTTGTTGCACTGTATTCTATACTTTTGTACGCGATTTGAAAATATCGCCGTTTGGTTTTGAAGAACTCAATATATTGAGCATTTAAATATTTGTGAAAAAATAATAAAAAAAGAATCTGATTTTTAGAATGAAAAAATGGCTAGGGTTGACTAAGCGGAAAAGTGACGATTTACAGGTGATGGATCCAGGACAATCTACTAGTACTAAGAATATCGAAAATAAAAGAAAAATTGTTTATAGAAAATATAATGAAAGTTTTATTTGTCATTTGGGTTTACTTGGAATGGAGATAAAATGGACCCTCAACTTCAATGTGTTGTTTGCGATAAACTACTATTATCCAATCAAAGTATGAAACCATCGTTTCTTAAAACACATTTTGAATCTAAGAATGCCAGGGATAAATCTGAATAATATTTTAAGAGGAAATTAAAAAATAGTAAACAAGTAATGGCTTTTGTTTCTTCAAGTGAAAAGCTTTGGAAGCTAGTTACTTACTAAGCCTAAGAATTGCCAAGCCTGGGCAGGCTCACACCACTGGCGGAAACCTCATATTGCCAAAGCTAAAGATATCGTTTTAACAGAAAAAGCGGCTAATGAACTTAATAATATCCCGTTATCAAATGATACAGTAAGTCGACGAATTCATGAAATAGCAAATTGCATAAAAGAGACACTTATTCAAAAAAAAAATAAAACACAGTGAGTATTTCGCATTGCAATTGGATAAAAAGTACTGATATAACGGACTTTGTTCAATTATTAGTTTACATACATTTCGAGGGAGATAAACGAATTGCCGAAGAGTATTTATTTTTTGAATCTCTTCGTGATAGAGCAACTGCAAATGAAATTTTCAGAGTAATTGATAATTTTATGTCTGAGAATGATATATCTTGGAATAAGTGCCGTATGCAGTGACGGAGCTCGGGCTTTAACAGGAAAACATCCCGGTATTACTTCTCAACTATAGAAAGTTACACCAGAAACTAAATTCACTCACTGCTCCATTCATTGTGAAGCTTTAGTAGCCAAAACAATCCCCGAAAACCTGAAAACCGTCTTAAAAAAACGCTTTTGTTACATTCCGAAGTAAGTTAGTTATCCAGAAGCAAAGTTTTAAATCGTCTTTTTGAACTTCGATCAGAAATTTAAATTTTCTTCTCTGATTAAAAATTTTAATTGCAAAAATGTTCATTTAGTGAATTATGATTAGCACGTTTAGCATGTTTAGCTAATATTTTTGGAAAATTAAATGAATTAAATTTAGGATTACAAGGACAAGGTGTTAATTCGTTAACCATTAGAGATAAAATGAATGCAATGATAAAAAAAAGCTCGAGCTAACAATCAAAGAATTGGAAAATAACATTTTAAGCTTTTTACCACTTTTAGAAAGTTTCTTAACCGAAGTAATTTTAAAATAAAAGGAGAATTAACATTCGACATTAAAAATCATTGTGTTTCATTGATAAATAATTTCAGCATGTATTTTGCCGACGTTTATGAAAAAGAAAATTGGATTAGAAACCCATTTTGTTTAAATGTACCTGAAATGTTATCTCGTGAACAAAAATAGCAATTGATAGAAATTTCCTGTGATTGAACTCTAATTAAAGATTTCCAAAGTATCCACTTGTTAACTTTTCGCTGAACCGAAAAAACGGATTTAAAGGCATTTCAAATAAACTGTTTTATTGAATTTTGACTGCCATTTTGCACAGTATAATTGTGTAAGCAAGGATTTTCTTCCATGTTATATTTGAAAAATAAATACAGAACAAAATCAAAAATGGATCCTAATTCACAGTTAAAACTAAGTGAAACTCTGTTAAATAGGCCCAGATTCCACACTAAATTTTAGAATTAAAATATTATAACTTAAATTTTGATAATTAAAATGGTAACCAATTTTTAATTTGATATTTTTATGTGTACATATTTAATACAAATAGACAATAGGCTCTGCAAATGGACAAATCTGTTTTCTTTTAATATTTCTATTGAGAAACTGAAAAAGGTCAGCGGTATTATAGTGCATTATTCATAGCGTAGCCCTAGTCTACGACAGGATTGCCTTAATCAATTAACAAACTTTGCTAAATCAATTAATTAACATAATATAGCTCTCAAGTGCATTCTTTTTCATCTCTATCATTCGTACATATGTTCCAAATGGTACATTACATTAATTTTGATGGTACAAATTTATAGAAAAGGTTTAAATTAATATTCTGAACGAATTAAGAATGAAGTCCCTCTTGTTATATGATTCTATATACGTTTTTTGTTCGGATTTAAATGATACAAAATTTTAAAAGTTTGAGAGCTCCTTCTTTATACAGACTAGACTGTTTGTATATTACACCATTCGGTATGATGGTTAACAGAATTATCTTCAGAAGTAGTGGAGTATGGTGGAATGTTGTGTAAGACTTGCACAGTTTGTTTTACCCTTTCTTCCCCTGTGTGTGCAACAGGATTCTTCCTGCTGGGCATCAACCTTGACGCCAATTCAGCGTTTACTTTATTTTGAGTTCAGTATTAGTATGTGTACACGGATGCACACTCCAAAAAAGTGATTAGTTGATTAATTGATTCCAGCGAACGGACTAGCTGCATGAGCGTTTTCGTAGTTTTCCAATGCGTACCGTGGACACGATCCATTTTTCTTTCGAAAGTCCTCCGTGAAGATATCCTTCCCCTTGGTCAAACGCTCGCCTTCTTTACTGCAATCAAGTAAAACACCAACCTGATTTCATACCAAGCGCGTTACTGCATTATTGACATGTGAAGGTATTAACATTGTATTAACATGAAATATTCGCGTATTATTCGAAATCGGGATTATCTGTAAAATTAAATCTAATTAACTATTAAAATACGTCTATGTTTCAGACAAATTCTCGTCTTCGCGCATCCTGGAAGTTTAAACTCAAGAGCGCATATAAGCTTAACTAAAAGATTTATTCAAAATTACACCTTATGCAGCTAAAATGTTTTAAAATTTAGCCACTGCTACTCATGAGGTGTCAGAAATACAAATATTAAGTGCGCTGGTGAAATACTCGTAAATTAAGAGAATTTGCATATTTTATCGAATTGCATGAAAAGAACTGAACTGAAGGAAAAACCACTGCTTCTAGATAAAAATGCAAATCTTGTACGGCAAATACGTAAGCGTATACCTGTGTGTAGGCGGAGCCAGCAGAAAAACAGGCTTTTTAAGTGCGTGGAGGGTAAGACGAATTGTATTCGCTAGCACACCTCGGCGAATTTCTTGCTGTTGTCTTGCAGCAATCGATTAAATTCACATCGGAACAGTAAAAATTAGTAACCACCAACGTTTAGATAATGGAATGAGGTGACGAATTGTGGGGAGCCTAGAGGCAGGCCAATCGCAAGTCCAGATATGCAGAGAGGTTAATTTAACGCCCAGCATCGTGTGTAACCTATGGAAACAGTTCCAGGATACTGGATTCCTCGAGAGAAAGCCTGGCCAAGGTCGTCCAAGAGCCACGACGGCCACAGAAGATCACTATTTGTTTATTTTAGCGAGGCGTAACAGAGGGGCTACAGCTTCTCAGCTCTCTCGGGACCTGTATGCAGCCACAGAAACCCGTGTAACAAGGATGACTGTTTCCAAAAGACTGAATGAGAGAATATTGTTTGCCAGAAGACCGGCTGTTTGCGTCCCGCTCGCGTTTACGGGTAGGAGAGTCCGATTAGCATGGTGCATGCAGCATAGTGATTAGAGTACGGAGCAATAGGCGACCGTTCTGTTCACCGACGAGTCCCGTTTTAGCCTAAACACCGATTCTCGCCGTACTTTCATATGGAGAGAACCAATGTCTCGCTACCTACCCTCCAATGTCCGCAAAATCAACAATTATGGCGTGGCGGTGTAATGGTGTGGGCAGGCATCATGTTGGATCGCAGCACACCTCTCCACGTCTTTGACAGAGGCTCTGTGACTGGTGTGAGGTATAGGGATTAGGTCTTGGAGCCCTGTGTTTGCCTTTTCCGGGGTGCAGTGGGCCCCGAATTCATCTTACAGGACGACATTGCGAGGCCACATAGAGCTCTTCTGGTCGACGAATTTCTCGAGAGTGAAGATATTCGCCGGAGGGATTCGCCAGGTCTCCAGACCTCAACTCTATAGAGCATGTCTGGGACGCTCTGGTGAGGGCAACTGCAACTCGCAACACCCCTCCGAGAACCATGCAGGAACTGAAAACAGCGTTGCTGAATGAGTGAGACCCACTGCCACAGGCATAATCTGCTTTATTTCCAGTATGACATCACTCTGCGAGGCCTGTATGGCTGTAAGAGGGTACCGTAACCCCCTATTAACCCATTTCGTTTGTGTCTTCTGCAACCGCTGTTTCAGACCTTCAGACTCCCATGAGTGTTTCACACTAACATGTGTGTCTATTATAACTGTTAAATGTTTATTTTGTTTGTATTATATGAACCTATGTTCACACCAAATTTTATTAAAATCTGTCTAGTAGTTCTGGAGATCGTATATCAAATATGAAATTCTCTTAATTTATTTCACCAGTGTATGTTCAGTATCAAATATAATTTTCAGTGCTTTGCTAACCCAGTTTTAAATGCCGCAGCTTATAGACTCACCCGCTAAGAGATACAAAATCCCTTACCAAAATATAGTTCTGCACGTAAGCGTACGACTCAAGAGATTAACAGATTTCTGGGTGAGTTGACATGGCGCTTTTAACAAATTCATTCACTATTTAAGCTCAAGGAATCCTGTTTCAGCCTCAGCATTTCTATCCTACGCTTTTCAGCATCGCTTACCTGTGTACAGAGGTGGATTTCTGAGAGAATGCCTGGGGAATTTCAGTAGCTCACTCTCTAAGCTTCCCATTCGCTTATTATTTTAACTCAATCCACTTTCCATTCTAATAATGGCTATGGGCGAGATAAAAGGAACATTATAAACACAATTATGTATTATTTATGTAGTTACGTATTTACCAATTTGCTAATAATTGAAAGACAATTACAATTTTTCTTGCGCTGAGCTAATGTTCAAACCGAACTTATCACGCTGAAGGCAAAAATCACAATTGTTGTCAAATAAGATGTGTTATTTATTTTTTAAACGCTTAGGAGCAATCTCAAATAGTTTCGTGACCAAGTTATGAATCTCTCTTTAAATCAAAAACCAGACTACAAAGAAGATATTTAGAATATGAGCTACAGATAAAACATCATTGAATATAAATTAATATTCAAATTGGTGAATTACTGCCAAATAGTAATTAATTCCTCGAATGATAATCTAGTAATGAAAATGAAGATGAAATTAGGTAAAAGAAAACCTAATTATAAATATTATCATTCGAAATGTCGTCATATAATTAACAGGCTTATAATAAAAGTTTCGAGATGATTGGCATTGTACAAAAAGGTTATAAACTGATTCCATCAGATAATGTCTATCTCTGGAGTACCTAAAAGAGGAATCTTTTGTTTCGACACAAATCCTCATGAGATTTTGCTGCGACATCGCACAATGTCGCTATTTCACAATGCTACGACATTGCACATTGTAAAAGCCAAAACTTCTGCATAGGCTGAGACTGTATTGATAAAAAATTCAAGTACAAAAAATGAAATTACCTCATGGGAATGGCCGAGCAGTTAAGACTGCTGAACACTGGTAGTTCGATCCAAGTTCAAATCCCAAGAATCAGGCTAGCTGTATAAACAGTTTTCTTCTCTTCCGAATACCGGCTGCGAAGGCATCTTTCTTTTTAGGCAGATAGTTCCACTGCACATTGTCTCAATCTAATAAAAAAATCTACTTACCTCTTTTCTTAAGGAAATGCCTATTTTTCCTCCTTTTCAGCATCTTATCCATATAACTTTATATAACCCTTATAACGGTAAAAGAAGAAGAAAAAATCACTGTGTTACCTGCAGCTCTTAACGTTCCACTTTTAATACTATCGGAATTCACAGCATGATTCAAGAGGCTTCTGTTATCAGACTTAAGAATGCCCTTTTAATAATCTCGTAACAATCCTAATATCTTTAACGGAATATCTGTAGGATGTGATATATTGGTTTCGATGTCGAAATTTATCTACAGCGCTTCAGAATTAATTTACCATTTATTTAAAGCTTCATTCCTGTGTTTATGAATTCAACTTTCTCCTGAATGTTTCGGCTGATTATCTCCTAGAACCATGTATTTTTGAAAAACGCTCATCCAAAAGTTACACAGCCAGAAATATCTCAACAACAAGCTACGTATTAGAATCCGGGTACGCTATTCCAGATCTGCCGGCACGTAAGTTTTGCCATTCGAATGCAAGACGGTGCCTCAGCATATGTGGCCAGAAATGTGAAACGACTGCTTTCAAGATCATATAAATGATTACATCACCTCCCGCCATTTTTCATTCGCTTGGCCTCTTATTATGCTCCATGACCCGGATTATGCTCCATGACTACAGAATAATCTCTTGCTTCTACGAATATATATGCAAGGCAATCACAAAAAAAAAAAAAGAAAAAAAAAACTTCCCGAAAACCCTAGCAGCCTATCCGCTCAACCAATGAAAATAAAATTTCAGATATTGAAGCTCGAAAGTATAATGATTAAAACAATCGAGCTCTCGCGTTTATGGTTATGGTGAAAAAATTTCGAAACTTTTGAGCGGTAACACCCACTTTTCTATTGTGCAAACTGGTCAGGGTATTAAAATAGCGCACATGGCATTGGAACGACAAATGTATGACGAAAACTGCCGGAATAACACATTTGCAAAGAAGAACATTGTAAAAGATAAATGATGACACAAAAGAGAAGGGAAAAACCTTTTGTTTTGGAATTGGAAGTTAAGTCAACGTGCCTACCCTCACAGGCGATAACGCATTGCTGGCGGAAGATCGTCGGCAACAAAGACGAACGTAACATCGCAGGACGAATCTGTATAACTTCACGTTTTATGGAATCTTTCAATTCTAACAAACCACGTGTTTTTGATGTGTTTACCTTAGATTTCAGATAACCCCAGAACCAGAAACTCATCGTAGTAAGATCGAGGGTGAAGTCAAGATGGTTACGAAGCTACAAAGTTATGGAGGTTGACTTTATCTTCCAAGGGCTGTCGCAGCATTTGCCAAACATGTGTGATGAGGCGTCAGGAAGCACCGACTTGCATTCATACAAAGTCATTAACAGCATTTCGCTACTGCAGTTCGGGAATTAGTCATTTCGCAGCATTGTTTTATACAGAGCACTTGTGATGGAGCCTCTTTCCATACCTATGGAAATGAGCTCTGCGAAGAAGTACAGACCGAGAACGAAAGTCCTTGCAGTTCCGCACCACACAGTCACTTTATCTTCATATTAAGTCGCTGGTGTGAGGATTTTAGTCATCCCAGTAAACGCAGTTCTTAGAGCTTGCGTTCCCAGTTAAGACGAAATGCTCCTCATCGGTCCATAATATCCGCAGTGGCCAATTACTCTCTTTATTATACCTGGTGAGAAAAAACTTCGCAAAGTCGATACGCTATTGCTCAACTCCAGATTGCAACATCTGGGCGCGATGGAAAGGATTCGGAAATACCCACAGAACAGAACGCAGAAGCTTAAGGATTGTAGTTTCCGGTACAACCAAACTACGGGTAACACGTTTTGCAGTATGCTATGAATTTGCAGTAATCGCATAATGCTCTTCCGCAACAACTTCAAGAGGAACATATGATCGTCCGGATAGCGATCTAGCACATGTGCATCCAGTTGGTTCTCTTCTACATAACCACGTAACAATTTTCTACGGAACATAGACCTCGTCTTGGCTTATGATTTTTCGGCGATAAACTCTTACTGTTTCAGCAACATTTTCCTCGTTCAAATAAAACAGCTTTATCAATTCACCCCAATTGTGTCTCTGTAAGTGTCATCTCGTTCGAACGCTTGATTGAAGAAACAGTCTTTGCACAGTGCTTACGAAAGGTTTTCCGCAAGCAATGCTTTGCACATGGGTTTCTGTGATTGGTGCTTCTACTGTTTATCTCTGTGAATTATGCAAAGTGAATCAATGCACTTCCTCTATATGTTGTCAGTAGTCTTTACAATATTTTTCTTTGAAGTGTTTTACTCCAGCAATTTTCGTCTTACGTGTATCGTTTCAACGACATTTATGTGTTTTCAATGTGCTAATCAACATGTGCAGAAGAAAAGGGGGGTATTGCCATTCGAAAATTTTGAATTTTTATCATCATAACCGTAAAGGCGAGAGATTTGTTGTTTTAAATTATCACAGTCTCGACAGCATACCTTCAAATAACAATACATGAAATTTTATTTCAGTTCGTTCAGCGGATAGGCCGCTAGGGCCTCATATCTTGGGAAAGCTTTTCTATGACCACCCTGTATATATGTAGTGCAACTATCAAATTTTTATCTATATACTTTTATACAATAATATTTCTCAGTCGGTAAATATTTTAAGTGTGGCCATTAGTGTGGTTAATAAGCCACGCTTCTACCAACGTGTGTTAACGCTGTACGGTTTATCCTAAATTTTTAACAGTTATCTTTGAGACCCAGAGTTTATATGACTCGCGCTTCTGCCTTTGGGCTACGTCTCTCTCTGAACTATTACTACGTTCGGCCGTACTTCAGGCCTTTGATAGCTTCGCCTACTTAATTGAGATTCAGGGGCCAACTACTCAGAATCTTGATAGCTTCGGCTATATCTTTTTAGTTAAGCATTATTGAAGCTTTAATTCTTATTAATTTGAGTTCAAGCCCAAGTGGAGGCTTTGTTGTGCGCTCTGAGATAGGAGCCGACTGTATTAATCATTATTTTGAGAAATAAAGGGAAATTAACCCTTCTTGAGTCTTACGTCTCTGTTTACACACTCAAGTGATTATTCGCTTATCGGTGTAAGAGATTCCCCACATTTAACTGTTAAATAAAAGGATGGAACTCCACGAGGCAATTGGTTATAGAACGGTATGTTGCTACACAGCAACATCTTGCAGTCTTTTTAAGTGCTACCTGTCGGGTCATAAATAACCGTAAAATATCGCATAAAAAAATGACACGGAGAACCCCTAAAGGCAGGGATATTTCCTAGAAAGAACACCTGATATAATGCGATTTTTTTTTTCATGCTGAATTATTCGCATCAGGTATATTCATTCGAATGAATTAAACATGAAGAAAAGACGAAGGTAAGGTTATCTTTGGGTTGCCACGAGGGTATGCCCTGTTCGATTCGTTTTCTACGTATAAAGAAGATAAGAGAAATCGTCTTTAATAAATGCGTAAGAAAACGTAAAACGGTTTCGTCCTAACACTAATGCATAGGGATTAATGTTAATGCATAGCTCTACCATCGCCTGCTGGCATTAGGCTCTACAAAATCCATTTATTTCGTGTTGGTTGTAACATTTATTATCTTCTAAGATACTACTACTGCTATAATTCGCAGGAGCAAGATCGATTAAAAAAGACTGATAGATAATTTTGGTTTTGTAAGGAATCTTCAATCATCAAATGTTATCTAATCTTTCATATAATTAATATTCTGGAGTAGTAATAATGGAAATCCAAATAATGATCAATAATAATAACACAATGCAATAGTAATAATAACTCAGTAATAATTACATTACAATACGTGTACTGTAAGGTAACAGTAATAATAACTCTGCTCTAATAGTGATAGCTATATTGTAATTAAATAGTAATAGTAACTTAGTAACAGCAACGTATGCTGTAATATAGTGTTATTAGCAATAACAATAATGATTTGCGAAATTTATTACTGCTAGAGTTTAATTTTATTACACTGTTCCTCCATTAAAAGGCCACTGTCTGCACGTTATAATAGCGAAAATGTAGCGAAAGTAATAATAACAGCTATTCAACTGATGATTAATGAATTTACGAGGCTATACTTAAATTTTACGACAGTGTTCTTTATAAGGAGAGTGTTGGCGCGTTATAATGGGAAAACACTGTAGGAAAAAAAGTACCGCAATAAGAATTACCGTAATAAAATTACTAGAATGAACTATCTAGTAACTATTATCATTACTACAGTGCTTCCACGTTACAACACAAGTTGCTGAAACAGGAATTAAATGCGTTATGCTGAACGTCAAAGATTATTAGTGAAAAACTTCGATTCTTTATTCGAAATATTAACAAAACTGCGCTGATCTGCATTTAATAGAAACTTTCAAAATCTTTCTTCATGTACTATTAAGTTTCGAAATGTTTTTATGCCTCGCTTTATCCTTCTCAATAGGTGGCACTGTTCTCGTGCCACATGTTTTTTTTTTTTTTTCTTTTTTTTTTTTTTTTTTTTTTTTTTTTTTTTTTTTTTTTTTTTGAGTTTGTATTTTTAATTTTGTTTCTGTTTTTGTGGCAACAGATGTTAAAAAAAATACGTAAGAATTCAGTATTCCATGAAAATTTCAACATGTAAAAAATTCTTAAGTGTGCATATAAAACTCTTATTTATTTTGTGTTTTATTTGTTTATGTCAAACTCAAGTGCTTCCAGGTAGCTATAAATCTATAATTCTGTCTATATTCAAGGTAATTTACTTTTAATAATAATTAATTATTTAACTTGCCATCAAGCATGCAGCTTGTTCAATAAACTAAACTAAACTCAGCGGCCCAACAGCCCTAGTGGGCCACGGCCTGCAGTGCCCTTTTCTGCTTGCTTGACCTTTGGACTCCGGAGTGCATCAGCATATGGCCTGGACAAGTGGTCAGCTTGTTCCAGTTCCAGTTCTGATGTTAGGCCGTGAGCAGCTTGCAAATTTGCTCGCTTTGTTCCCGCTGTCGTCACATATGGTGCCACTACGAGCGATGCAGTGAGTTGAATGCTCAGGGTGGGTCTTAAGGACAAACTAGGACGTCAGCTTGTCACAAGACCCCTCGGTACTCAGTCCCCAAGCGAACTTGGTACTCATTCCATCGACCCACTTAAGAGATGAATCAACTTTACCCACGCCGGGATTCGAACCCCCGACCTGTGGTGCAGCTGTGCGACGCGCTAGCCACTTTGCCACGGGGCGGTCTTATTCAATAAACTATACGAAACAATAAACAAATAAATAATACGAAACAGTAAACAAATAAATAGAGTGCAGAAGATAATACACGTACAACAAAAATAAATGCTTACTACCCTGTATGTATGTACATTTATATAAATCAAAACCATACCAGGTACAGTTATTTATCTAATCTACATTAGGCATACGTATATTTTATAAAATGAATTTCAACAATACGCATGTAAAAAATTTCAGGTTTTAGTTACATGTATCAAAATATTTTTTTGAAAAAATTAGATGTCATAATATTCTTGGTCCCGTATCCCATGTAACTGAAAAAAAACTAATGAGGAGCTCGTACAAGATTTGCGTTGAGATAATAGCATATTTTAAATAACAATAGAAACATTGGAGTAAATTACATACACGTGTATAAGAATGGTTGAATTCAATCTCTTTAATTTTTCTAAGATAGTTCTTATTTCCGGAATATATCATTTTTAGAAGGGCAATGATTTTACTTTTATTTATGTAACTTCCACAAATTTATAGTTTTCTATATTTTAGTGTACTGAACTGAAATAGAGTTTTTCTTTATATATCTGTAAAATGAAAACTCGATTATCCACCACTGGTTTAACTATAAGATTCTATTACCCGTCAAACACTGAGATAATCTGACGGGCAAGATAATGTTATCAAACAACAAAGTATAATGATAAATAAAAAACAATCACAAGCTCAAAAGAAACAAAAAAATATATTGTTTTAAATTAATACCATATTGTATAATAAAATACAACTTTTTTGTCTCTATATTCATAGTAAAAAGCTGAAATATTGTGTTTCAAAAATACATACAATGTTGTTCTCCCAATATATATATATATATATCTGATGCAGACACCACATGACTTCCTTGTGCGGCCTTTATACACAATTCTGCTGCACTTTATTTTAACTTACTTCCTCGAATTTCATTAAAAATACAGAGACTGTTCGCACATTTTTTAGACGATGTATATTGTATTCACAAAACTAAATTACATAAAATTCTTGTGTTTTAAATGTTCTATTTGACATCCCTTATTCTGAACTACCTTTCGACACCGACATTTCCAGGATAATAATGCCTTTTGAAGTGTCAGAAGAGGTATTCTATCCCATTCCTCCCGAACAGCTTTCCAGAGTCCTGTTAGGGTTTTGGGACAACGTTTGGATAATGCAGTTTTTAAAAGTCCGAAAGCACAAAAATCCATAGGTGACACATCGGGAGATTTAGTAGGGATATCAGTGAAGGGTATGGCCTTGATACCAGTTTTTTGTTCCATTTCTTTTAGGAAATTTACAGTGGATTTTGATGTGTGACTGCTAGCTTTGTCCTGATGGAGTTTCACAGATGGATGGCACTGTGGGTAAAGCGATGGTATTTCATTCAGAAAAATTGGCGATAAAATATGTTCCTGATAGAATTTGGAGTTAATCTTGACATTTTTTTAACTCTCTTTATTTTTAACTTGCCATTATAAGAAAAACCAGCAGCAATCATGAATCCCTTAGAAAAACTTTCTTTCGATTCTTTGAACCATGTACTTAATTTTTTTTCTCCCCTTTTATGATAATAAATGACTCTTTTTTGTTACAATCATTTAAATACACCCATGCTTCATCTATTGTGACAATTCTTTTCCATTTTTCTTTGGATAAGTGTTTCTCATATAGAATTCTGCAGCGTGTCCTGCGTTGAGCGATATGCTTCGGAAGAAGACGATGCACATTGCGTTTTTTCGCTTTCTTAAGATTTAAATCAAAGTTTTTCATTTTGTTTACAGTGGACACCGAGCATTTTAATGATTTTGCAACTGTCTTTTGACTAGGGGGATTTTCTTTTAACATTAAACAACGTACCTTTGCAATAGTCGAAGACGTCCGTTTTTTCCTCGGATACTTGTTTGGAATTTTTGTCCCATTTGAGGCTCCAATTTTACGTTTTTTTTCTTTTCTTGTTGATGATATTACCTATCGACGCTTTAGATTTCACAAAACCATGACTCTCACATCGTTTTTGGATAACGGAGTATGCATATTTCTCTTCGGAAAGAGCGTAAATGTAGCCTTCAAAACCACTGCTTTGTTAAATTCGCCATTTTGAATAAAAACAAAACTTTCAAGCCACAGACGATAATTTTGACTTTTAAAAAACATAGTACAATTGCAATTACTTCTTTTGCAGCAAACGATTTTTTATTACCGTTTACCATGATCGTCTAAAAAATGTGAGAACAGTCTCTGTATATTTCTCATTTAATCAATTCAGCTCTCAGTTCCTCGGCAAGTCAAAAATACATAAAAACTCAAAACATCTTCATTAAAAATTGTAACATGCAAAAAACCTAAAACGCCAAACACAGTTAAAAATAGTTATTATTATTTTTTTTATATAAAGTTCCTACGCAAAAATAAGCAACTCGGCGAACGTGTAGGAAGAACAAATTTTCGGTGCACAAAATTGAAAGTTAACTTTTGATCCCACTGTGCGAAAAGACACTGAAGTTTGTACCCCAACTGACTTAATTCATTATTCTGCTAAGAATTTCAGACGTAAACAAATGACAGCTTCGTTAGACCTAGCGCAACTTAAATTTATAAATTGTTGATAATTTTATAACTATTGCATGCAGATTAACTAAAGGCATAAAACCCTAAACGAGAACATAAAAACAACATAATCCAAACACTTTTAAAGGAAAAGAAATTGCACAGTTTATCAATATAGAAGAATAAAAATAATGAGTTTTCCGAGCCGGTAACAGGATAGGAATACATATACATATATTTTAAAAATTCTCGTAAGTTCGAAAAATTGCTTTGAAAGAAAAAAAGCGAGTTCATACTGCCCTGAACAACTAAAATAATCTAAAAAAAAATTCTATCAAATTCTTTGTTTTTTCCAAGTTAATTTCTTAATTTGATTTTGTTTAGTCTAAGGAGGTTTTACTTTGGACTTCTTTATAAAAAAATTCTGTATTACTCAGGGTTGTTCCTTTTGGCTCTGTATCTGCTTTTGAAATGAATTAGAGCAATCTTTACAACTTTTTTCAAAGTT
>KK115211.1:61742-72816 GCA_000611955.2 Stegodyphus mimosarum | reverse complement strand
AAAAAAAAAACTAGAAAGGTTTTTTTTTTTTTTTTGAAGGGGGGTCCTACGCTAGACTTAGGCTTCACCGCTATTAGTCTGTGATGGGCAGCCCAATACAATTCAGAAACATTAAAAAAAGTAAAATAATTTTTGACAGCATTAGCCATTGTCATGTCATTAAGTCCAGTAGAAGTGCCCAAATGGTCACCATACATGTCATCAGTATTACATAATGGGCAAGATGGACAGTCTGCTAAACAAATCATTGTACTTGTTTCATGAGGGAGTCATATTCAGTTTTTAATTTAAAGTTACCGATACTGACAGATCTAGGTAGGTCGCAAGGAGTGGGATTCACTATTAGGGAACTCCAAACTTCCCCTTCGCAAAGTCCCCATTCTTCTTTTGAAGATAAGCTCCAAAGATTCTGTTAATTCTTAAAGTTTAGCACTGTGACACTGAACTGTAGGATTGGGTTGGCAAAGGACAAATCTAGCCTTGGCAATGTTAGCAAACTCATTGCACATGATTCTACAATGACTTGGGATCCACTGCGGGGTAACATTGCGACTATTATTTATTAGAGAATTTATCACAAGTGACAATTTAGAACAGACCCATCATTTAAAAGTATGACTAAAGGAACCGCTTTGATAGTGGCCTGTGAATCAATAAATATCAATGTTCTGATCAATCACATGTTAGATTTTACTGATTTCAGTCAAGACCAGTTGAGCAGCAGTTACATCACTATCATAGTTGGTACAAGTTGCAGCAACAGCCCCATTAAAGCTACAGTGCTGAAAGTAAATTCCAGCACCAGCATTACTATTAGCACCTATAGCAGAACAATTGGTGTACACATGCAACCATTGCATTGTTGGAAATCTTTCTCCAATAGTGGCCAATGGCCAAAGTGGCCATCCTCAGCTCTGTCTCAGTGTAGGATTTTTTACTGGCCGGCAGAACCAAGTCTAAGTTATAATTTGCCGAGTTCAAATGTCTTAAAAAAATACCAGTCTGAAGTAGTGGCTGTGTTAAAAGAAGGGATATCAAAAAAAAAACATACAGTTCATTTGTCACATGTAAAAAGGTAGGTTGGGATTTTAACCTCCACTCTGTAGGATTGTACATCCTCCAGAAATCACATCTCATCAATCGCTCAAGAAACTTGAGAGCACTTATTTCCCTTCGATGAGTGAGAGGCTCAATATTTGTTTGCACCTGCATGGCCTGAAATGGAGTAACAGTAGAGCATTCTCATGGCATTATTTTGAGGAATTTCAACCCTGTTCTATATTGACTCAGAAACAGCTATGATAAGTTCATCACCATAATCGACAGCAGGTTTAATACACGATTTATACGTGGTAGATATAAGTTTATTTATCTTGGAAAGTACTCCACTTTATACTGGTAAGCCTTTTAAGCAGTCTATTTCTCATTTTGCCTACACCCAGTATCCTGTTTATTAAAACATAGCCTGGAATCCAAAACAATTTCCAGCTAAGTAGCCTATTGAGTCTTGTAGAGCTGTTGGTCTCCATAAAATAATTCTATCTCTTTAGGTTCAATACTGAGGGTAAGAACCTGAAGGTTGTTTTACCCATTTTTACAACCATTTCATTGTTTTTTGATCAAGTTGGCAATGTTAAACAAATCCTGGATAATATGGATGTCCCGGACCACGAAACAAGGTCATTAGAAATTTCTGAAATTTCAAGAAATTTCTGAAGTTGAATTTCAAGCCTTCTCTAACAGATGACGCTTGATCATTCGGTTGTTACTTTTAATGAAAATTGGAGTGATTTCTTGAAATTACACATTCAAGAAGTTTCTCGGTCATTCTCCACTCTTCGAAAATTCTGGGAATCTGTTCGGGGCTTCTTAAAGCTCAGTCAGTTCATAATGAATTTTCAAAACAATAGCACTGGGGTTTCTTAGCGATATTTTTGCAAGTTTTCTGCATGCTTGATCTCTCTGTGAAGTTTAAATTGTGGGTAATAAATGTTTACTGACAAAGAGTTTTGTTTTGCTCAACACATAATACAAACGCACCTTGAACTCCTGTGATACATTTCCGGTATGGTGGTTGCCATGAAAAAACGCACTGATACATTTGATGGGATTGGGTGCAGAGGTAGCAGCATGTTTCATGGATCAAAATGCTGTGTTGGCAAACTGTTTAAATAAGAAGGATGAGTGTATCTGTAAAGTGTATCTGCTTGGAATTTTTAGCAAAATGAACGAAATGAGTCTAACATTCGAATAAAAAACTGCCGCTTTTTTATACAAATGCCAGAGTGTCTTCTTTTAACACTACGTTAACAGACATATTTGTATATCTATACTTATGGACACTCGTGAAATTGACAGGTATAGAAAACTATGTACTTTCTTTAATAATAATAATAAATTTAATTAAAACACTAGAACTATAAATAACTGTCAATTTAAGTTGTTTTTATTGGTGTAAAAAAAAGTTTCGGTAGTTTTAGAGACATACTACAGCTTGTATGAGCGCAATCTTTACTGATACTAACTATTCTGTCTGGCAGTTCAATATCTCTTCTTGAATTACTCAATGATTACTAAAGAAGGATAGTCCATAAGAATAAAAGCTAGTACTTTTTTTTCTATAACAACAATGCTAATAATAATCTACCTTCTTCTCAATCATCTCTACTTGCTCAGACACTATTTCACAAAATAAAAATATTTTGACACCCCATACAAACACAACACACACACCAAAAAAAATTAATAAATAAATTATAATTAATCAAACCACATTAAAAAAATGCACTTTTTAAAAATGTGAGGTACAATTATCTTAATGCCATAATTAATTATGTAGAAAGCAAAATAAGTACACAAGTGAAATGATAAAGACATAACACATATGTACAATTTATTTACAAATCACCATGTAAATGGTGCTTTCTCTCTCAATATTTTTACATTATATTTTAACCATTCTTTCTGTTTAATCCATAGTTCTTGAGCTGTATCTAAACAACTCATAAGAGCAGCACCTTTCCAAACAGTTACTCGAGGATCCATATCCTGAAACCCCATAAAAGATATTAATATTTTTACATAAATTTAATAGATAAATACTTATTTAAAAAACTCTTTACTGAATATTGCACTTAAAATTTGGCATTAAAATTTGAGCATACATTTAACTAAAAATATATTTAATTTACATAAATATGCAATATTTATGCCAGTATTATCTAAACTATTAATATGTTTTAGAAATATTAAAGTATTAAAATATACCACTCTCTTTACTTTACGATTTTCTTATGATAAGGAAGCAGGAAAATACTGTTGCATGCGTAAGGGTTCATGATAGATGGAATGCACACAGAATCAATGACAGCTTGATAAAATTTATTTTTACCAAAAGGAATACTTCACAGCTCTCGAACTTTCCACAAAAACACTCATACAACTCTTCACAGTATCACAGAATACAATCAGTAGTCACTTCAAACTACTAAGGATGTTAAACACAACACAGTGGAAAGTGCATCTAAAAGGCAAAGCTTTTTTGGATATAACCATACTCCGACTTCAGCTCTGAACTAACAACAACTGATAGCAGATGCTCTCTTCGATCTCATACAGTTTTCACTGCCCATGAAGAAATTTCTAGTACTTCTGAAAACTACTAGAAGGCATATGGGGGCCGGATACAGTTACAGTTGCATATACAGATTAATTACAGTTATTTAGTTACAATACCCATTACAGTTATACAGGGGATGACTCAAAATGTCACCAAATGGTTGCCAAGTTTGGCCACTTTTAGTAATTTCTCACAAAATTTGGTGATAAAAATTAGTCACCAAAACCACTGCCAGCTTAGCATTATCTCACCAATTTAGCGAGATATATATTTACTCAGTGTTAAATAGACTTGCCCCTGTATTCTTTGGCAAAGCATCACCTTTTTAGATTTCCATGTTATATTATACAAAAGAAAAATCATACATATAATTTCACCAAAATTATCTACACATGTGCAAAATTAGTAACAATACATATATACGTATTTGTAATATCTAAAAAATGAAATGGAGTTCCTTTAAAATTTGTTAATACTTGAAGCAAAAGAAATGCAAGCAAAAGAAAAAGATCATATACATTCAAAAGAAAATGTGCCTGCATGGACAGATAATCAGTGTAGGCTGTGCTTTGATTAAATGATCCATTTCTATATAAAATATATATTTTTTTCACACAGAATAAGATCAAAAATCATTTAATCAATTAGAACAAAATATTCTTTATAAATATTTAAGATTAAAAAATAAAAATTCCTTTAATGTTTCTAAAAATCTAAATATTTTCCAGGGAAAAATGACATAATTAATTAGAATATACTATTTCCATTTTAATATGTACCCACAACAACATATATTATACATCAATACTATAAATAAAGATATACTTTTTATACTGTTTTCATTTAAACTCTTTTTTCAGTGCTCTCTTCATTCATAAAGTGATGCTTAGGATGAGAAAGTATATGTATGAAGTTTTTTTGTATTTTTTCTTGTATAGTACAAACACATGAGCTGTTTACATTTAAAAAAAATTATCCTCCAAGAAAAGCAATTTTAGTATTAAGAAATTTAGTACTACTTTTATTATAGACAGAGATCTATGAAAGATATTTAAGATCTAAGAAAAATCAGCATTATTTAAACTGTGTTCATTTAGAAATTTCACGTTTTTTAATTTATTTGCAAACAAATGAAATGAAAGCTTACTTTAGGCCTAGTTATTATTTCAAATTGTTCACTTCTGAACATTACAGGAATCTGCACTTGCAGCCTATTACGTAACCATGTATGGATACCATTAAACATCATGCCACCACCAACTACTAAAATGCAGCTGTACATTTTCATCTTCAACTCATCAGAATCTGTTAAAAAAATTTCAAATAAAACATTAAATCTTATGAAACATTATTTCATATGATAACAATTTTAACATTATGGAGAGAGCAAAAAAGCATACATGCATTTAAAAAAAAATTATCATAATAATTATATATATACATCAAGGGATGAATACAAGTCACATCTGACTTCAGTACTTGCAATATACATTCAGAGTAGTTAAGATAAGCATCCAAACATTACTGATAATACGTAACTACTGCTTCATCAAATTTTGGCCAAAGCGTCCAAGGTAATATTGCAAATGACATTTCAGTTTTTACTCTTCATTGATGTTTTCTTGGCTTCTATAATACATATATATCTTATAGTCACTCAAATATATATATTTGTGTAGGTATATTAGGTTGGGAGAATACAGGACATCAGCTGCATTTTTCATTCCATCTGTCATACCAACACGTTTTCATTGAAAGAAGCCCTCACATCCAGTAAAATGGTGCAGAACTCTTGTTAGAAAAGCAACTGTTCATGCATAAATGGTAAATAAAATGGATGTGCTTAACATGTGCATGTATATTGGTCAGTAAAAGTATTGTCTAGAAAAAATAGCCCTATTAAATCACTAGATGATAATGCACGCCAAACATTCAGCTCAAATAAATTGACTGCATTGTGGACATGAAAGATCATTATGAAATTATGCCAATTCATCCATCCGTTCAACTTTAATTGTGTTTTGTCAGACATTACCATTTTTCTCACAAATGCCTCTTTTTTTTGTGTATCATATTGAAACAACTCACAATACTGCATTATTTAATCAGGATTAATTTCAATAAATGCATGTAATAACCTTTGTATGTAAACTTTCCATTCCAAAATTTTCAGAATGTGTTATATATTCAATCAGCTAATACTTATTTCACATGCATACTATTTGCCATACTTCTGTAGTGAGTAATATAATCTGTTACAGCACTATAGCCAATGAAACATGATTTGTTAATTTCCAAATCTTTCTCTGTCTTCTCTTGTTCACTTTTGTGGTACCATGGTTGTAACAATTAACTTAGCATGAATATGTGCATATGTGTTGAAGATTCTGACACAAACTTATGTTTTTATTGTCACTATACTTCTACAATATATGCAAATCTGAAGCCTTAGTAGTTTTATTCTCCTCATATGATAACCATAACTTTACTATCTCATACGGTTGTGGTTATTCTAACACTATATCTGATTATCCTAACACTCAGATGAGTAATTTTTTACATCATACTGTACAACAGTACCATAATTCACGTATTATAAATGAAATTTTTAGAACCATGGTTCAACTCAATCATGGTATAATTTCAAAAAATCCAGAAATAATAACTACTGAAGTAAATATGCAATTTTTTGTCCTATCTATGTTCTTGAGAATACCTTCGCTATATGATTATGAGGAATATACTTTATTTCACATAATTATCATAATTAGCATATTGTGAATATGATTCAGGCTGCTTTAACAGAAATGAAAAGTTTCATTAATTCATTTACAACTGTATGGATGCACTATTATCTAATTTAGTTTATTTTCTTGTGTATTAAACACACATCTGTCACTCATTCAACTATTAACTTGTCAACTCACAAATTCATTTTTCACTTTCAAATGCTTTGGTTTTAACTGAAAAATAATATTAATGTAAATAATAAAAATGAAAAAGTTAATATTAAAAAGATAAAGTTTATTTACAGTAAGGTTTAGATATAGAGAATCAAATCTTACCACAGCGCTCTATGCTTTGAACAATAGCTTGATCTATTCCAAAAAGCTGATCGCAGTTTATATCTTGATCAGCATCTCTTGCACTAATACTGGTAGAAGGATCTGTTGAATCAATATCTTCATCTAAAATGCTTGAATTCAAATGTGCATCATCAGAATATGTTTGCTCAGATGGTCCCTCACTTGTGTCTTTAAACCCTCGTCTCTAAAACCAAGATATAAAAACAAATAAACTAAATAATTTAAATACTGAAATTAATAAATTTCAAATTACAGTGAAACTTAGCTTACAAATTAGGTTTATTCCTTAAGGTTGTTCCTCATCTGACATGTTTGTAAACTGAAATTATTTTTCCTACAGAAGTTAATGTAAAATAGATTAATCCATTCTTGGTCCACAGAGGATTGTTTATTTAGGCTCTTAGTACAGTACGCACTAGTTCATAAGACAAAACCAATGGCAATCATAAAAACTAAGAAACAAAAATCTAATGTGGCCAGCAATGTCCCCCCAATTCCACATTTTAAATAGCAGGCAAGCTTCAAATGAAGTATTAATTTCAGTTCATCATTTGTAAACATCATTTGTAAACAAACCTCATTCTCCCACCCCTCTCCCCTTCCACCAAACCACATGAGAGGACTTTCAGCTCACCATCATGTGGCACCAACACTATACATTTACAAACATCCCATGTCTTCTCCGGGATTCGAACCCGAGCCCTTCGGCACGGCAGTCAGCGACGCTAACCACTAAACCGGCTGGGCGGCAATTATTGATTGTACTCTGTGACACTGTGAAGAATTGTACAAGATTTTTTGTTGAACGTTCCAGAACTGTCAAGTGTTCCTTTCCGTAAAACAAATTTTAGCAAGCTATCATCATGCTGTGTGCATTCAATCTATTATGAATCTGTACATATGCAGCAATATCTATCTATATATATTTATAGAGAGAGAGACACTTACATGTGTGCATATATACATACATATGAAACATACACATATGTATAAGTATACTATAATGTTTGTATGTACATGCATGTACATGTATACTATAATGTTTGTATGTACATGCATGTACATGTATACTATAATGTTAAAAAATTATTAATTTAAATCCAAATTTATGAATTTGTTTTTTGCAATTATAAGAATTCATTCAAACATACAAAGGAGATGAAACGCGACCATTCCCGAATTAGTGTGGATTTTTTTAGAAGATGATTAATTCCCCTCAACTAAATTTTAAACTTCTTTTAAGTTTATTAGAAGTTTTAATAGCTT
This sequence comes from Stegodyphus mimosarum, assembly GCA_000611955.2. Taxonomy (NCBI): domain Eukaryota; kingdom Metazoa; phylum Arthropoda; class Arachnida; order Araneae; family Eresidae; genus Stegodyphus; species Stegodyphus mimosarum. The sequence continues at coordinate 64,845 of KK115211.1, read as the reverse complement.
TATCACAGTTCCCTTAAGTATTAATATTTATTTCTTAATTTCGATTTGCGATAATTTTACACTTCCTTTGCTAAGAGATAATCATAAACAGAAATTAATAATTACATAAAATGTTAGCTTAATAGTTACATATTATATTAGTTCACCATGTAGAAATTAATAACTAAATGCATTTATAGAATGACTGCATTTTAATTACTTTTCCAACTAAGTAATACTCAAAATTACATCAATCAATTTAGTTGTGATTGTCAAAATGAAAATTTCATAAATGGACTTGAAAGTGCTGAGTACTTCTAGCAGCAACTAAGAGTTAAATAATAAATTTTAAAAAAAAATAGATTAAAAGTAGCTACTTAAACATATCTCAGAAAATCTGCAATAGATGAATAATTGCTACTCGTTTATAAAATTCATATCAATTAGAAATGATATGCTAATTTACCCAATTCTTGCTGATTTATTATTAGCAAATGATATATCAGATAATATTTGATTAGCATTTACCTCCCAAATTAGGTCATACATATTTTGAGAAGTTATCTAATATTTGTTTGATTAATTAATTTGTTTGATTAATAATTATATTTTACATTCACTTCTACAATTTAAATACAATAAGTATGCAATATACAGACAAAGTGGCACAAAGTTACTTTCTAATTTTAAAATGATATGGTGCTATTGTGCTACAACTAATGTTTCTCTGCTTTATTTTAGATTACACAAGGTCAAGCAAATAATTTGTTTAACACGCAGCGATACACATCTAGATAATGTGCCAAAACAGTGCATATGTTTTTCCAAAATCTGCTGTGCACCAATGCAGAAGCAAGGCATATAAGGATACCAAGATCTGTGGAGAAAACTAAAGCAGTACAGGCAAGTGGTGTTGAAAATGCAGAAACAGAACTGTGTCTTGTTGTGACAATTTTAGTTGTCCACTGGAATCCTCTGATTTCAGCACCCCTGGATTTTTATCCTTGAGGCTGCCTTAAAGGAAACGTTTATCACAATAAACCAGTGACCTTGGGTACAGTTAAAGAATAATGGAGAAGACATTGCCATGATAATGAGAAATATACTTAAATAATACTTAATACTCTGTAAAATGTCAGGCAACTTTGCTAGAAAAAGGCCTTTCTCTGTGATACAAACCATGGGTGCCATTTATCAAATATTATTTTTAAATGTTAATAAAAAAAATTGCAAGAACTGCCTTTTTTTCCATCCTATACAAAATAAAATTTTCTCCTCAACTATATAAGTTATGAAGCAAACAGATCAGAAAGGAACTTTTTAGTCATCCAATACTATGTAATTACAATAAATATTTACTCAGTATATTTATTGGATACATTTTGTTAAATATTGTGCACTCTACTATCTCACTACAGTAAAGAAAGCAGAAATGTATGATTCATTTTCATTTATTACAATACTCAAAGTTTCAGTCACTGGCAGATTAGATCCATCATTGGAACTGAAAGTAAACTTCCAGTTCTCTTGCAAGAAGTCAGCTACAAAATGTCACCAAATCATGTGTACAGCTTTAAGTAATGTTGCATCATATGACATTGTAAAAGTTTGATATGGAAAGTTCAAAAACAAGGACTATGACACTCAAGCAGCAGATCGCTCTGGCTGCTCTTCTGATATTGATGAGGCCCGCCTGCAAGAACTTGTGGAAGAAGATCAGTATGCAAGCACTCAACAGCTTGCTAAGGAGTTAGATATTAGTACCATGTCCATTAGTCATGCTATGCATTGCATAAACTTAACGTGCAAGTTCAATCACCGGGTGCCACATGAGTTGACTCCAAAAAATCACAGACATGTTCGGGCCTGCACAAATCTGCTTGAATATCACCGCAAGGACAAAATTCTGGACTGGACACTCACTTGTGATGAAAAGGGGATTTATTCCAACAATAAAGGCCAAAAGGGGGAATTGGTCTGCACCCGACGAGAAGCAGAATTTGACAAAAAAAAAAGATCTTGCTTTGTATTGTAGTTTCTGGAAAAAGGTAAAACCCTCGACAGTAAGGTGTGCAGCGAGATGCTAGTCCATGTTGATGCTGCTGTCAAAGAAAAATGTTGAACTAAGTTCCAGTGCAAAAAGGTAATATTCCATCAAGATAATACAAGACCACATGTGTCTGCATTCATCGGCTGGACTCTGTACAGACTCGAATGGGATCTTTTACCACACTATATAGCCCCGACATCGATATTTCAGATTTCTATCTTTTTTCACAGCAGCTACATCTTGCAAATGCTATCTTCCATTCTGTGCAGGATGTCCAAAATGAAGTTTATCTGTTTTGGGCTCATGGCTATTAAGTTTCTGGGCTTTGAAAAACTACCAAAACATTGGCAGAAAATCATAGATTTGAGTGGTGATTACTACCTGCACTAAAGGTACTGCTTTCATGTTTTTTTCCCCCTAACTTTATTAAGAATGTTTTTTTGGCAGAAAGCTTTCATTACAACCAGATAATAATACCACTTTTAGTTATGACAACAACAATAATAAGACCAGCATATTTCCAATGCATCACACTGCTCCTTGTTTCTGTAATTTTTGTAAAACAGGAAAATTTTCTGGTTTTCACTAGAATGAAACTCAAGTGGCCCATTTTCAAGCAATGATCCTCATAGCTAATGCTGGGCTAGCTTTCAAAGTTAATTCCCTTAGGCAACATTTGTGTTTAGATAGTATGAAAGTAATCCTAATAAACTTAATCTTCAAAAAACTACAGATGTGATCATACACAGCATTTCCCTCCCCAGATTTTGGCTAATTTTTACTTCCTTGTACGAAGTAAAAAAGAAGTATTATAATCACGGAAAATTTTGGGTATCATATTTCAACGAACATATCCATTTTGACTGCTATCGAATGCAATTTAACAATGTTTTTGCGTGACATCCATATGTAAGGACAGAATAAAAAACTCTTTTCCACCAAAAAAATTATAAAACTGATTTAAATGGATTCTGAGAAGAATTTTTCATGGCGTCTGTGCGTATGTACGCATGTATCTTGCATAACTCAAAAACGAGTAGACTCAGAACGTGTGTATATATATGTATATATATA
>KK115211.1:35163-61682 GCA_000611955.2 Stegodyphus mimosarum | reverse complement strand
TATACTCTGTTACTCAGCTCAGTGAGCTCAGAGCTCAGTTTATTCTTGTAGGTTTGCTAATTGTGCATTTTTTGCTTTAAAAATGATTGAATTATGTTATTCTTATCTTTCAGTTAAGGTTTTTATGCCTTTAGTTCGTCTACATGTTATAGTTGTAGAATTATAATCAATTTAAAAGTTGTTTAAGTGCAGCTAAGCATAATTTTTTGGCCATATGGCAGCCATATTTGTTTACATTTGAAACCTATCAGAATAATGGATTTGTTGCCAATCTAGAGAAACTAAGCTCTGCAACAGCAAAGATAATGCATTCTTTTATTATTGTGCATTAAAAAATGCTTAATCCATTCTGAAATTTATTCGAGGAAATAAGTGTTTAAGATTTACTTCATAATTTTTAATATAGATATTTTGAGTTTTTATCTATTTTTACCTTGTCACAAAAGTGAGAACTAAATTAATTGAATGAAAAATACTAAATCTTCCGTGAAAAAAAAAAATTTTTTTTTAAATTTTTTTTTGGGGGGGGGGTAATTTCTTTTACACATCGTTTTAGATTTATTATAGCATTTAAATAGAACATGTGGCAATGATTAGGTAATTCTTCAGATAATATATATAATTTTTGTGCATTCTGAGTTATAAAATGAATGAGATGCAACACTGTTAAGTGAACCTGCTGTTAAGTGCCAGAGTCTCAGTATGGTAAACAAATATAATGAATTTTAAAGAGTGCATTTATTCTATTGTGGTTTATGTACTATCGACCAATTAGATTTAATTCAATCCAATAACTTTAAATGAAATGCAAAATGCGTATGATTTAACAGTCCATGCAAGGAAGTCATGTGGTATACATCAGATTTTTTTATTTTGTCTAAACTGATTCATTTAACATGGAATAATATCACATGCTTTTGTTTACAACAATTTAGTTTTACTTTTAACATATATTTCAACAAAGCATTTGTAATGCAGTTACAAACAGTTAAATGGATTAAGCAAAAATAATGGACAGCAAAGGAATTGATCATGATTTGGATATAAAGATAAAAAAAAAAGGGATAAGGAAGGAGACACAATTTTCAAGCCATAACATTTTAGATAGACTGCTTGCCAGGTATTTTCTATTATGATCACTAAGTTAGAGGTTAATATTCAACCTTGATACATAGAGATCAACTTAAAGCTGTTAAAAATATACAAATGCTATGAAGAGTGTTCAAATGAAAAGGTACAAAACTTCATAACAACCAAACCGTTTCAAATTCAAATATGTTGCTTTGGGATAATGTGAAGAGACATCTAGAGGTGTGTGTTCTGTTCAATTGATGCAGCAGTGTGTGTGAGGACATCATGGTGTTCACAAGGCAAAATCTGATGACTGAAGAGCAGTGAGGTGTTATCGGATTTTCGACTGCACCAATATTCCTCACCGGACAGTGGCTATACGTATCGGGGAGACTGTGTATCCAGCAAGTCAGTGAGAAAGTGAAGTACTGTTTTCGTGAAGGCTGGGAGTGTTTGAGTGATAACCCAAGACCAGACCAAGCATATACAGTAATCACAGCCGAACTCATCGACAAAGTGAACAACCTGGTGAGAAGTGATCAGTGTGTCACAATGCGAATGTTAGCGTGATTGTGTAGGACAGCATTAGAACAGTGTGGACAATTGTGCATGACAGTTTTGGTTACCAGAAGGTGTAAGCACAGTGGGTTCTAAAGAAGCTCAGCAAACCACAAAAGGAACTGTGCATGGAACTAGCACTACAACACCTGTTCCGGTATCATGAAGACCTTGCTTTCCTGGAGGGAATCATTGTCGGTGACGAGAGCTGGTGCCATCACTTTGAGCCAGACTCAAAGCGGAACAACATGCAATGGAAGCATATGTCCTCATCGCCCCCTAAAAAATTCAAAGCTGTGCCCTCAGCAGACAAGGTGATGCTCACTGTCTTTTTCAATGCCCAAAGTCCAATATTCATAAAATTCCTCAAGCACAGAAAAGCCATTAACAGTGACATGTAATGAGACATTTTGTAGCCTATGCAACTCCATCAAGAGCAAACAGCCTGGCTGTTCACAGAGGGAGTGATTCTGCTCCACGATAATGTGCATCCACACATCTCCAAGGTCACACAAAGTGCAATAGCCAAGTTCAAGTAGGAGCAGCTTAAGCATCAACCCTACAGTCCAGATATTCTGCTCTACAACTTCCATACGTTTGGTCCGCTACAAAAACATCTCAAAGCTATAGGCTTGAACTTGAATGATGAACTGAAGGACACAGAAGAGGACTGGCTCCTGTCACAGTCACAGGAATTCTGGCAGCAGGGAATCCTTCGGCTCATGAACAGTGGGATAATTGTGCTCAAACCTCTATTGATTACTTGCAAATAGACATCAAGTTATACCCACAACATTGTTTTGTTTTTCATTTGAACATCCCTCATATTTTCCTCACTAATTTGAGCTGCAATAAAGGGTACTGCTGGTTATCTACTGTCAGAATATTCAATATAGTTTTTAATTTCTTACATAAACACGTCACAATATATGAATACCAACTTAATTTTGTCAGAAAGATTATTAAAATAAAAATATAAATACCTGTGTCTGTATTAGATACAGCTCATCATGAGGATCCTCAGGCAAGCCTTCACTCCTAGGCTGAGTTCGTACTTTTTTTAGACCAGTCATTCCAAACAATTCTGGATGAAACAAAGCTAATGGAGCTATTAAGCATTCATCTCCAACCTACATATATGCAAATTGCATGCAGCTTTTCAGACATATAAGTATATATATATTACATTTTAATGATTTTTTTATGTGTTTCATAATATTGTGAATAAGACTATCCATTAAAGCATATATATTACTCATCATTCAAGTTTCCCAAAAAGTTTCAATCACATTGCATACCTTAAAAATTCACATAAAATTTCGTGAAAGGAAACAGCTCAAATGCTAGATATGCTTCAGTAACAATAATAATGATAATAATAGATGCTTGAATAGTATTTTTCAATTAACCATTTCGTAAGGAAAATCAAAGCAGTATAGAATGTTTCAATTATTTTAGCAAATTTGCAAACTACTTCATTTATTTATAGAACTTCTATACACAGCATTCATGTTAACATTAAGACAGATCTGGGGGGGATACATTTAATTCCTTAATTGAAAGCTTGTGTTTAAAACAGATTAGAAACAGTTTATTTTTAAACTTGTAGACGTAATAACCCATAGTTACTTGTTTGCAATTAAAATATTTTTCTTTCAAAGCATATTTCGAAACATTCTAGTATCTTAACCACCTATAGTATAAAATTTTGAAACTTCCTAATTATTTCTAGTATAAGTAATCCAATATATAAATTTATTTTCAAAAAAAAAATTGTTTGCAAACCATTAATTACATTTTGAATCACATAATATGTTTAGCTTCTCTTTTCCCCTTGAAGACTTGAATTTAAAAGTTCATATTTTTTCTTAAATAATACAAATGCATAAATAAAAAAAATGTTCCCATCTTAAACATTTTTTTATGCTGCTTTAATAATGCAAAATTTGCTATGCTGAAAAATTAACAATTCACGTCGCTCTTTTCTTTTAAATAATCTAAGCACTTAAGATAAGCACGAAAACTAAAGTACAGAAAATTTTACACCTGATTCAATCACGGATTGTACATTCACTTAATGTGCTTAAAAAATTGTGAATGTTAGTCCAATTAGCTTAGCAAAACTTGAATTACATTCAGCAAATTTTAGAAGTTAAAACCTTAGTCATACATTCTTTTAAAAAAAGTGCATTATGATAAAGCATTTTATTGATAGGTTAGAATAGGTTTAGATTATTTGAATATGGCAAAGTATGAGGGTTGTCTGCCTAGGAAAGAATGTCTTTGAGGAGGACTTTCTATGGGAAACTGGTTTGTATTCACATTATACATGGGAAAAACCACAAAAAGCAACCACATAGCTTAGTTTTAGCAACCACTGTTAATCTGTTCAGTGTTCTTAACTATTTGGTCACTGATGGAGCAGCATTTTGGTTAGATCAAAATTAAGTATAACTCTACACGGAAAACAAAAATTATCATACGTAACATAAAAATAAAGTACCAGAATACATACAGTAATCTGCTAAAGAAAAATCTGATTAAAGATATATCTGAGAAATAAATGAAAAGAAAAAAGTAACAAGGGTCAATAACTAATTCAGAAATATGCAAAACCTTCCCATATTGTAAAAAAATTTGTTTGCTAAAGTTCCTGTTTACTAAAGGTCATAAATTATATACTCATACATATAATGATATGATGGCATCCATTGCTTTGAAATATTCGGCATTGAAGTCCCAAACCTATAAATTAAATGTACAGATAACTAGTTTATTAGTAATTGCAAAAGAAAAACTAACAATTCAAAAATATATGATACCTAATTTTGTTAAACTTTGAGAATGGACTTTTGATGAATTCCACCATAGAGGTAAAATGCTACTTAATATAAGCAATCTTATTAAAGAGTAAAACAAATTTTCTCTTTCCAGTGGTTTACTACATTAGTATTAAATCTGTTTAGCATTAGATATGCGACACAAAGAGAGGATGTCTACAACTTTAGATGAAACAAAAAATTAGTCCTCAGTGCCACCTCAGATAATGTTAATAAAGAAATGCTTTTTGTTAAAGAACTGATTCTTGAACTTTATCAGAATTCTTGTTCTTCCACTTAAAAATTCAAACAATAAATATAATAACTAGAATCTGCTGCATCTCGCTAAATGCTGTAGTTAATAGCCAAATGCTGTAGTTAATAGCCAAATACTGTTTTTAATGTCAGAATGGATTAGTTAGTGTTGGTTGAATAGAATAGGAAGCACACCCACCATGCAGGAATCAAAGGTATAGCAGCACCAAAGACGAACTAAAGGTACTAAAGATTCTAAAACAAAGGACTTCCCTGCTTCCCCTTAATAGCAGTTAAATTTCATTACTTTATTTTTTAATACCGCAGTAACTAGGAAAAGCAAATTTCTAACATTTAGATCATATCCATGTAAAAATAAAACTTACATAACTATTTGTTGATTGTAGTTTTTATATTCTTAATCATTATATGCAAATTTAATTGCATAGTTTATGTAATGCAACTGAAACTAAAAGACGGGATGGGGCACAAAACATTAAACATGCAATTAAATAACTACAAAGTCAGAAGATAAAACAACATATAGTATCAACTATTTAAATTAACAGAGAGATACAAAATTTCTGTTCATGACAGTGACTGCTTACAGCAGAGTTTTCAGAACACATTAAAGTTAACATTTCTCTGTACAACATTTTCTCATCTTTATACATACCTTCATTTCTAGAAGAAATTTTTAAGGACTAGAAAAATCTGATAAACAAGTAAGAATTTATTAGTATAAAAAGGATAATCATTGATCAGCTGTTGATCAGAATAATTGATCAGAATAATAGATCAGCTGTTCCTAACCAAAGGTTTGAGAAAAGTACACAGGTTAGGATGATATAATTTCTAAGCTTACCAAATGTACACAATGTACTTCTTAATTATGTTTCACAATTTTTTTTTTTTAAATATTTGAAACTAGAACAACTTTAATTCTAGATCAAAGCTGATTTCTCATAGTATCTAAGAACTTTAAAAGGTGAAAAAATATCAACATAAGCATTTTTTCCCCTAATTTTAATCCATACACAGGTAAAGTAATAAATATGCTATAGAGCTCAATCAAGAATTCAGTGTTAATCTGCCTTTCCATCCCTATGCATTTCAATATTAAATAATATAACATAAAAATCATATGCCTATAGACTAATTTACTGGAAAAATCTGCAATATTTGAGGGAATAAAAGTTCACTAATATACACTACTTATCGTGCAAATTAATGAAAAAAACCAGTGCACTAATATATGTTATTTAGTGTACAAACAGAGTTAAAAATTTATTGGGTTGGCAACTAAGTAATTGCGGATTTTTTTTAGAAAATCAAAGACAATTTTTTCATGGAACTAAATAACTTTATTCTGTAATGTATTGCCCATTTTGATCAATGACCTTTTGCCATCTTTCAGGCAGCATCATAATCCCATGTTCATAAAACTTCTGGTTTTTATTAGCAAAAAACTGAATCAGGCACGATTTGACATCATCATCATTATTGAAATTTTCATCATTCAAGGAGTTTTGTAAAGATCAAAACAAAAAGTAATCAGATGGTGCAAGGTCAGGACTATATGGTGGATGTGGCAAAACATCCCAACCAAGCTCCAATAATTTTTGCCGAGTGACCAAAGATGTGTCTGGCCTTGCATTGTCATGATGGAATACAACACTTTTTCAATTTGTCAATTCGGGCCACTTTTCTTCAACTGCATTTTTAATTTCGCTAGTTGTTCAATATAGACATCAGAATTGATCATTCGGTATGGTGATAAGAGTTCAAAGTAGACAATTCCTTTGTAATCCCACCAAACTGATAACAAAACCTTCTTTTGATGAATATCAGCTTTTGATGTTGTTTGAGTTGGTTCACCTGGCCTGCTCCACGGTCTTTTCCACTCGATATTGTTGTAAACAACCCATTTTTCATCGCCAGTTATCAGTCGTTTTAAAAATGGATCATTTTCATTACGTTTTTTTAGCAAATCGCGGCTGTTAATGCGTTGCGTTAAATGCGTTTCTTTCAGTTCGTGAGGAACCCATGTATCAAGTTTTTGAACATAGCTAAGTTGTTTTAAGTGATTATCAATGCATGTATGTGATACATGAAGCTTCTCTGCAATCTCACGTGTTGTACTGTGACCATTCGAATCGATTATTGCTTTGATTAGGTCATCATCAACTTCAACTGGACGACCAGAGCGTTTTCCATCTTTGAGTGAAAAATCACCAGAACGAAATTTGGCAAACCAATTTTGACACTGCCGTTCTTTTAAGGCTTCGTCACCATAAACAGCACATAACGTTTTATGAGCTTGCGATGCGTTTTTCCCTTTGCGGAAATAAAATAGCAAAATATGACGAAAATGTTCCTTTTGATTTTCCATTTTTCAACTAACGCCAAATGAAAACTACGCAACCGATCAAAAACCTTTTTTTACTGATTCACAGCTGAATTGCCAATTGTCAAATAACAAAACGTGTTTTACATTTGTACTACGTCTGCAAACCTAAAAATTCAACTGAAGCCATCTATGAGTGAAATCCGCAATTACTTAGTTACCAACCCAAAATTTCTTCTAAATTACATTATAGTGGGAAAATAGTTTCTTCATCTAATTCTCAGTAATTTTTAATTTATAATAAGATTCCTCATAAATAAAATTCTTATCAGATGTTTTAATTAAGCCACTAAAATTTCACATCTGTATAATAACATGCAAACACTTTAATTCACACTATTCAAGTTAGGTGACATTTTTTTTTATTAATTATCCTCTATTTGGATTGTATTACTGAAATTTAAATTACAAGAAAAACATCTGTATATAATTTGTTTTAAAACAACTGCAATTAATACTAGGAGCTTTAAATTAAGTATTTTAAAAAATTTCAGTAGATGAATCACTTCCAAATAATAATAATAATAACTAAATATTTGGAAATTCAGAAGAATTTTTATTTAGATTTTCAGAAAATGCAAGTATTAGTTTTACAAACAAAACATACCTTTATAACATACCTAACAACTGGTTCATTAGGTCGTTTAATAAGGAAGCTTCTATCTTGAGCCCCACAGACATCCTAAACACAAATTTAAGATTGAAAATATAAATACTTTTAAATAATTAAAAATACTAATACTTCACTGAAGTTTTTATGATTTTTAAATTAAATAAAAGATTACACAATTAAATTCAGATAATTTCTTTAAGGCTGCTAATTTCTCAATTTCTGCTCTTTTTTAACTCTGCATTATAATACATCCAAAATAATAATAATAATAATAGAAATAAATCAAATGAACATCTGTAACATAAAGCTTAAAAGCACTGAATACAAAATTTTTAATTTTTGCAAATAAGAAATTTAAAATTAAAATTTCATGTATTGGCATTTAAAATTAACATTTTGAATGTTAATACCAGAAAATAGAAGTTATACAAATATTTACATAATCAGATTTAAACAGAAATTTAAGACATGCACCTGAACAAAAGATTCTAGCTAATGATAAGAAACAGTTTATATACCCACAGATACCTTGTGAGTAGAAATACATTTCATTTAGCCAGGAAAGTATAAATTCACTCGTGTTCGTGCCTATATATAAACAAAAATTTAAATAAAAAAAAAAAAAAAAAAAAAAAAAAAAAAAAAAATCTACTAGAAAAAATATCCAAGTTGTGAAGTCCAAACAACTCAACTCCTAAATGCTAATATGCCATATGCCTTAATTCAAAATGGATACTTATTACATTGTACTTAAATCTCTGCAGACAATTTATCTAATTTATTCCAAAATATTTAACAACACTCACATCTAAATAATATTAACAGTAGTAGTATTCACAAACATAACACTTAAAAATTTTTTTCTTTTATCATCAGTTTCTTGTACAAACAATTTGGTTCTTGACATTATTTTGGCATTTTATAAAATACACAATGAAAAAAAAAATGAACTCATTAACAAGAATTTGTAAATAACACATATAAATTTGAAATACGGCTTTTGTAGCATTAGATTACATACCAGATTCACGTGACACAATTTTTCTTTTAATTCTTGCATCAGTAAAGAATCAAGAGGACTTTCAGGTGAACAATGATATGGAAAACTATACTTTTCTTGAAGCCAATGAAATAGACGAGTTATATCATTGCCACCATAATTAATATTCAACCTAAGGAAAATTTCACATCAAATATAGAATGACACCTCATCTTTTACATGTTTTAGAATCAAATAAATACACATATTTTAAAAGAATCGAATAAATGCTAACAGATTTTAGAATATTATACACCAGTATTACCTCTCTATCTATAGAAAATATACTGAATACATAAGGTCAGCAATTTCAAAGACAAAAGAATTAAGAAGATCAACATAAAAGGTACTAGTAACTTTTCTATGGTACTGCATAAATATTTCTATAGTAATTAATTTTAGTACTGCTTTTATTTTGTTCTGAAAATAAAGTATGGTTTTCAAATACCATCTTTCACTATGAATAAATAAACAAATATATTTATCACAAACTCTCCTACAATTTCTGGTTTTGCATTCTCTTGCTGTCTTTTGATTTAAACTACCCCCTTTTTTCAATTTTTTATTGTTCACTTTTCTCCTCCCCTGCAATTTTTATTTTTTATTTTATTTTATTTTTTGCATTCTATAAAATACTGCATTATTTGACTATGTAGTGTAATCATTGCTGATCTCTAAATATTTAAATTTTATATCATTAAAGCTAATTTTATTACTATTTCATTATTGTTTGTAAAGTGCATGTACGTGCATATGTAACAATATATATTTTGATGTAATGTTTGATGATTTTTTATGTAAATTTTTAAATATCTGTACTCTAGATTAAGACAATTCAGATCAAATAACATTTAATATGAAAATTTTGCTGAAAATCCCTAGAAAGAGTTGGACAATATGAATTTCATGACTACAGTAAACTTCACTTATTGCTAAAAAACATTTTCCCTACTAACGACTAAAAATTAAAAACCAGGAGGTTCAGTGAACTACCATGAAAATGCAATGAAACACTAGGAGAATTGCCACCTATGGTAAACAGAAAATAAATTTTTAATTTGCTTTCAATGTTAAAAAATCTCAAAAGTATTTTTGCACTCACTGATAATTACTAGCAGCTATGGCTACATACATATCTTGAGTTGCCATATACAAACTTTTCTGCAAAATCGCTGGATGCCACACAAATACTTTTTAGTGACATGGTGCATCGCTTATTAGTACCTTTGTGCAAGCAATTTTTCGATGAAAGTGCAGATAATCAGAAAGTATTCAAAAATAACTGTAACTTGCATCTTTAAATTTCAAACTAAATAAAAAGAGATCACTTCTCCTGAAATGACTTCAAACTTCTCTTGAAATGACTGACAGGATCTAGGACAATTTCCACGGATGGTGAGGGTTTCATAATTGGATAATGTTTTAATTTCGTATGTTTGAATAAGCATATGAAAATATGTTAGCTTTTATATCTAAAATGCATTCTCCCCTTCTACAAAATTTTAGATGAGGTTAAATGTTGTCTTTCGACATTCAAGCTGATAAAACAATAGGATGACAGTTTTTATAACTTTAAATTAAGTTTCCTCATTCATTTGACTTTTCCACTTTGAATTACATTTTTCTAATAATGATGTAATATGCAATCCACTGCTCTTAAATAGTCATTTATTTTTTAAGATGGTACCACTATATTATGAGAGATTAATGGCCTTCTTATATGGGGCTGGGCTAGTTATGATACAGTCATATTGTTATTGAATTACCAAAGCCTTGCACATTTGTATACAAAAACATGAAAAATATATTACTAATTGTGATCAATAGGTTGATCACAATAAGTAATAATAATGCCAAATAGAAGATAAAAATCACCAAATAAGATCGAAATACAATATAGAAATTGCCATTTAATTTTGTACTCAAAAGTTAAGTAAAAGTTAAATTCATTAATATTTTTTGCTATTAATTTCCAGTTTTTTATATTTCTATGGACTTCTATTTTCAGTTTTTTTATATTTCTAATTAGTTTTAAATGTGTAATCTGAGAGAAGGATCAGAACCATATCAATGATGTGAAAAGACATATGATTATGATATGAAAAAGAACCATGATATAAAAAGTATTTTTGTCAGACAGACAAGTTATAAAATTTATTGCATATGGAAAACTTCTTTTTTGATATACTTAACACGAACAGCAGTTTTTTACTGACTTTGAGAAGTCTAAAATGTTACACATAACATCTGATTATGAAAAATCTGTCTGAAAAATTAAACATCACCATTTATCTTCTTTAGAAATAGAGATTTTCCAAGGAGTTTAACAAAAGGCTTAGTTTTTAAATAAATTATTTAGAAGTTATACTAAGAAAGAAATAAAATATATATTAGTCTCTATGTACATATCTGCAAAAAAATAAATAAAAATCTAAATAAGTTTCTGAACATGATAAAAACAGGTCAATAAAAGTGTAATAATTATAATAAATTGCACCTGGTATTTCTGTGAGAAATTCCATCTTCTACACATGACACAGTAGTTTTCTGGTCTCCAACATCAACTACACATGCATAACTGACACCAGCACCAAATGTTGCACACACTGATTCCTGAAGAAATAAAATTAAGTTTTAACTGTTACCAGTATTAGAATATAGCTTTTTTTTTTTTTTTTTACAATCGAATTATCATAAAGTGAATTATAAATATATTACAATAATCCTACATGTCTTTAAAAAAGTCTTTCAAGTCTCTATAAGGTCTTTAAAAATGTATCATAGTATCATGCAATGTTTTGATTGCATAAAAGAAAAAAATAGACTACATTGCTTCCTTTTGATATGTAATACTAAAATGTATTTTGTATTTATATTGCTTTAATCAAACTAATGTAAAATAATAAATACTAAATCAAAATTTATTAAAAAAAATCAAACGATTATGAATCTGTTTGATAAAAAATTATACTCAATGATACCAATCAATAACATAATATAAAATTGAAATCTATAATAAAGTTTTAAACTGATTTTATCAAAAATTATGTGATATTACATCATTTAATGAACTTTTAAATATATGAAATTTCTTATTGATGAACAAGTGAACAAATGTGCTAAAATGTCATTTTTATATTTGGTATCATCCATTTAATGAAAGATCAAAGGCTAAACACTTCCTACAGATTTTCCTGGCAGGATGTAATCTTGCCGGATATTACAGAAAGAAACAGATTGTGATGCCACAGAAACAGGAATGGACATGTCTAATAGTGTGATAATAGTGTGTCTAATAGCACTGATTTGCTTCCAATTAAAATAATTGCATCTGAAAAGTGTGCAGTTTGAAATTTACATTTCAACTGCTACATTCTTCAGAAAGCAAACCATGTGCAGTCTTAAGCCTTTTATCAGCCGATCAGCAGTTATAATACGATGTCTGCTAAATATGGGTAGAACTGTGTTCCGTGAAAAACTTCCCATGAATGGAATGCACATTTATTTCAGGGTCATGAAAGCCTGTAAAATGCTCATGAAATAAAATGAATGAATGCATGAAAGAGGATCAAAAGGCAATGAAATAACTATATGCTTCCTGGAATAGAAATTTAATGACAGTCATGGCATAATGTGAATAAAAAAACAAAATCTGAAAGCTTTCACATTTTATATTATGCCCAAATGGGTGTTTTTTTCATTTACAGACACATACACATTTCAAGAGCATTTGGGCTAATGCCATTTTGGGCTAAAAATATTTAAAAACAGCCTATCTTTAGAATTTCCAAAAGACAGTCTCACGTGCCCTGGAGATAAAAATGTTTTATTCCCTACAGCATTGCCACTGCTTACTTTGAAATTGTTAAGTTTCTTAAATCATAAATTTGTTAAAATTTTACAAAATATGAAACAGACAATAAAACAAATTCCAAATTTGGGCTTCCAGGTGCTCATGTTTGGGTGGAGAATTATGCTATTCAAAATCTGATGACTTGTTTTTTCATAGTGAGAGAAACATATATAAATTCATGTAGATTTTTCATTATTTAGTTTCCTTAAATATAATACAGGGCGATATTGAAGTTATACGCTGTTTATAGCGATTCAGTGCAAAATGCCATTTCAAGACTAATAAACCTTCTGGGCTAACACCCATTTGGGCTAATTATTATGCATGAGAAGTTGGAATACAAAAAGTGTGTGTACTATGGGTGTCTAAGTTATTATCGCATGTACAAAAAAAAAGTGGACTAGTGATATGTGATGAAGCATCGTGTTTTCTCTTTGAACCAGAAACAAAATAAATGAGTTTGCAGTGAAAGCATCTAATATCTTCACCATGGAACAGTTTCAAGTTCTGCCATGGTCAAAGAAGATCTCAATTATTAAAATTATTATATATAAATAATTTAATAAATTATTTATAAAAATAGCAAAAAATGTATTAAATATAGACAAAAAACTTACATTAATTTGAACTAAATTACAGCATGGATTTTTATTGCAGAGGTGGATTTCAACCCTGAATTTTTCTACAGCAAATTTGTTTTGCGATGTACATTGGACTTTAGTATACTATGCTTTCAAGAGCATATTGTGTTGTTAAATAATAAACAACAATCCTGTTCCCAGTGAAATAAAAACTCCTTTGACAATCTCTTTTGTAAATCATGTAATAGCAGGCATAGCATAAAATAGTAAATGCTATTCTATGCTACAGCTAGAATTAACTGATCTTGTAAAATTTTATTTTTATATGCATATTATTTATATATTTTTTATGGCGCAGCAAGTGAAAAAATTTTGAAGATCGAATATTCAATGATGACTTGCCTAAATAACTTTGAAGACATAACCTGTGTAAATAACTTTGAAGATTTTGGTGACATTAAATATTAATATTGATATATGAATAGAAATTATTTACAATTTGTCAATTGAACCTAAAATTCATTCTCAGCAGTAAGTACACTGTTTACTTCTGACTGGAGTGTCAAACCAATGCATAATGTTCAGACTATTTAGCCACCAAACAGTTTAAGTTTTAAAGGAAATTGAGAAAAACTGGATAAAATGAATGCGAAAATTCCAAATTTATATGGTAGTGCCAGATGGCAATACCAAACTGGCAGAAACCACAGTAGTTGATCCATTGCATGTTATGGATGAAGAAGTATAGAAGTTCAATATTTTTTATTTAAATGAAGAAGATGCTGACTCAAAGTAATTGAAACCTTTGAAAATTACTCCTTAGCAAAAAGCAAATGAAAGTGTTGATAGATACATGTTTTGTTCTCGAATACATCAAGCAAGAGAATCATTTGATAATTTCTTAAAACAGTTAAAGAAATTAAGCGACAGTTGCAGATTTATGCGGTTAAAATATAATTTAATTTGAGATAAGCTAATACGTAGGATTTCAAACAAAAATCCTAAAGACAGACTATTAGATGATGACTAGTTAACATTGAAGAAATGTGCTAAAATGTGCAAAACTTCTGATTTAGCAGAAAACAAGACGAAACTTTAACAGAAGAAAATAAAACTAAAGTGATTAAGCATGAAGAAATATAGCATTCAGAAGAAAACCTCAGCCATGTAACAAAAAATATCACATGTTACAAAAAACATTTGCTACATCATCATTAAATTATCAAGGAAATAAGATAAGTAATCAAAAATCATGTAGAAAAGGTGAAAATTGTCACAAGTTGTATAACTATCCTGCTTATAAGATTTGTTTACTTGCATAAAGAAATCTACTTTGCTAAAATGTGCACTACTGAAAATATTAACATCGTGGAGAACAATTTGGAACATGAGTTAAATTAATAATAATAATGATATATTCTATGATCTGAAGAAGATAAGAATCCATTTTCTAAATGAGGAATCAAATGATTTGAAAGACTGAAAGTAAACATACCTAAATATTTATATGTTAAGTTGGATACTGGAACTGAATGTAATGTATTGCCATTGTCTAAATTTAAATAATTAAATTTTAAAGATACAAGTGTGACTAAATCAAAAGTCATTTTACATTATTACAATGATTCCAAAACTGATGCTGGAAAATGTAACGTCTTATGTGAAACCTATAATGATGATAAAGATGGCTTTTAATTCCAAGTAGTAGTATATGAAAAATCTATTTTGCTATTTTAGATTTATCTACACTGAAAAATTACCATTAAATCCTGAATCTACCAAAAATTTACCAAAATCGCTAAATGGCTATCAAGACTTATTCAAAGTAACTGGTTATTTAACTGATTATACCTGTTGTATAAAATTAAATCAGCCACCTTGGTCAGTATATGTGGCATGGGCACTGCACCTGAGTTCGAATTCCTGACAAGGCTCGATATTTGTATGGTGATGGCACTCAAAATACTGGCGAGCCAAAAATACTCAAATGGTTAAGTATTAGGAGAAGAAGACTGTCAGACTATTAGATCTATTACCTGGAATGTTCTCTATCAAAACTGAAACAGTACTTCCCTGTTCTTGTATGTGTAAAACTGTTTGTCCTGTGGTGTACCTTGGGAATCATTTTCAGTGATGAGATGGCTAAATGGCAAATGGTTATGGCCATTCCACATGAATGCATTAAGTAGCAAGTATATGGACATTTGAAATAACAACAAATTAAATCGGAAGCTGTCGGTAAAGTAGAGTCCTGCAGGAAAACTCCACTTAGTTTCTCAAATAAGTTTAAAAAAGAACGGGCAAAAATGAAAAAAGATGTAATATAAAGAAGCATAATTAACCTACAGGAATTGTGGACTCAGTTGTAGAAAGAAAAATGTTTAAGTATAAATATCAGTATCTTAAACAACATATACTGAGACAATGTTATCATATGCTAACTTCTGAAGAGACTTTTATCATAAATATTTAAGACTAAAATGTTTAACATTTTGGGAAATTAAATTGCTAGATTCAAATTGTGAGCTCATTACACTTAATATTCCATTTGGTAGATATTGTTTTTTACAGCTGCCATATGAACTATGTTATCACCAGAAATTTTTCTTCTGAAACTTTTAATGATATAGATGGGAGTTCAAACATGCACAGATGACTTAGCTTGGGAAAAATATAAAAATGAACAAGATTTAAGATTAAAAAAAGTTCCATAAAAGAATATTTTTCATTCAAACAAATGGAAAATTGAACCGAATGATGTTGAACATATAGGATACATATTTTCTAAAGATGACTTAAAATTAGATGAGTCAACATAAAAGCTATTTTAGACATAAAAAATATGAAAAAATTAGAAATTTTTATGTATGTATCTAGATTCATAACTAATGTATCAGAATTGACATCATGTTTGAAATTTGTTGAAAAAAATGACTCCTTGGAATTGGAATGCAGTACAAGAAAAGCCTTTTAGAAGGCTAAAAGATAGCTTAGTAAATAAACCAATTTAACAGTATTATGATATAATTATTCATTGTCCATTCATTGTTTCAAATTTTATTTGTAGATGGTCAAGAAGGAGTAGGAGCAGTTTTACTGTAGAATAGTTTACTAGTATCTGTTAATACTTTATATGCATCTAAAGTATTAATAGACACACAGTATATTTATACTCAAACTGAAAATGAAACTTTCATGTGAGATATTTCACCAATAAAGGTTTTTTTTTTTTTCCCCCTTCTAACTTTTGAAAGTGAAAACAATTGTCAAGAAAACACTAATGTCCAGAGTAATATTACAAAAAATCATATAAGATTACAGTCACATCAATTTCAAATAAAATATAAACCAGGCAAAGAACTTCTTATTGCTTATGCATTATCAAGATTATTTACTGATAAAGGATCAGATTTCCATGAAAGAGAAACCAAATCTCATGTTGGAATGACTATAGAAAGTATATCAATGTTCAAAGATAAAATGAAATTTTTTAACTAAAACCAGGAAAAGACGAACTAACAATTTTGAGAAAATGAATTAAAACTAGATGGCCAGATACAAAATCTATGATTCCAGAATCAGCAAAACCATATTTTAACTTTGAAGAAGACACAGTAATCAGTAATACTTGGAAATTCATGTAGAACTGCATCTTGTTAAACAGAAAGATATGTTAAATAGATTCATTAAGGACATTTAAGGACTGAAATATGCAAATATGAAGCAACAGAAATATTATATTAGCCAGGAATGTCAAAAGAAATTGAAGATTTAGTTCTTAATTGTCCAACAAATTAGAATTTCCAAACCATTAACAGTAAATAATCAATGATATCTAAAGAAATATGGAAAATACTGGAATTTTTTAATTTCAATGCAGAAAGTATACTGAAATTGGATCTTTGACAGATTTATAAAGTGTTGCTGTGATAAAACAGGTGCAATCAACATTTGCAAAGCATACTTACCCCAAAACAGTATATTCAGATACTGGTCCACAATATGTAAGAAGGAATTTAAAGAATTTGCGAAGTGGAATTTTGAAACCTTACATATTGTGCAGAAGAAGTTCATGTTAAACTATTCACTATGATATTCAACCTATGGTTGAAGGATATTCAGACTGTCAAACAAACATTAGAAAAAGCTGTAACCGAAAACAAAGATTCTTATTTAGTTTTACTAGAATACTGCAACTGCTGCATAGCTGAGATCAAGTCACCTTCAGAATTAACACTTCCGTGGGTGTAAATTGTCTGTCTCTTCACAGGAGGTAATGATGGTCACCTATTAGGTAAGTCCATAATAAAATGACCACCACTTCTGCCCTTAATAGTGGCAAAAGCCTAAAATGGCTAGTGCTCACCATAAAAAAAAATAAATAATGTAAATCCTACAAATGTAGTAGTAGTAGAATAAAATAGAATAGCTAAATAATGTAGATTAAATGATGCTAAACTGATTTTGTAAATTTTATTTTTGCATACTAATAACACTTAAGAATATTGCAATTACGATTTGTATGGTCTCCAAAAGAAATATTTTACAAGTTGAAGTTTCTAAGCACAGCGTATTTAATTGTATGTGACAGACTGGCTCCATTTTTATCTGAGATGTTTCTTCAAGAAGGATATCCACTGATTATTGCAACAATGAGACTGCTGCCTGCAAGCCTATAATAACTATTTTTAAGTGGCAAGCATGAATATCTTTCCATAATTCTCACATTTCTATTTATCCAGACCAAAGAGATACAATTGAAAATGATATACTGAAAACTATGGTGCTTTCTGAACTCCTTTTTAAAAAGTTGTAACAAAAAAAAAATCCGAAATGCAAAATAAAAAAATATATTTGTTGTGTTCCTAATTGTAAATAGCCTGTACATTTATTTCAAAGCCTAATTTCATATGAATGCTTTATATATTGTCTTATATACCTACAGTAAAATATTTTATTTCAATGGAGAAACATAAAATCACTTTTAAATCCAATATAGTGACCAAAAAAGGGAATAATAATTACCAAATGCACAAAGCAACTCATAAAACCAAGTCGAGTCAACAGCAAATTCACTAATTCCTTAACATGTTCACGTTTATAAACATCAGGAATGATTAAAACTGCTCTGTACAACTGTAATAAAAACACAAAATTTTTATTGAAGTACAATTAAATTAAATACAAATATTAAATGATTAAACATTCCTTGAATCTTCATGTAAAAATAGATACAACAGATTAAGACAACTCAGACTGAATGAAATTTAATAAGATCAATGAAATAAAATAAGAAAAATATACCATACAGATGAAATAAAATTTAACAAGAAAAGTTATTCTGAAATCATCAGAGGTAAAGGGATGAAATTTGTTTAATTCGATAAATTTTATTTATTGCTTAGAAGCACTTTCCTTATTAAAGGATAAAAATTAAAAACTGGGAGATTTGGTGATCTACCAGAAGATGCGATGAAAAACCGAAAGTCTCCTGGTAAAACCACAAGAGTTAGCAGCTATGGAAAGGTCATCAAGTACTTTTGCAATGATGCAATATATTTAAGCTCATTCCTCACAATAGACAAGAAAAAAAATATCAATGATTTCTAAGGCATAATACAATTATAGAAATACAGAATTTTGCATGTAACTAGTTACAACTGATTCATTATCACTGAATATTATAATACCAAAATTAAGAGAAAATGTACAAAAACATGATACATATCATTGAGGCGCATTATGATGCCCACAGATTATAGTGGCCATTACAATGACCATGGCAAAAAGTCTTTAACTGATCAGAATATATTAAATCCACTTCCACTATAGTGATTATTACTATAAGTACCTTTTTTCTTTAGAACACAAGGTGTCATTATAGCAAGCATCAGCTACAGATATAACTATCATTTTTATAATGAATAGCTATTTCATAATAATTAATAATTTTCTACTCTTGATGAGTTCAAAAATGTTAAAAATTGTATACTCTTTTGCAAATGGCTTAAACATAAAATAAAAATAATTTTCTTCTCAAAATACTTTACTTTTAAATCTTTTAATGGAATGTCTAAATACTTCTGAATGGCAGTACTCCATATTGCTTCTAGGTCTGCCAGAACTGAGGATAATGAGCCTCCAACACCAGGATGCAAATTAAGCTGCCCTCTTCTAATTGGCCAATGAACATTAAAATTTTCACCTGGCTGAAGGTATAAAACCTGAAAATAGTACAATGTAACAACTAATAATAATAAGTACTAATAATAATTCCTCATAAACATATTTGATATTCCACAGATTTTAAATCTTAATACATAAGGTAGAGTGAAACATCTCTAAAATGACCAACCTTGATTCCAGATGATTTTGGTCTTCTGCAGCTTCTTCAGAACACCATAAAGAAAATGGTTATCAACAATGCTCAATACTATTAGTAAATTATGGTTTAAGAAATACTGTTCACCTTCAAAAGTAGTCATCTTAGAGAGGTGGTTACTGTAATAGGTTTCTTTGTATTTTACACATTAATTTTTTACCATTTAAAAACCTTGGAAAATTTTCAATTAGCACTGGATAACACTATCATTTTAAGTAATAATTGTAAACCTCAACTCTAATCAACTAATCTTGGATGGTGTCGGTAAACAGTTTAAACTAAATAATTTATTAATAAATATCAGTTACTGAGCTTTTGATAAAACATTTTTCACTGTTTTTACTGTCCCTTTATATCAGAAATTCTGAAAAGATTCTTTGTTCCTTGTTTGACTTACACATTGAACAATTTTGTTCCCTTAGTAAATAATATTTTTTTATCAACATAAAAATTATTAATGATAAAGATATTTTCTTAAAAAATTATTGTTTATCAAAATCAAAGTATATAAATTTTCAGAAATCAACAAATACATCACATATAAATTAAACCAGAGCTGTGGAGTCAGTACGGAAAATGACCGACTCCAAAAATTTTAAAGACTCCGACTCCTTCATATATATATAAACATATGCACATGTGTTACAGCTTATTTTTTTATTTAATATAAAAGGAGTAACAGATGTTACAGAAAACAAATTCATGGCATAGCAAGTTGTTTATATTAATTAGCATTTATTACGAAATGGAAAAACTGGCATTAGTAATTTCTAAGAAACAGTTTAACTTTGGCAAGATCTTTGTTAGAGGACCGTAGATCCGATTTGATAAACTTCAGAGCTGAAAAGAGTCCTTCCACATTAACTTTAGGAGGGGAAAGAGCTGTTATTGTTAGGTCTACTTCTTTTAACTTTTCAGGATAGATTTTCATAAGTTCTAAACTAGGTGTCTTGCAAGAATAATCATATTTCTCTATTTCTTAAAAGGCTGTATAGAAATCTTGTTTGTATTTTTTCCTTTTTATATCTAAAGGCTCTTGGTTCTTCATTTTCATTCACTTTGCCTTTTAAATATTATCCAAATATTTCTCAAAATCTAATTCATCACTGGAAGAGGTTAATAGAGACTCAGTTACAATGTCCACATTCTAACTGTCCTGATTTGAATACTCCAATTGTTCTGAGAATAATTTCATCCTTAGTAAAAGTTCATAGATAGCTTTCTTTGCCTTTTTAATTCGTTTGTCATCCAACAAAATTCGGCATTTTGGATCTGCATATATTGAACATAGCAAGATCTCATTGTCTAAATGATTCCTTCTGCAATAAGCCCTCTATTTCAGAAAGAACAAAAATCACATTCTTCCATTCTCACCTTCTGTTCATTCTTCAGATTGTAGCCTTTTTGTGGCTATATACAGTGTAGAAAGAAGTTTCCAATTCTGCAAGATCATTCCACAGTTTTTCTGTTAGTGAAGCATTAGGGTTATCTACGTCTAAAAAAGTTCTTCGTTCTAACAATCTCTGTATCATCAAATATATACTACCCCATTGTGTTGCTTGATCAATAATTGTTTCTTTTAATGCTCATTTTCTAAGAATGGCATCAATTTTGGGAATTCTTGTTGCTATTGCTGTTTACCTAACTTTACCAATGAAATCTGTAACTAAATTAATCAGTTTAATCAATAATGACAAATATCACATCTATCCTCCACTCTTATATTTATTTATCAATATGTCAATAAAATAGAAAATGACTACTTATTAATGTATATAGTCCATAAATAAAAATAATAAATCAGTTTGTGACTAAATTTTTTTTCAATTCACTTTAATTTCATTTCAAATTCAAACTGTGCAGCCAAAACTGAAGTTGGAGTGTTTTTAGTGACTCCAGCTCTGACTCCTTTTACCCAAAAATCTGCCTAACTCCGATTCCAACTCCACAGCCCTGAATTAAACTGTAAAAAATCAATGGTTCTTTTTGATTATCTGAACCCTATAAAAAGTATTCAGATTGTAGAGGCAATCAATATATCAGAGAGGCAATACACTTTCACCAAAATAGTTGGCAACCTATAATGTCATCAAAATGTATTTATGTGGCAACCCTGGTATGCATGTGGTAGGAATGCATTCAAGTAAACAGAGATTTCCACCTTCTAAATTCTACAATTTCTTGTAATGAGTTTTCAGAAATATGACATTTCCCCCAACAGTAGAAAATATGCAAAAATCTACGTTACATAAAGTTGTATTTCTTAAATAATCAAATTTTCTGGAAATGCATCATGAAAAATTGAAAGGAAAGTGCTAAAAGGCAGGCTGGAATTTGGCTGGAAGACCACCATATCTCATTTAGAACAGCACAAAGCTGACTTTTATTTCTCTTCAGTGTTACATTTTTATGGTTTTGTTTATTTAAGAAGGTCTTTCTAAGGAAAAATGAATTGTACACACATTACACAAGGGGAAAATGCCCATTCATGGCATTCGAACCACGGACCGAACTACCAGTATTAAGTGACTTTAACGCTAGGCCACTGGTGGGCAGGCACATTATTATGGTAACCATGCACCTTGAGACAAATATATCACCATATCTTGGGTGATTGAGATAACGGTCAGTGGGCAATGCCAAATATGTGCACATCTCTAAATGTATGCAAATCTCTGATGTCTTTTTAAGCAAACACACACTGCTGTGTATACAGAGAAAACTGCTGCATGTGCAGTTCCAAATTTGTGCAATTTTCTGATTTTTTTTAAGTGAGGACGACAATGCAAAAAAAAAAAAAAAATGAAAAAAAAAAAAAAAAAAAAAAAATACATGAGGACCTTTTTGAAAAAGGCAAGTATCTTATTAATGATGTTTCTTGCTTCTTTCAATTTTATTCATTGATTGCTCTTTTATGGAATTCTTAATGTGTTGCCATTTTCAAAATAGCTGCTACCTTTTGCATATTAGTTTGGTGAAAAATTTGCTCCATGGATAATTAAAAAGTACCAAATCAATAAAAAATATGAAATAGAATTTTAAAAATAATTAATTAAATTAAATGAAAGATTCAAAATGTGCAAAAATAAAAATTATTAAAACCTCTAAATCAGTAATATTTTAAAATACTTTTTCATTGCTCTGAACTCCTTAACCCTCTGAATGGCATAACCGGCTCTATCTGGTCATAAGATTTTTTGTTACTCGGTACATATTAGCTTATAACTTAAGATATTTTGCTTTCTAACTTTCTTTAAGAATGTAAATGTAATCTTAATGAATGTAAGTTTATGAAATTAGAGGATAAATAAATAATTATATAAATTTAGCTAATAAATGCTGCATAAACATAGGTTTTCATGACAGATCAAAAAACCTGTGCCACTCAGAGGGTTAAGAACATTATAAAGAATCCATTTGAAGTTATATCTGCATCTGCATCCATCTCATTTTGTTGCTATATCATTTCTGAAAAACATGAAGACGTCCAATTTGATACAAGGACAAAGAATGATAGAAAAAGTATCATAATAATTCACTTTGATATTTTTATTTTTTTAGTTTTGTTTTATAATTAAGAGAAAAATTTAACAGAAACTGGTGTATGGCTTTTACACCTGTTCCATTTGATTGGAAATTTTTAAAAGTAATAAATCAAGTACTATATGAAACTTTCTGATTACCCACCTTCGAAAAGTCTGCAATACATTGGCGATTAGTTTTTTAACCGAACTAATGTGCTAAAGGCAACAGTCAGTTTGAAAATATAGTATTACACTAAGAATTCCATAAAAAAAAACAATGAATCAATAAAATTAAAAATGTAAGAAACATCTGAAATAAAACTCTTACCTTTCTGAAGAAATTTTTACGTACTTTCTTTCCCATTGTTGTTCTACCCATGTACACAGCTATCTGTTTTTCCTTTAAAAAAAAATTAGAAAGTTGCGAAATTTAGCAATATACAAGATTTCATTGTTCCCATGTAAACAGTGATCTGTTTTCATTTGAAAAAACATCCGAGTTGCATGGCTTTGTGCACAAATTTCAATCCATAAAATTTGATCATTTATGAACTACAACTTTGTGGAATGCCAATTTTTGCACTATTTACTGTTGAGGAAAACATCATATTTCTGAATAAATGTAACACACTCATATTTGTGCCTCACACTCCCATCATAACACTCGCCATGTATGTGGACGATATAGCGATCCTTGCATTAAGTGCATCTTTCTGTTCAGTTATTTGCGCACTGGATTCCTGACTTCAAAAAAGAAAAAGAAAATCAACATAGACAAGACAGTGACTATAATGTTCACAAATTGATGGACCATTATTATCAGCATCAGTATGTATAATACTGTTATCCCATGGCAACCTATCTTAGTGTTATTCTACACTATAGATTAACATAGAAGCCCCACATTACAAACATAATTTCCAAGACTTTGAGACAAATTTCTCAAACATGATGGTTACATCGAAATGTAAAAATCCACAAAGAACTTAGTGTGAAACCTATAACTGTATTCATAGCGGAAATTGCCTAAAAGTTTTTTAACAAAATTATATTTGTATGAAATATTCCACTACCTGCTTTAAATTATGATCCACATCACATGGATAACAGACAACAGCCAGGAACTGAACTTAGAAATTTGAATTGATTGATAATTGTATCTTATAGTACGCAATATTATTTTCCCTCTTCGTTACATTTTTGGCTATCCCTACTAAAAGTATAGTCCTCTGAAATGAGTCTCCCTCTCTCCCCCATATCTTTTTTGCCTTTTCATTCATGTTACTTAAATTATGCTCTTACTATTACTTACTTATATTTTGTTTTCAAGATTTGCTTATAATTTGGTTGTATTATTTTGTTCTGCTACCTGTACACTGTTCTCATAAATGCTACCCTCAATTGTCAACTTTGATAGATTTATTATTCTTGTATTACTGGAATAAAACCTGTGTTTTTCTTTGCTCTGGTGCTAACTGTTCTTCCAGTCTGCCGCAAGCTCTTCTGACTCTTGGAACTACTGATTCTTGAATCTATCCTCTTGGAACACCATGCGATCGCACTTGCACTGCATCTCAAACACATCTTTGCTGTTTAATTCATTTGAGCCTTGATTATCATGTTGGGTGTTTTTCACTCGTTTTGTTCTTCATCAAATTTCTGATCAGTTAACTTAGATTTTGAACTTACTGAAATGCTTTCTTCGCAATTCATCATCTCTAAATTGCTTGTCATTATGGATTTACTGAAATGCTATTTTTATATGATAGGATTCTTATTATTTTTCAAAGTCTGAGATAGGATTATGGCCCAAGAACTCGTGCCTCATGGCCTGTGGCCACCTACAAGAAAAAGCATCAAGCAGACACTCCCACAGCCACACCTGACCAAATGCAAACAGATCACAGTCTCAACAATGCCCATGAGTTTGCTAGTGCTGCTAAGTGGGCTGTTTATCAAACATAATGCCTATCAAATTAAGGCTCTGGGAGGAGGCACATCACTCTCTATATCACTGTGAAGAAAAGGCATCGCTTCAAATCACTCATGTCTAAACAGTTGTTTTGGCTTTACTAGCTTTAAGGATCAAGGTATGGAACCCCATGTTTTGAGTTCTATATCTGACTATGAACAGAACAGTTCAGATAGCTAACTGTACAAGTTCCTGTATCAGTGAAATCACCATTAACAATTCTGCATGGCATACACCAAAAACAATTGGTCCCTGTTACTAATTACAGATGGAACCGTGAGATCAACTAGGTCTTAAACCCAGCAGCAACACCAAACACCCATGCACAATGCTACCACAAAGAAAAAACACAGCAGCAAATTAAGTTGTTTTCTTTCACATTACAATGCTCCATCATATATGGCTAAAATCTCACAAGCAGCTCTTCAGCAATGTAGATTTCAGCTTCACATCTGTCATACATCCATCGTGAAATGGGTTCTAGATATATTTAACAGGAATGTGATGTGATGAGGGCATTTTCATATAGTATATGTATTAATAGGACGAACACTTTACACATACAAAATAAATATGGTTTACATAAAGTTAGTAACCTAATATTCCACTAGCATACAGCATGCAACATATATTATTGTAAATTCTCTTCTCGTTCTGTAATCTTGACCAAGAGAGGTGAAAATGCATGCCATTCAGCTAAAGTGCACATGCATGCTACTCATCAAATCATCACAACATCCATCCTCCACATTCTTCGTGCTTAGCTGCAAGTGACTTCCTTTGATTAAAAAACTATAGCAGTCTCTGCGTAGTTTACTTAAAACAATCAGAAAGATTTGAAAAATGCCATTCAGGCTATAATAAAACACTATTTTCTGTTGGAATTCGATGCTTAAAAGATCACTGTGCTTAATGCACTGAAGCCAAGGGGAACTACGTAGAAAACTAATTTTAGATTTTTATCTTGTTTAAGTCTTGTGTTAAAATTTATTCAGTGCCACTATATACATAGATGGAAAGTTACTTACTTCATCACCAATAACAAATTCCTGTTTATCTTCCACTTTTGTCCATGAAAGATCACTTTTCACACAAACAACTTGAGGCTTTACTTTCATATTATGTTCAGTTACCTAGAACACAAACAAATCAATTATGAGTAACATGCATGTTTAAAACATAACAAAACTTGACTTTATTCATTTGATTTTTTAAATATTATATACATTTCTGTGATGAGATAACTGATCTTGTCCTCAGACAAAATTTTCAGCTCAAACTGTATGCAATTTCCTCCTAAACTGATGCTAACATGAAGCTGAATTTTGCTTAATTTCAAATTTACATACATAAATGTTTTTTTTTTTTCTATGCACCAAAATGAACTTGGTCATTTAATACACAAACTGTAGATTTTTTAAAAATTTTTTGACAGATTGTAAATA